>CAUYUJ010015113.1:330284-347784 GCA_963575745.1 Prorocentrum cordatum | reverse complement strand
GACGCGGCGCCCGTCGCTCTCGTCGGGCAAGCCCCCCGCGGGCAGAGGGGCCCCGAGCGGCGCGCCCACAAGGGTCAGGCCCTCCGAGCGCCATTGGTCCTCCATGCCAGGAGGGCAGGCCGCGCCCGCGGACCAGGCCTGTGTTTTTCGCGGCTCCAGCGCCAAGCCGAAGTCAGCCAGGGCCGTCTGCGCCGCCGCCTGCACGTCGCCTGCGAGCGCCGCCGGCGCCAGCACGACGACGTCGTCCAAGTAGGCGAGGACGCCCGCGGCGCCGGGGCCCAGCCCCCTCCGCCCCGCGGCCGCTCGCAGGGCATGCTCCAGGGCGCGCAGGCGGGGCCGCGTCCCAAAGGCAAAGAGCAGCGGCGCCAGCGGGTCTCCCTGGCCCACCCCGCCAGTTGCGCGCAAGCGGTGGCAGACGCCCGCCGCGTCCCAGAAGTAGTGCTGGGACTCCCGGCGGCAGAAGAGGTTTGCGTAGGGCAGCAGCTCCGGTGCTGCCGCCTCCAGCTCCCGCAGGCAGGCCTCCCAGTTGGCGGAGCAGTACGCGTTCTTGGCGTCGAGCGCGATCACCACCAAGCTGGGGTCTGCTTCCGCCAGCGCCCGCGCCGTGTGCGCCAAGAGCTCTGTGCCCGCAGCCGTGCCCACAGCGAACTGCTGCCTCCCCAGCGCCTCAGCCAGCTCGTGCTTGCGGGGCGTCACCAGCGCCCGGCCCACCAGCCGCCGCAAAATGTTCGGCGCGGCGATGGGCCGAACCCCGCCGCCTGGCTTGCGCAGTGACGTGAGCTTTGCGAGTGCCAGTGCCGCCGCGGTGCTCTCGGGCACCCGTCCCTCTGCGATCCTGTCGCAGACTCTGCAGAAGGCGGCCAGCGCGGCGGGCTTGGGCTCGGCGAGCACGACCCGCCAGTGCTCGAAGCGCCCGCCGCCAGCGGCGGCCCCGCTGCCCCAGGGGCTCCTCTTTAGCGCCTTCTCCAGGGCCCCGTAGGAAAGCAGCGGTGGCCCGGCAGGCGGCGCCGCCGCAGGTGGCAGTGCGGCGGCGGGGCGCGGCTGGAGGAGCACCTGGAGCTGGTCCGCTGTTTCAGCGGTGAGCGGGGCGAGGCCTGGGCTGGAGAGCAGGGCGGCAGCTCGGCCGCACTCCTCGGCCATGGCTTTCCGCACCACCTCGTCTGCTAGGGAGCGCTCGCCCCGGGCGGCGCCGCCCGCCCGCCGGCGCGTTTTGGCCAGAGCTCGGGCCGTGCCTCTGGCCGTCGCCAGGAGCTCTTCCCAGCCGCCCCGGAGCAGCGAGGAGCAGCGCTCGCGCACGAGCTGCGCGCGGTCCAAAGTCTCCGCTTCTGCGCGGCGCCGCCGGCTGTTCGCCCCGAGCCGGAGGGGGCGGCGAAGAGCAGGCGCTCCCGCAGCGCGAGGAGTTTCCAGGCTCGCTCCGCCTCCACGCCCCCGGCCGGAGCCCGGAGGAACGAGTTGCAGAGCTCCTCGGTCGCCTGCGCGGCCGCTGCCCGGGCCCGCCCGGGGACGACCCGCAGCGTGGGGCAGTCCAGCGCAAACTCCTCCAAGAGGTCGCAGTCGTCGAGCCCCGCCCAGCAGGCGGCTGCGAGGTCCTGGAGGGCGAAAGCAGAAGGGGCCGCGCCTGCCGCTAGCGCGTCTTCCGGGGGGGGCTGCGCCACTGGGCCTCCGGGGGCTGGGCCAGCAGCAGGCGCGCGTGCAAGAGCGCTCGCCGCCGCGGCCTCTGGGGGGGCCGGCGCGGCCGGCGGAGGAGCGTCCAGCGCGCAGCGCCGGCAGAAGAGGGAGTCGCAGCCGGGGCAGTAGTGCAGCCAGCCGCCGGCTCCGGCTCCGTCGCACACCGCGCACCGCTCCCCCTGCTCAGCGCGGCGGGGTTCCGTGTCTGTCCGGCACGCAGGGCACGACGTAGGGCCCGGGCGGTGCGCCTCCCCGACGCGGACCCTGCCCAGCCGCATTGCCAGGTCACCCGGCGCCCTGCTGCCGGCAATCTGCGCCTCCCAGCGCCGCTGCTGCCGGCAATCTGCGCCTCCCAGCGCCTCCGCGGGCAGCAATCCGCGCCTCCCAGCGCCGCTGCTGGCAATCTGCGCCTCCCAGCACCTCCGCGGGCAGCAATCCGCGCCTCCCAGCGCCTGCGCGGTCAACAATCCGCGCCTCCCAGCGCCCGCGCCGCTGGCAAGCCGCGCTTCCCAGCGCCGCCCAGGACCGTCTCGTGCGCCCTCGGAACCAACCAGGCTCCAGGAGGGCCGTAGCGGCAGCAGGCGGCGCGAGGGCAGCACGCCTCGTCCTGGCGCCAGTTCTTCTTCGGACGGCGCTCTCGGAGCCAGGCTCCAAGAGGGCCGCAGCGGCAACAGGCGGCGCGGGGGCAGCCAGCCTCGTCCTGACGCCAGTTTTTCTTCGGCCGGCGCCCTCGGAGCCGGGCCCCAGGAGGGCCGCGGCGGCAGCAGGCGGCGCGAGTGTAGCCGACCTCCACCTGGCGCCTGTTTTTCCTCGGCCGGCGCCCTCGGAGCCAGGCCCCAGGAGGGCCGCGGCGGCAGCAGGCGGCGCGACGGCAGCACGCCTTGTCCTGACGCAAGTTTTTCTCCAGCCGGCGCCCTCGGAACCGGGCTCCAGGAGGGCCGCCGCGGCCGCAGGCGGCGCGAAGGCAGCCGACCGCGTCCCGGCAGCCGACCGCGACCTGCGGGTCGGAGCAGGGGTCCGAGGCGGAGGGAGGGGGGGATCTTCACCTCCGCCGGCCCTTGTCCTTGCAGACCCCGCCCAAGAGGCCGAGCTTCCGGGGCCGCTGCAGGCGCCTGGCAACGTCGAGGGCCTTGGCGTCGTCCTGGGCCCCGTCCAGCTCCTCCATGAATTCCTCCTCCTCGCTCAAGTTCATCCCCGCCTCCTGCTCCTCCTCCAGCGCCGCGGCCCAGGCGCCAGGACAAGGGGGCGCCTGCGCTGGGCCGTCCGGCGGCGGCTCCAGCGGGCCGTCGAGGCGTTCCTGTGGGCCGCGGCCGTCTGGGAGCGCGCCGCAGTGCCGCCGCAGCGCTGCGCAGGCCTCCAGGGCCGCCGCTGGTAGCCCAGGGCCACTGCCGACGTGGCCAGCCATCGGCAGACGCTCCACGGCACCCAGCACGGTGCGCACATCCGCCAGGACGTCTGGCAAGAGCCCGTCTGCGGGAGTGCCCGCCTGGAGCTCCTCCAGGCGCCCCTGGCCCTCCTGGAGCTCCTCGTCCAGCTCCGCAACACGCGCCTGAACGGCCGCAAAGGCCGCTTCCGCAGCCTCCGCGTCCGCGCGGCGCTCCGCTCGGGAGACGAACGCCGTGCAGGAGTCCAGGCGGGCTCCCGGCTTGGCCTCCGCCGCCGCAGCCTCCTTGGCCAGGCGCTTGGCCGGCTCCCGGAGCGCGTCCGCCTCTGCTTCGAGGCCAGCAGCGCGCAGGACCTCCTCGGCCTCGCCCAACGCCGCGGTTTTCCCAGCGGCTGCTGCCGCGCGCTCCTCGGGCGCCGGCGGCCGCGCCGGCCATTCGCGGGGCGGCACGGCCGCGACGCCCTGCTCCCGCGTGCTCGCGCCCGCCTGGGGCCTGCGAGCCGCTCTCCCAGCCGCGTCTGGGGCGCCTGGGGCTCAGCGGCCTTCGGGGCCACTCGGCCGCACGCCTGCCGGGCGTGCTGCGCCGCACTGCCGGCAGGAGGCGCGGGAGGCGTCGTTGGGTAGGCCGTTGCAGCCCCGGCAGTGCCATTGCGGGCCCCGCGCTGCGGCGCCGGAGTCCCGCAGTCCGCCGCCGCCGCCGCCGCCGGCGCCGCCGCCGCCGCGACCGCGATGGCGGAAGAGCGACTCCAGCAGCTCCAACGCCAAGGAGTCCTGTCCAGAGCCACCTTTGCCGCCACGCCTTCGGCGTCCTTGCACCGTCTGCCATGCCATCTCAGCCCGGCCGCCTACAACAAATGAGTATGCGCAGATGTCAGCCTTATATCCCGCTCAAGGCGGCCTGGACAGCGTGGCACCTGCCGCCGCAGTCGCCCGCTGGCGCGGCGACCCCAGCGAGAAGCAGTGCAAAGGAGCCCCAAAAGGGCTTCAAGGGTGTGCAAAAGCGGATCGTGGGGCACTGTCTTGGGGGATGCGATTCCCAGCATGCCCCTAACACCCTCTGGGAAGCCTCGAGGACGCTTCCCAAAGGCCTCCAGAAGCCCCCGAAAGACATGGAAAACGCTCCCCGGATTCCTCATATACCCGGCCAGCGGGGGTCCACAAAAAGACGATCCCACTAATAAGCATTTGCGATTGTGATGTGCATCGCGGTTTCTGTGATGTGCATCGCGGGCTTGGGGGTGTTTGGAGGAGAGAGTAGGTGGGTGAGGAGGAGGGAGATGAGGAAGAGGAGGAGGAGGAGGAAGGAGGAGGAGGAGGAGGAAGGAGGAGGAGGAGGAGGAGGAGGGTGTGAGGGAGGGAGAGAGGGAGGAGGGAGGGGAGGAGGGAGAGGAGGGGAGGAGGAGCAGGAGGAGGAGGAGGAGGGCGGACGAGGAGGAGGAGGAGGAGGAGGAGGAGGAGGAGCCTGCTCCGGGGAGTGGGATGGTTTTTTTTCCTCGCAGCCAGGAGGACGCTGACCACTCGGCAGACCAATGGCAACCTCACCACCCCCGTGAGGAGGACCCCGCTCCGGGAAATGGAGTGTTGGCACCTTTCCGGCCCTCATGCAGTTCCCAGGGGTGCCATAATCCTGATGAGAAACTTGGCCAAGGTGGCCATGAGTTTCAGGCAACGCTTCGGAGTCTTCATGGGACTGCGTGGTCATGGGATCACCTTGTCGCAACGGCGCGACCCCCCTGCCCCGTCCAATGTTGCGTCGAAGTCCCCAGAGCGGTAGCGGCCCCGCCAAGGGCACACTTTGGATGGGGGCGGGGGGGGCTGCTGAATCGATATGTTGTTTTTCTTCAGGAGGGTTGTAGGTGTGTATGTACATGTATGTGTGTGCATGGATATCCGCGCCTATACACATGTACGTGTGTACATAAACATACATGTATGTACACGTATGCATGTACGCATGTCTGCATGTATGAATGCAAGCATGTATGGATGCATGCGTGCGTGCGTGCGTGTACGCATGTATGGTGTATGTATGCATGCATAACGGTATGTGTACATGCATGTGTGTATGCATGAGCAGATGTATGCATGTATGAACATCTGTATGTACGGGTGTATGTATGTATGTATGCATGCATGCATGCATGTATGTGTGTATGTATGTGTGCATGTAGGTGTAGGTGTGTGTATGGTTGCATGTATGTACGTATGTATGTATGTGTGTATGTATGTGATTATGTATGTATGTATATATATGTATGTGTATGCATACCTGTGTGTATGTATGTATGTATGGGTGGATGTAAGTATTCATGTGCATGTGTGTAGGTGTGTAGATGTGCGAGTATGCATGCATGCATGTGTATATATAGTTGTATGTATGCATGCATGCACGCACGTATGTATGCATGTACGAATGAATGTATGCACGTGTGTCGTTGTGTATGTACGCATGTACGCATGGATGTACGCATGCAATAATGAAATGTATGTATGTATGTATGTATGTATGTATGTATGTATGTATAACTTGATGTATGGATATACGTGTGTGTATGTGTGCATGAATGTATGCATGCATGCATGTATGTATGTGTGTAGCCATGTATGTGTATGTGTGTATGCCTGGGTATGTATGTATGCGTGTGTGTATGTATGTAGGTGTGTATGTATGTATGTATACATACATGTACGTATGTAAGTGTGTATGGTTGCATGCATGCATGCATGTATATGTGTGTATGTGTGTATGTATGTATGTATGTATGTATGTATGTATGTGTGTATGTATGTATGTAAGTATGCATGTACACATGTATACATGTATGTATGAATGCATGTATGCATGTATGTATGCATTCATGGCTACATGCATGTATGTATGCATGCATGTATCTATGCATACACACTAACAAACGCACACGACATGCAACCGCAGCACAGTACAGGCGTTGTTTTTGTTCCTCCGCATGGCCAGTCGATAGCAGTTACTCCAGCGCAGCGAAGATGCATGAGAGGGTCCCCGATGATTCCGAGCCAGAGCAGGGAACCACGCAAGCCTGCACAGTCGGCGCCTGCGAATCATAAAATGTTGGAAGCCTTCGCGTGCGGCGGCTGCACCACCGCAGAAGCAAGCAGGCCTTCGAGATCGGGGAACATGAATCCCGCGGACATCTCGCGAACCACATCACAGGACAGAAGGGCATTCCCGTGATCCCGCCACAGGACAGGAGGGCATTATTCAGGAGAACAAAAAGTGACATAAACATAAAAACTCGGAGGTCCGCGCGGATTTCTCGGATCGGCGCTGGACCCCCCTCCCTGGCGCGCGGAGCGCGCCAGGGGCAGCGCCGGAGGCGCCGCCAGGGGGCCCCAGCGCCGATCCGAGAAATCCGCGCGGTCCTCCGAATTTTTATGTTTATGTCATTGTTCGTTCCCCTATTATTATGGCTACTAGCTGGCCCTGTGAGATACAGCTCACCCGCCAACTGGTCAGGAAGATGATTGCAAACAAAAACAGCATGCCCGTGCACGGACGCTCCAGGCGGTGGGCCGAGGCGGCAAAGCGCGATGATCATGCCGGATCATATTCCCGCTGAGGAGGTGGAGGAGGAGGAGAAAGAGGAGGAGGACGAGGAGGAGATGGAGATGGAGAGGTGGAGGAGGAGGAGGAGGAGGAGGAGAAGGAGGAGGGGGAGGAGGGGGAGGAGGATGCGGAGGCGAGGAGAATGAGGAGGAGGAGGACTCTCACTGGCATGTGTCTCCTCGATTTCGGCATCCGAGGGCCGTTTTGGGGGCACTGATGTTAGGTCGGGCATGTCCCCCGCACAGGCGGATGTTGGACGAAAGATTAAGAATAGTCAAAACAAACACCCCAAAATGGTGAAAAATACCCGAAACATCGTCCCCATACTATTATTGGTGGCTCTGTTTGAACATTCCTCCTATAGAAGGACGTGCCCGGCTCAACACCGATGCTCTCAGACACGGATGCGGGACGGAAAATCCCCCCCCCTGGGGGAAGGGTCCGAACCTCCTCTGGGCCCCGCTGCGGGCTGAACAGACAGAATATCGTGGGATGTCTGCGGGTGGCGCCGCAAAACAGCTCACGCTTCTGGCACTTTCTGGCCGCTGCGAACCGCTTCGCGGCCATGGGACTTCATCAATCTTGGCGGAGGCCGAGGGGGGTGGGGTGGATGGCCCAGGGGCGGGTGTTACACGCATTCGCCAGGAAGCCTCGTCGAAGACGGCCTGCCCATGGCGGCACACCCATGACCTGGATCGTGAGCTCGGGGCGTCTTGGCGGAGGAGGAGGAGGAGGAGGAGGAGGAGGAGGAGGAGAAGAGGAGAAGAGAGAGAAGAGGAGGAAGAGAAGATGAGGAGGAAGGGAGAAAGAGGAGAAGGAAGGAGGAGGAGGAGGAGAGGAGAGGAGGAGGAGGAGGAGGAGGAGAGGAGGAGAGGAGAGAGGAGGAGAAGAGGAGAGGAGGAGGGGGAGAAAGAGGAGAAAAGAGGAGGAGGAGGAGGAGGAGGACGACGACGAGGAGGAGGCTTCCTGGCCTCTGCGAACCGCCTCGCGGCCACGGGACTTCATCAACCTCGGCGGAGGCCGAGGGGGCCGAGGCCACTGGGCCCCCGCGGGCCGGGCCGAGCAGGCGGGTCATCGTCGGATGCCTGCGGGTGGCGCCGCAGAACAGCGCAGGCACACCCTGCTCCGAGGCACATCCTCCTCCTCCTCCTCCTCCTCCTCCTCTCCTCCTCCTCCTCCTCCTCCTCGCCCCCTCCTCCTCCTCCTCCTCCTCCTCCTCCTCCTCCTGCTCCTCCTCTTCCTCCTCCGCAGGCTGCTAGCATCAGGTCGGGCACGTCCTCCTGCAGGCGGAGAGTTTGGGGGGAGAAGAAACTTATCCCGGCAGAGCAACCTGACACCGATGTGTATATAAGCATATCTGGAAGCCTTCCCTTCAAGCTTCAGGTGAGAATCCGGTTGTAGAACTCTGCTGTTCTCGCAGTCGCAGTCGCATTCGCAATGACAGTCGCAGTGGCAACGGCCTTAGGTCGGGCATGTCCTCCAGCAGGCGGAGAGTTTGGGGGAGAAAGACAAAATGGCCCACAGATGCCCCAGGAGATGCAACACATAGTCGAAGAGTCGTCCCCGGAGCATGTTCTGCCTATTTGGGAACATTCCTCCGGTAGAGGGACGTGCCCGACTCAATTCTGGCACTTTCTGGCCGCTGCTAACCGCTTCGCGGCCATGGAACATCAACATTGGCGGAGGCCGAGGGGGGTGGGGTGGATGGCCCAGGGGCGGGTGTTACACGCATTCGCCAGGACGCCTCGTCGAAGACGGCCTGCCCATGGCGGCACACCCATGACCTGGATCGTGAGTTCGGGGCGTCTTGGAGGAGGAGGAGGAGGAGGAGGAGAAAGAGGGGGAGGAGGAGGAGGAGGAGGAGGAGGAGGAGGAGGAGGAGGAGGAGGAGGAGAGTGGGGGAGAAAATGGGGGAGGATGAAGGAGGAGGAGGAGGAGGAGAGGAGGAGGAGGAGGAGGATGAAGAGGAGGAGGAGGGCCTGTCGGGGCCTCACGGCGTGTTCCTGAGTGGCCCTTGAAGCCCTGCGTCGGAGCGCGCACGTGAAGCCTCCTGAAGCCTCTCCTGGGCACGCCGTGCGGCTGTGGACGCGAGACCTCCCCTCCTCCTCCCCTCCTCCCCTCCTAATCCTCCTCCTCCTCCTCCTCCTCCTCCTCCTCCGCCTCCCCTCCTCCTCTCCTCCTCCTCTTTCGCCTCCTCCTCATCTTTCTCCTCTTTCTCCCCCCTCTTTCCTCCTCCTCTCCTCCCTCCTCTCCTCTCCTCTCATCCCTCCTCCCTCCTCTCCTCCTCTCCTCCTCCTCCTACTCCTCCTCCTCCTCCCTCCTCTCCTCCTCCTCCTCCTCCTCCTCCTCCTCCTCGAATTCAGGGAACGTCTTCAGGGTCGCTCGGGAGCCTCAGGGGGGCCTCTTGGGAGCGTCCTGGAGGTTTTCCCGGAAGGTGCTGGGGGCATGTTGGGAGCAGAGAGTGCCCCACGACCCGTCGTGGCACCCTGTTGGAGCTCTCTTGGGCCTCCCTTGGGCCGTCTTGGGGCCCTTTTCGGCCGTCGGGGGTCTCGAGCCTCGAGCGCGGTTGCCACTTGATTCCGCTGCCACAGCTCGCAGGCCCGCAAGATTAACTGCTTTAAGCCATGCACACAATAGGGCGCTGGGTCGATTTCGATGCCCCAGGGCAACAACCACTTACTAAAACCTTGGCAAATCACACCTAAACGCTCAAGGGTGGCCAGCGAGGCCGAAAAGAGGCCCGCGACCCTTCGCCGCGAGCTGCCGCGCTTGCCTTCGGCTTGCTGCTGAGCGTGGGCGAAGCCTTGGCTGATGACATGCCGAGGGGCCCGACCTTCCTTCGACGCCGCTAACAAAAGCACAGGGCGGCTCGGCAGAGCCTTCGAACATCGGATCGGCACGCTTCCCAAGGGCAGGGGCGAGGCGGAGCGTGAGCGAGGCCGACGAGGCGGGACCCCGGTTTGCAACGCGTTGCCTCAAACGCTTCAATTCGCTGCCATTGGTGCCTGCGACGCTGCTGCCATGCCCAACGCTGGTCTCCAACGTGACCGTCGCCGCGCGAGTGGCCAGCTTGAGTCTCTCAACCTTCCTCAAAGCTCTGAGACGCCGAGAGCGGGTCGCAGCAGCCACAACGCGCTCTCGCTTAGCGCCCCAACCAAGCCTCCGACCCGACCCGCAGTCCACCCCGAGGTTTCTCTTAGCGCGTGCGCTGGGGCCACCGAGGCAAGACGGACCTGCTTCGATCTCGCGCCTCAGCGGGGCCAGCTAAAAAGCCGTGCTTTGTCAGACGCGATGAATCCACCATCTCAAGCTGACGCCGCAGTTCAAAACCAGCCCTGGCCAGGTCAGCTTTGACGCGGCCTTGGGCCCCGAAGCGTTGCAGCCCGATATCGTCGACCACGGCCGAGAGGGCCGCAGCCCTGACAGTTTCCCGAACTTCATCCAGCGGCCGGAGGATAATTAGCTGCAGCATAACAACGGCAAAAACACAGCCTGGCAGAACGGTTTGCCCAGACAGAATGGGCTCGGACACAGAGATGCCCACGTCTGAAACACGCGGCTGACGATGAAAACTGACGACCAAGAAGACAAGGCGAGCGGGGAAATACGTTCGGGCAGCTGCTGCCAGAAAGCGGCGGCGCCGGATGAGCTCAAACGCCTTTTCCACATCGGCCGGCGCAGCGCCAGGCGACGCATCCTTGGCGCGGGCCCACTAGGCCCGCGCAGCCTGCGCCCAAACGCACTCATCGGCGGCTTCGCCTCGGGTTTCCCATCAGAAATTTCTAACAGTGTCGCTGCCAATGACGGAGCTCCTCTCTCCAAAGACGACACAAAGACTTTGGCAGAAACGCGCGGCAACGCAATCGGCCTGAAACCTCCAGTGCGGTTGGCCAAGGAAAACAGCGTGGTCCACATTTTCGGCCACTGAAGTCGGCTCTCGAATAAGTGCAAAACTTCGCAGAGCGCCTGTATTCCATAGTCCCCTAGCAGCACGTTTACCGAGAATTCAGCGTTGATGCCGACGCCGTGCGCAACGCTGTTTTGGATATGGTCGCCGACGGAATTGCGACAGAGCGCGCGGGTGTCCATGTTTCGCACAATTTGGAACTATTTTTTCTCTCCGGCGCTTGATCTGGATGAAAGTCGGTGCCAACGCCGGACCGGCGCCACAGCGATTCGCCCTATGTTCTGCCGAACCGCCTTGCTTCTTCCCGTCGCCCGGCTGACTGCCCATTCTTGCTCCCTGCCAGCGCCCAACGACTGACGACGCATGATATGATAGGCCGCGGGTCCGCTTTACGCCCCGCAAGGCGACGGGTTGCGAGCCCCGCGAACGCGCTCGCACAACTTCTTATTATTCGGATCTCTCACGTTGCAGGCGCAGCGGCTTACTGCTCTAATTGAGCATCCGCATGCACATACCAGTATTTGTTTTCCTCTACCATCTTCTCATCCTCATTGCATTATGGCATTCCCTCCGCCCTCCTTTCTCCTCTGTAGAATCAAGCGCTGTCTGGATCACTTCAGACATGCAACTTTTCCTTCGGACGGTTTGACACGTTCACAACCTCCAAGAGGTATCCCGTGGCATGTTCATTGTGCCATTGCACAATTGATCCAAGAAGGTTATCTGAGTTCTCAATCATGGAGAAAAAAAGAGGTGGCGGGGGGGTGGCGGAACCACATCCTTGGCCCGCGGTGGGCTTGAAGCTCATCAGCACTGCTTTGACCTGTTCTGCGGTGGTCCTCGGAGGAGGACCGAGGGAAGAGTGGTCGGGCCACTGGGGCGGCGGGTGGGCCTCCGAGACACACCGCCAGGCCCCCCATTCACTGCGCAATTTATCCATCTGCTCTGGCGAGCCGAGCAGGACATAATCACACGCGGCCTCGTCTGGCGCCCAACCAGCAGGCACCTTCGAGAAACGATGCAAAGTGGAGGACCCGCGTTTGGCGCTGCGCTTTTCCACCCGAGCCCCCCAGCCTCTCTACTTGTCCCGCTGGCTGGTTTGCACCAGCTGATCTGCTTGCCGCGGCGCAGAAGTCTGCGGCAGGAGGAGTTGGGCGGTGTGAGGGGCAGGCTACTAGCAGCCAACTTCGAAACAAAATAAACAACGGCACCCCTGCAACTTCTGAGGCTGCCTCGAATCCTGCAGTGCTTGAAGGGCCTGTTTCGCCTGGGGACATCACCCCGGCCCCCCGGCACAGAGCGCAAGGCTCCGAACGCATGAAAGATACCCTTCCACCAGACAGCTGGAGCATCCAGCCGCGGGAAAGGGAGAAAAGACTGCACGGCGCGGCGGCCTCGTGCGCCTGATTGCGGGCGCTCGCGCGTTGCCCAAACAGCCCCTGTCGTCGGAGCTTAATTTCGAATAGGTTAACTCACTTGCTTTCCGCAGCCGCGATGGAACTGGCCCAGGCGCGATCAACATCGGCCTCGGGACAGCGACAATAATTCGCTATGCCGTCCCAGCCTGGCTCCTGGAACTCACGGCAGCAACCTACTGGCCTCCCTGCAGGGGGGCCGCGCGCCTGGGCCACTGCGCGCGCGCCAGGAGGACAACGACGAACTTTGAGACTTGGCCTTTCATGTCGATGGGGAGGTATGGCCACGTCCGCGATGACTTCAATCTGCGATCCAGCAGCGAGGAAAGGGCACATCGCGGTGTAGTCGATGGCCCTCTCTGGCGGCGCAACGGTTCCTTGCTCCGATGCCGCGATGGCGCCGCCGATGCCGTCGACCCAGCCACTCGCCTGCAGCTGCTGCGGAGTCACCTGCCAGCCCGCACTGAGGACGAAGGGGGTTCCCGCCAGCTTGATCTGCTTGCCCCTTCACACAGAATACGCCAGCTACTCTCACTGAGGTCCTCTGAGTCGTACAAGTAGAGAGTGCCAACCAATAGGCCACCTTTGGGCCCATCAGCAAAATACATGATCTGAGCACGCGCATGAACGACGATGCGATCCACATATTCAATACTGTTCAAGCCACATCTCGCTGGGGCAGCCACGAGCGTGCCACCCGAGAGTCCAGTCATGATCTGACCAACGCCCTCACCATCCTTTCCCGCCCTAGAGGCAGGGTTGAAGCTGGCTGCGCAACCGGTCCTTCGCAACGATGCCTCCTGCGCGTCACAGTGAAAACCCGCAACCTTGGTTTCTTGAGCCAGAAACAGATCACGCGAGCCGGTGGGGTGCGAATTCAACAATACCTCCATATCTGGCTTGCTGGTGACGCTGGCAATGGCAGTGGTGAGCTGCCTGCTGCTGCCCCAACGTGTTGGGAACAAAGACTAGGCCAGTACGCATCTTCATGGAAGCCAGGCCGACGAGCTCCATGGCCCTGCGCTTGACGCGCTCAGGGTCGACACCTTCGTCGAGGTCATGATCGGGGCCGACGGCGTTTTTTGCGCCGCCTCCAACAACTTCTCTTCATTCCTGGCAGCCCAGTCGCGAGCAGCACGCTCAGCAGCACCATGGTCAGCAGGTGGCGAGGGCTCACGAACATGTCCAGGAGGGGTGGCCTGCGCAGCTGGCGCGGCCGAGGCGGCCGAAGCTGGCTGGCTGGCGGCATCTGTCGAGCAATCCGCCGCGCCGCCGCCTGCCTGCGCCTCAGCCAGCCTGCCGAGTCCTCAGCCTGCGTGCGGCGGGCCGACGCACCCTTTGCCTAGAACTCCTCCTGCAGCGCCTGCAGCTCACTGGCCATGCTCGCAAGTTTGGCCTCGAGCTCCGTAGCCCCAAGGGCTTTGGCGCGCTGGAGGAGGGTGCCATAAGGGTTGAGGATGCAGCCGGACGATAACTGCGTGCCCAGCTGGGCCAGTGCCGCTGCTCCACGTGCTGACTGTCAAGCTCCATGCAGCACTGCACTGCCCACTCAGCGGCGCTCTGCACGGAGGCGACGGCCTTATCGTGCTTTCTTTGGGTTTTACCCACTCTGTCTTGGAGAAGATCGTGCTCACGCCGAATTGACAGACGATCGACGGGCCACCTGGCAGCAGGCCGCGCTGCCTCTGGATGCGATCCCTGGGGGACTGCGAGAGGGTTGGCGCAGCACCACGTCTGCCGCCACACAACCATCCTCTTGATGGCAGCGCACGAGCGTGCAGAACCGAACATATGGACTTCTTGTAGAAGGTATGGGGCCCAGGCGGGAGACCTGAGCTGAAGTGGAGACGTACACTAAGGGGAATGTACCTGGATCACCACCAGGGGAAGCATATGAGGCCGCGCAATCCCTCATGCCAGGTAGCTCCTGCCGCTACGGATCTGAACCGACACGGCTTGAGCCAAAATGACTACGAACCCTCCTCCTCCGCCTCCTCCTCGTCCTCCTCCCTCTCCTCCTCCTCCTCCTCCTCCTCCTCCTTCCTCCTCCTCCTCCTCCTCCTCTCCTCCTCCTCCCCTCCTCCTCCTCCTCCTCCTCTCTCCTCCTCCTCCTCCTCCTCTCTCCTCTCCTTCCTCCTCCTCCTCCTCCTCCTCCTCCTCCTCCTCCTCCTCCTCCTCCTCCTCCTCCTCCTCCTCCTCCTCCTCCTCCTCCTCCTCCTCCTCCTCCTCCTCCCCCTCCTCCCTCAAGCATCGGCCCGAGGCGTTTCCGTAGCTGATTTTGGCTTCCTGGCGATGTCTCCGGTCGTGCCCTTCGCCTTCTCGCGGCGCTTGGGGGGGCCCACAGCGGAAGTCCGGTCGTGGTGCACAGTCCGAGTTTCTTTACCTGGTGGCGAAGAAGGGCAAATCATGAGTCGGCTAGTTTTCGGTGTGGCCTCTTATTGCCGTGGTGTCCTTCATGTGCACCCTTGCTGTTTACAGAATGTGGGGTCACCGACGCAAGAGAGTATCACATCCACTTCATTCCTGGGAGGTTTTGTCTTGGGATGTTTGTCTGCACCCCTTCATCAGCATCCGTTGCAGGCGGCGGGTTGGGGCGGCACCTCGGCGTCTTTTGTGGCAACTATCCGCCCACCAGTCGCCTGGGCGTACCACTGGTGGGCAGTGCAATGTGCATTTGGTATCGCATTTGTTTTAAGTTCTGGGTACTTCCTGAACTTCTTTTTCGGCGTCCGTCCCTGGGGAGGGGAGGTGCCTTTAATTGGCCTTTCTCCGACCCTCTCCAGGGCGTGCTATGCACTGTTGGTGGGAATTTGGCACGGGCTTGTGGAAGCAGTAGATTTCTTCTTCCGTAGTCCCACGCCTTGTTCCGCATCGTGTGCAAAGTATTGCAAGTGCTGGGGGCTTTCCTCGACTGCAATGAGGCTGTTTTCGGTGTGAACGATCCTTCGGCGTTGCCCGATGACCAGTTCGCCGTATCGAGTTTGCTTCGGTTCAACCTATTTGTATCAAGGAGGCTTTTGGTGTTCTTTCAACTTCTTCTGTACTTGTCTGGTTGTGTTGAAAGGGTGAACAGACTGTCGTGTTTTGGAGGCACCCATCCGCGGTATCACTCGGTGTTCCACGGGCTTCTCTTTCAGCCAGCTGTACGGAATGAAGTGCGCCTCCTACCTGTTCGTCGCGTTCTCCGACAAGTTCAGGGGGGGGCGTATGTTATCGAATCTTAGGAGGAGGAGGAGGAGGAGGAGGAGGAGGAGGAGGAGGAGGAGGAGGAGGGAGGAGGAGGAGGAGGGAGGAGGAGGAAGGAGGGAGGAGGAGGAGGAGGAGGAGGAGGAGGAGGAGGAGGAGGAGGACGGAGGAGGGAGGAGGAGGAGAGGAGGAGGAGGAGGGAGGCTCCCCTCGGCTCTGCGGCAGCTCGTGGAGCGCGCGCCGCGACAGGCGCAGCTGACAAGAGCGAGAGACCTTCCGCCGCTGTGTTTTCCTGACCCCTGGGGCCCGTCCCTCTCTCTTTCGGCACCCCCATTCGACCCTCCCGAGCACCTCTGCCGCCGGGCCAGCGAGGCAGAGGCGGTCCGCCCCGGCGCGGGGCGGATGGGGACGGCCGAGGGGCGGATTGTCCGGCGTGCGGAGAGAGAATCAAGAAGACGAGGGCGGCCGCGCGAGGGGAGGAGGGGTGAAACCCTCAGACCCTCCCGAACACAAGGCTCCCGCGATGTTGTAAGGGAGACGAAACATTCCGCGCCGGAGGCGCCGCCAAGGGGCCCCAGCGCCGATCCGAGAAATCCGCGCGGACCTCCGAGTTTTTACCCAACATCGAAGACTGGTAGGTTTCTAGTGGTGTCAAAAGAAAGCATCTGATGACTCCCCAGGGGGGTCTGGGCAGCCGTTGGGGAGCCGTTGGGGTTTTCCGGGGGGGATCGTTTTTTGCATACAGTCACACACTTCGTGCTCTTCGACCTCCCAGAACTCCATTCCCGGGCCACATTCTGAATGCCCGGAGCCAACTGTACGCCACTTCGTGGTCTTCGACTTCGCAGAACTCCATTCCCGGGCCACATTTTGGATGCCCGGAGCCAACTGTAGGCCACTTCGTGCTCTTCTATTTCCCAGAACTCCATTCCCGGGCCACATTTTGGATGCCCGGAGCCAACTGTACGCCACTTCGTGCTCTTCGACTTCCCAGAACTCCATTCCCGGGCCACATTTTGAATGCCCCGAGCCAACTGTAGGCCACTTCGTGATCTTCGAGTTCCCAGAATTCCATTCCTGGGCATGATTTTGAATGCCCGGAGCCAACTGTAGGCCACTTCGTGTTCTTCGAGTTCCCAGAATTCCATTCCCGGGCCACATTTTGAATGCTGAGGCAGGCTGAGGCTGAGGCTGAGGCAGGCTGAGGCTGAGGCAGGCTGAGGCTGAGGCCGAGGCTGAAGGCAGACTGAGGCTGAGGCTGAAGCAGGCTGAGGCTGAGGCAGAGGCAGGCTGAGACTGAGGCAGGCTGATGCTGAGGCAGGCTGAGGCTGAGGCTGAGGCTGATGCAGGCTGAGGCTGAGGCAGGCTGAGGCTGAGGCTGAGGCGAGGCTCAAGGCAGACTGAGGCTGAGGCTGAAGCAGGCTGAGGCTGAGGCTGAGGCTGAGGCAGGCTGATGCTGAGGCAGGCTGAGGCTGAGGCTGAGGCTGAGGCTGAGGCTGAGGCTGATGCAGGCTGAGGCTGAGGCAGGCTGAGGCGGAGGCCGAGGCTGAAGGCAGACTGAGGCTGAGGCTGAAGCAGGCTGAGGCTGAGGCTGAGGCAAGCTGAGGCTGAGGCTGAGGCAGGCTGAGGCTGAGGCAGGCTGAGGCTGAGGCTGAGGCAGGCTGATGCTGATGCAGGCTGAGGCTGAGGCTGAGGCTGATGCAGGCTGAGGCTGAGGCAGGCTGAGGCTGAGGCCGAGGCTGACGGCAGACTGAGGCTGAGGCTGAAGCAGACTGAGGCTGAGGCTGAGGCAGGCTGAGGCTGAGGCTGAAGCAGGCTGATGCTGAGGCAGGCTGAGGCTGAGGCTGAGGCTGATGCAGTCTGAGGCTGAGGCAGGCTGAGGCTGAGGCCGAGGCTGAAGGCAGACTGAGGCTGAGGCTGAAGCAGGCTGAGGCTGAGGCTGAGGCAGGCTGAGGCTGAGGCAGGCTGAGGCTGAGGCTGAGGCAGGCTGAGGCTGAGGCCGAGGCTGAAGGCAGGCTGAGGCTGAGGCAGGCGGAGGTTGAGGCTGAGGCTGATGCAGGCTGAGGCTGAGGCAGGCTGAGGCTGAGGCCGAGGCAGGCTGAGGCTGAGGCTGATGCAGGCTGAGGCTGAGGCAGGCTGAGGCTAAGGCTTGAGGCTGATGCAGGCTGGGCTGCGGCAGGCTGAGGCTGAGGCGGAGGCTGAAGGCAGACTGAGGCTGAGGATGAAGCAGGCTGAGGGCTGAGGCTGAGGCAGGCTGAGGCTGAGCTGAGGCAGGCTGAGGCTGAGGCAGGCTGAGGCCGAGGCCGAGGCTGGCAGGCAGACTGAGGCTGAGGCGAAGCACGCTGAGGCTGAGGCTG
>CAUYUJ010015113.1:323689-330184 GCA_963575745.1 Prorocentrum cordatum | reverse complement strand
CCCCCCCCCCCCCCCTCTGACGCATCGTATCGCACTCAACGCCGCATCGGGGCACCCCCAGCGCTCCTGCGCGGGGTGGGAGGGGGGGGGGGTGCGCGAGGGCACCCTTTCAAGATTTGAAAAGGGTGTGCGAGCGACAAGACTGATGACACCCGTCCTCATAGCGCCGCGTGTTCGGGCGCTGGTCAAAGCAACTCGCCTGGGAATCGTTGCCCGTGGGCTGGCGGCGGTGCGAAAAGCGCCGGCACGGCGGCCTGCCAGGAACTGCGAGGGGGCGGAGGGGTGGGGGGCTGGGCGAGGCCCTTCGGGAAGACGGGGGGCGGGGGACATCATGGGGGCGATGCGCGAGGTGCCGCGACGCGGGGGGATCGCAACGCATGACAGCGAGCGGTGGTGCAGGGGCGTGGGCGACAAGGAGGGATACGGCCCGCGCGCGGGCGAAAACGCGCGATCCTTGAAGCGGTCATACTCGCTCAGGAACTCAGACCGCGACACCTTGATCGACTTGGCGGACCTGATATCGTCGGGAACCTCGTCTGCCGTAGACTTGTCGAACATGTCCGTCACCCATTCGACTCCGAGCAGGTCCTCGAGCCCATCGACATCGTCAAAGTTCGCCATGCGGGCCGCCAAGACCTTGTCGCTCTGCTCGGGGCCGCAACCAGGCCAGATGTTCTCGGCCATCGACTGGAGGAGGCCAGCCATCGTCGTGGACGAGTACTGTCACTCCATGGCGTCGCACACGTCCTTCAGGTAGCTCGCGCCCAAGGGGAAGAACCCCTGTTCGGCCACGCACTTCATCAAAGGCTGGGGGGGGGGGGGATCATTGACACTCTCACCATCTTGTTCCCGTACTCGCGGCTAGCCTCGGGCGGCAACATTCCGCCCTCTCCGCCCCCGCTTCATCTCATCCGTGCGCTCCTCGCCCTTCGCCCTCCTTCATAGGCCACCGATCCCCCTGCCCCCCATTCCAACCTGCCTTGCCCCCCGACCCCACCCCCCTCTCTTCGCCCCAGAACCGAGTTCCCACCTCACCCTGATCCTCCGCTCTCCACCACCACCACCACCACCACCACCACCACCCCGCCCCTCCCCCCGCACGCACCTCCAACCGATCGCGCCGCCCTCCTGCGTCTCCCTCATCCACCCCCCCATACTCCGCCCCCCCCCCCGCCACACCTTAAGAAACGTCTCCCAAGCCTTCACGTTGACCTCGGTGGCCCCCGTCGTCGCGCCCGCGAGCTGGTGGAGCTCGCGCTCCACCGCCTGGCGAAGCGGCGAGTCGAGGCGAATAGGTGCTGCGCTCCACCCGGACGGGTCAACGATCACGAGTAGCTTCATCTCCGACTTCGCGTCGATGATGAAAATGTCGTCACGGGCGCCGTCGGGCACCAGCGGCCATGTCACGGCCAAGCTCCCCTCCAACGTCCCCATGCCAAGATGCCAGGCCCTGTCCCTCTCGGAGGTGCGCTGGATGGCCACGCCCTGGTGCACCAAGCGGCAGAAGAACTTCTTGTCGACGGACCCCATCTTGTGCTGCTGCTTGCACTGTCGCAAGACCTCGATGTCCGCGTGGGGCGCAAACATGCCCCGTGACCCTGGGCTGTGCCATGATGGTTCTCCAAACCCCGCCACCTCCCACAGCTTGAGCGCCTTCGTCTGGTCGTCGAGGTGTCTCTGCTGCAACCTCGGCTTGAACGTGGATGGCGCGAACGCGCTGTTCCTCGCAACCGACTCCGTGCCAACCCCGATGGGCTTGAAGTTGTGGACCGATTCGATCACCTTCGCGTCGATGCAAGTGGCCATCGTGGCGGGAGCGCTGGACATGGTGTTCTTCTGGCAGTCCACTCTGCCCTTGGCCTTGTTGAAGCAATCCTCGACGATTTGGCTCCCGATGATGCGCGCGCACTTGGCCTTGATATGCTCCAGGAGCCTGTGCGGCGCGGGCGGTGCGAGCGCAGCCGCGGCCCCCGACCCTCGCCCGTCCGAGCCCGAAATCGCGCCACCCACCCGCGCGACCTCCAACCATGGCCCAAGCCCGACACTGCCCACCCGCCCCGCCCACCGCCGAACCTAACCCCCTTCCGCCTAGCCGCTGTGCCCCCCCGCCCACCCCAACAACTGCTACCTGCCACTCATCGGCGCATCCGCGCCCTGAGGCGGAGGGTGGAGGGGGGGGGGGAGGGGGGCGAATGGGCGACGGCGGCGACGAGGGCGACGGACGAGCAAAGCGGAACGAGCCTCTGCGTCGGCGTCCAATCCTCGGCGTCTAGCACGGCCTTCAAGTGCTTTGCGCTCATCTTCATGAAGAGGCTCCTGGACCTCATCTGCTCGGCACCTGGGAAGGCCGCATCCTTCAGCTCGTCGAACAGAGCGAGGTCGCCCTTGAACTCCCGCAAGAACTTGGGGCGGAGCTTCGGGCATAGCAACATCACCTGGCGCCTTGGGTACCCATGAGTAAAGGGCATGCCGCGCCTCGCGTGCTCGACGCACAACGCCGACACCAACGACAACATCCTGTTCGCCGCGACATCCGAGCGCACGACCCGCGGATGGTCGAGGAAGAGCTGCTGGGTCGGCCACGTGGTCTCGATTCCCATCTCGGCGTAGAGCTGCCTGGTGTTCAATACCTGAACGCTCAGCCTCATGGGCATGTGAATCCCCCCGCGCAGCATGTTGAGCTCCCAAGGGATGGTGGCATCCTGCGAACGCAGGCCAGCGTTCTGCCTCGGAGCGGGGACAGCAGGGGGGTAGCAAGGATGGGGCTGGCGAGCAGCACTGCGCCAGGCCCGCTGCAAGAACGAAGCCGCGACAGGCCAGACACGGTGACGATGGCCCGAGGGGGGCCACGCTGGGAGCACCATGATGACAATGCGACGCAGTCAGAGCCACGACGACGAAGCCACGAAGACGACGACACCACCGATGCCCAGAACCTCCCCCCCATCGGGGGCGGGGCGCCAACGTCGACCCCAGAACAGAGGGTCTCCCCCCCCCACGCGTCGTCGTCACCTCCCCACCCCCCCCAAAAAAAAACTCCCCGCATCCTCCGCCACGCCCTCCCCATCGTAATTGGTCGCGTCTATGTGGGCCACGGATGCGCGCCAATGGAGGCACGCGGCCAATGGTTTCCCAAACAAAAAACATATGGGGCCCCCGCTGGCCTCACCTGAAAATAAACGATGACCCACGCATTCGGCACGCATGGCGGGGGCACCGCCGTGGCGTTGCGCGCGAGGTGGGGCACGCGGGGCCAGCGAGCGGGCCAAATCCCTCAATCGGGCACCAACGGGGCCGACTTGCAAGCCCAAGCGGGCCTCCCGTGAAACTCAGCCGTGCTCCCCAGCACATTCACGAGCATCTTCATGATGTGGTAGTTGCTGGCGTCGCCGTAGAGGTAGGCCGCGCGGTCCAGCTGGTTGGCGCACTGCTCCCCGAAGGACATAGCCGACGCCTGCCTGAGCGTCAGCTTGCTGGCGCCCTCGGGCGCGGCGACCTCGGGCGCGGGAGGCGGCGGCGGAGGCTTCTTGCGATCCGCGCCCTTGAAGCCCAAGCTGAGCGCCGCAACGTTGGTCAGGTACGCTTTCAACCCGAAGAGCTCGATGCTCTTCCCCGCTGCTTGCACGGGCTGCTGGAACTTCCCCATGTGGATGCGCTCACCCTTGCTCGTCAACAGCTTGTGGGTGTGGAGCCCGCGCCAGAAGCGCTCCACGGCGTCGTCGGTGAAGAGGTCGACCTGGGGGAGGGAGGAGGGGGAGTGGTGGGGCGATTGGGGGGGGGGGGAGGGGAGGGGCAGCGGGCGTGCCAGATGCCACCGAGAAAGGGGCGCAAATGCGGCGATCCCGCGGGGCGCTTCGGAGGATCCTGCTTGGGGTGGCTGGTGGCGCCATGCGACCCCACCCCCAGAATGAAACGGGGCCGCCGTGGGTGACGACCATCCCTCCGCCAGGGGCCCTTGCGCGGCCGCCGAGAAGGGCCCTCGGCACTCCAACGGGCGAGCAGGATGACCATCGACAGCCCCAGGGCGGCCCCAGGAACGGCAGCCCGACTCTCAGAACACCGAGCCCCCCCTGACACGTCAAGCTTGCGTTGGCCAAAACTGACGCCACGAACTGGATCGGCAATCCTTGCTAGGCCGCAGGAAACCCCGCACGGGGCCGCCCGCAACCGAGAATGGGGGACTCGCAAATGCTCAGGAGTGCCAAATGCAGCCCCCAGGGGACTCGAATACAGAAAAACACGAACATACATGTATACGCCCAAGCGGCACTTATCAAACAACCCGCCCGCCTGGGCAACGCACGCGCAAGGCAGTGCCGCGCGCGCGGGGCGGGGGGGGTGGGGTGAGCGAGCAACCACCAACACGCGTCATCGCTCCTCATCGGGCCCCCGCGGGGGAGGGGGGGGGGGGTGGGGAACCTTGAAACCCCAGCCAGCGCGCCCATCTCGGCAGCGTGCGTTTCGAATGGAGCCCCCCCCCCCCCCCCCCCCCCCGAGGCCCTGAAGGGATGGCAGCAGGCAGAAGGGCACCGCCAAGCCACGCGGAGGGCGCGGGCGTGCGAATGTGGCGGGGGCCCGATATGGACCCTCTGACGGGGATCGAGGCGTCTGCATCGGCGCACGCGGTTTGTCTGGGTGGGGCGGGGGGGGGGGGGGGAGGGCGGGGGAGCGGGCCGCTATCGGCCCGCTCGCCGCACCCCCGCCTTGATATCTAGTCGCCCCCTCTCCCCCCGCACCACCCCCCACCCCCAACTCCCCAGCCACGTGCCTCGTCGAATCATTTCCCTAAGCCCATCCCCCCCCCCCCCCCCCCCGCCGACGCGAACGCTCGCCGCCCTTCCACGGCCCGCGGCGCCGTCACAACCGCCACCCGCACTGCAAGCCCTGCCCACCCACCCGCCCTTGCCCCCGCCCCGCGCTCCGCCCCCTGCGACCCCGAACGCCATGCGCCTGAGCTCCCGCCCACCCCGCCACCCGCAAACATAGTAAACGGCGGTCCTGCTTCATTTGTTTCCGCATCCACGGGAGGTATAGCTGGAAGAGGTGGTCGTTGCGGGCTGAGACGCACGCGTCCTGGTGTTGTCGAACAGTCTCCTGAATTTGCGCCAGCCGAGGGGGGGGCAACGTGCTCCCGTACACGCAGTTCGCCGCCGCGCACATTATGACGAGGAAGCGGTACAGGCCAGAGTTCCTGGGCGGGCTCGAGATCGCAAACGGCGCGGCAACGCGCTGGGGCCAAGGGGCAGCCGCCCGCCACGAGCAAACCCTGGTCACGCGACCGAAGCACGGGGCGACGCTGCGCCCGCCACGTGGTGAGCAATGGCCCCTTAACCCCAATAAGATTGCGAGGGCCCCCATCTACGGAAATGGAGCCCGTGTCTCCTCAGGGAGCCCTTAGTCGCATTGCTCAGCATATGGGATATATCATAATCTACTTGAATGTTCAGGTCGGGGACCCCGTAGGATAGCCAATGATCGAGGCAGCTCATGTCGGGGCCAGCGTCTGGAGACAACGTGAGAAGAGGCCAGAGGAAGGGGTCTCCCAAGTAGCGCCCAGTATCCGCCGAACGGGGGATCTTAAAATTGGACAGCTGGGTACCGCAGGAGCCGCGCAGGATATTGTCAAGCATCATGACCATCTGGAAAGTTTTGACCCTCTTGCGGCGCTTCGGGGCAGGCGCCGCATCGCCCTGTTCAAGGACACAACCCAACTTGCGCTTGACTACTGTCCTATGCGGGTCACGAGAAGCCGTCGTCGTCGTTGTCGTCGTCGTCGTCGCTGCCTTCGTCGTCCTGAGGGGGCGTCGTGGCTATCGTCGTCGTCCTAAGGCATCGTCGTATTCCTAATGCATTGTCGTGGTCCTCGTCGTCGCCATCTAAACGGAATGCACACGCCACTTCCATTAACGAGTAACGACGACGACGTCCACGACGACGACGACGACGACCACGACGACCACGGACCACGACGACGACGACGACGACGACAACGACGACATCGACGACGACGACGACGACGACGACGACGATCTCTTCCCTCCTGGCCAACACCCCCCCTACTATCCTGAAATGCGCCCTGTGCTGCTGCTGGACTGCCTGCACGGCGACCTCGTTGTCGAGGAAGGCTCTCTCGCAGACTGTCTGGGTAGGCACCTGGGCCGATCGGGGGCGGGGGGCGCGCGCGAGAGGCGGGGGGGAAGCGTCGCGAAATCCCCGCGAGGACGACGACGCCCACGAGGCATGATGGGGGCGAGGAGCAGCGGAGGGACGCGGGGAGCAAGGGGGGGGGCAGGGCGGGCAAGGAAAAGCGGCGCAAAGGGCGGGAGAGGGGAGGAGAGGGGAGGGGAGGCGAGGCGCGGGGGCGAGGAGCGCGCCAGAGGGGACGCCAGGAGCGAGAGGGGAGAGCGCGGGAGAGAGGGGATGGAAAAGCGCGGGAGGGCGGCGGAGGCACGGAAGGGACAGGGCGGGGACGGAGAGAACGGGCGGGCGGAGAGG
>CAUYUJ010015113.1:283689-318689 GCA_963575745.1 Prorocentrum cordatum | reverse complement strand
CAAGATGAGGAAGAGGGCTCTCGGGGCGAGTCTGGCGAAGAGGGCCAGGAAGGTTATGGCTATGGCTTCGAGGGCGAGGGGGGGGGGGGCACGGGGGCGAATGTTCTCACGCTGTGGACGGCCCAACGGGCTAGGGCAAGTAGGAGGGCTGACATGGCGAGAGGGCTTGGAGCGCCAAGTGGATAGGGAACCCAAATGGCAAGGGGGGGCCGAAAGCTCGGGGGCCCAAACCCGCCATCTGCTATCCTACCGCTGGTCGCTCCCCCGCCTCAGCGCATCCCGCCCCCCGTCGTCGTCGTTGGCGACGTCGTCGTCGTCGTCGGCGTCGTCATCGTCGTCGTCGGCGTCGTCGTCGTCGTCGCCGCAGTCGTCATCATGCTCGTCGTCGTCGTCGGCGTCGAGGTCGGGCCCACCCCGAGGGGCGCGGGGGCTTGCGCCGCCCAAGGCCTGCTCCGAAGATTGCGGCTGAGGGCGGAGGGGGGCCTTTCGGCACGAGAAAGCGAATCGGACCTCGCTCCGTAACGAACAATGCTTGCCCGAGAGCAATGCCGCCCACGACCGCCTGAGATGGGGCATCGCGGGGCGGGCCATGCCCGAACGAACCGCGAGAAACCGTCCACCCGATGGAAGACGCTTCGGCACGACACCGCGCCCCAGGGGCGCACCTGCGGAACCCCTACGCAGCACGCGCCAGTGTGCTGCTGCATGGCGACCGAGGCAACGATGGACAAGTCCGTGCCGATCTTGCTGCCGTCGGGGCCCGCGATGCTGATCAGGTAGGCGTCCTGGAACGGAGCGGGGGGGGGGGGGCTGACGCTGCCGAGGGTTGCGACGACGACGACGACGACGACGACGTACGACGACGACGACGAGCACCGACGCCGACGAGAACGACGGCGACGGCGACGGCGACGAAGGCGGTGGCGGCGGCGTCAACGGCGTCGACGGCGTCGACGTCGACGACGACGACGAAAACGACGACGGCGACGGCGACGGCGACAACGACGACGACGACGACGGCGACGGCGACGGGAACGGCCACTGCAACTGCGACGACGACGGCGACGGCGACGGCGAAAACCACGGCACGAGATCAACAATCCCTGCACCCATGCCCATCCCCCGCCACACCCCCGCCCCCGCTCGTCCGCACATGGCGTCCTCCCGTCAACGCGCCAACACCCACACGCCTATTATCACACCGTCTATCACCAACCGCAACTCGCACACCTTCCCCCCGCCAACCCTGGCCCCGCCCAACTCCCTGCGCCCTACCATTGCCCTATCCACCCCGTCCGCTCACGCCCCAACACTCCCCTCACCTGCCCACGCCCCTTCTAACTCCCTGGCCCCATACGCATCGACTATGTGCAACTTGCGCCCACTACCCCCGATACCAAAACCGCCTGAGTAATCGCGCCCCACTGCGACCCCAACCTCACCACCACCACCACCCGCTCGCCAACCTACCGACGCGCGCCGCGCGTCGGGCGGTCCTTAAAGGCATCTTGCGAGGCTGAGACGTAGCGACACAGCATGCGCTCCGTCAGCTTGGGGTTGCTGGGGTAGAAGTACCTGTGCTCGAAGTGCTGCGCCCGCGGGGCGCTATCTCCATCGCCGAGGAGGGCGCCCGACTCGGCGCGCAGCGTGTAGCCGTTCAAGAAGCCGCTCTCCATATAGGATGCCACGACGTCCAGCACCTGGCACCGACCCGCACCCCCGCCGTCCCCCCGCCAACCACTCCCCCCCCCCCCACGCCCTGCTGTGGCTCGCCATCAGCCACCTCCTCCGCCGCATCACCCCCGTCGCCGCGCAGCCCCTCGCGGCCGCTGCCGCCAACGTCGACGTCGTCGACATTGGCATTGCCGATCCTTCCCGTCGACCCCGCCCCCTGCCACCCCCCTCATCGAAACAGCAATGGTCGACGCCGCCGTCGCCCCTTGCGCGGCGAATCTAACCCCCGCGCTGGGAAACGGGCGCTCTGAATTGCCCCGCCCGCCAACCGCCCGCCCTGCGCCCCGCCGCCCCATCCGCCCCCTCCGCCAACCAATGCCCCCGAGGAGTACGCACTGGGCTTAGACATGCGCCAACATCGAAGCGCGATGGCACGGCGCCAAACACGATCGCAATGACCGCTGGAGAAGGAGGCAAGGAGCGGAGGCGCGCCTGCCCGAAGATGCTCGAAATGAGTTCGGGGTGCTCCTTGGCGGCCTCGTTGTGCATGGAGGCCGTGAAGTCGGTGAGCACCTGCCCGTCCATCCTGAGGATCCTCTGCATCTGGTTCTCCCACAGGCGCATCGTGGGCACCTTCTCGGCCTGGACGGCGGCGGCGATCTCCGAGAGCCCCACGGCGGTGTCGACGACGTTGATGGTGACGGGGCACCTCCCGACGTGGACGGTGCCAACCTGGGCGGCACACCCATGCGCGACCCCTCCATCCCACCGCATGCGCTCTGAGATGGGCGTGGGGGGAGGGGGCGGCGACGACGGCTGGCAAGGCGACGACGACAACGACGCGGGGCAAGCTGGCACACAAAAAGCATCACTTATCATCTTAGGGGTGGGCCGCGTCCTCGCAGGGGATGCGGCGGAGGGTTACCGCGGCCGATGCCATCGATTCAGGCTGACATCGAGAAACGCTCGGAGGGGGGGCATGAGAACTAGCAGATGAGACAGGGGAGCGCCTGCAGGCCAATGGATGCCCCGAGATACCCACCATCACCACCTAGGGGTCGTTTGAAGCTCACTGAAAGATGATTGGGAAAGCGATCGCAAGGACCCCAAAGCAAGCTACACAATCGGAGGAACCTCCAGAAGCCCATATATATCGTCCAACAACCACCTGGGGGAACCAGCAAGCTCCATGGGGCCCGCTGGAACATCACCGAAACCCTCGCAGGCCCCGTGGGGCCGTTCGAAAGCCTGACGAGCCACATGGGCCTCCAAACCCTTGCGCGCCCCCTGGGGGCCCGATTAAGCACCACGGACGTCTCTGGTTGCCCGAGAGTGGCCCACGGCCCACCCCTGGAGAAACATCGCAAGATGACGGCCCCAGCATAATCATCACGGGAGCTACTGAACTGCGCAAAATTACTCTGCACGCGTGCATGCGCCGAAACAGCAGAACGCAAATGCGAACCTTCTTCGCTTGCCAGTCGCAGCGAATGACGAAGGTGAAGTTCCTGGGAAGCTTGCACATGAGACTCGTATAGATGCGCTCGAACGCAGCCTGATCGGATGCGTCCGACAGGCGGCCTTGCCGTTCGGAAGGCGCGCGGGCATGGCGTATACACTGTATGAGCAGAAACCTCAAGCTTACCGAAGGGAACTCCAAGCATCTATCTGGCTCACGCTCGTGCTGCCGCTGATCGTAGGGGATGCTCTGGCGGACGCAGCCGCTGGTGCCGCCGAGCTTGGTGGACAGCTCAACCCACCTGGCGCGCCTCTTGTGAAACCAGTAGGGCCCGTTCTGGTTCTTGTTCAAGTGCAGCTTGGCCACAAGGTCACCCCAATTGATGAAAAGCCGCCCGCCACCACGGTTGAACTCAAAGGCAGCGCCGACAACTTCGAGGCCATCGAAACCTGGAGCCTGCTCAACTAACGTGAACTGTCCAATCTGGTGGGCGTTGACTAGGCGCGTCGCCTGGAAGACGGGGCCCCCCGCGAAGCTGACAACCATGGTGGCGAGGTCGTCCAAGCTGTTGCCGTGCACGCTCGCGGACAGGACGTCGGCGCACCATTGGCACGGGGTCTCGTCATCTGGGTCCACTGGCTGAATCAACGCCGCAGCCGTGCCGTCGGAGCTGACCTCCTCGGTCAAGTCCCAGACCTGAGAGGCCCCGCCCAAAAAAAAAACAACAGCTACCTAACACAACTACCCCTTCCGCCTCAGACGCGGCGAGATGGGGAACCCCGCCACGTCCGACGCGCGTACTGCCCCCTGCTCGGGTCAGGGGTAGGAGGGGCGGGGGTGGCGAGGAACGAAGCCATGGGCGGGCGACCACAGTGGAAGGCAATACCACTCGCTCGAAGGTCACGGCGTGCATCAAGATCTGCACATGGGTATCTGGGGAAGGCTCGTCGTTGTGGAGCTGGAATGCCCTCGCCGCCCCCTGCAACGGCAACATGTGCACTGGCGCACATCGAACCAAAAACAAACTAAGAACGGGCGGCGACATGCTGGGCTCGGGATGGGTGGAGGGAGCGCCCCCCCCCCCAAGCGCGACTGCGAGAACTCAGACTTCGAACTGGCGCCAGCTGCGTCGGCGCTGCCCAGGCCGAAGGGGTGTGCAACTAGAATGCGCCGCGCGCGAGATGACCCCCCCTCCTGCCAGACATGCGAGGCTCTATTCCGAATGAAGTCGACCCTCGGACACATCATCCCAAACAATTCCGAACCAAAGCTCGGGTGGAGGGGCGGGGCCTGGTCGACATGCAATCGCGCCCCCGCGGGGCCGCAGAGGACTCGGGGGAGGGCGCGGGCAAGGGCGCGGGCGCGGGAAAAGGGCGGCGGGGCGGAGGTGGAGAGGGCGACGGGGAAAGCGGCGAGGGGCGAGGAGGCAGGCGTCGCATGCAAGCGGAAGGCCGCCCGCGCCAATACAATGCATGTTTTGCTCACGCGTGGGCGCCAGCTCGGGCGAGTCGTGCGGCCCGAGGCGATGCGCCAGCTATCCCGCCGACTGCGGGACACGCAAAGACCGTGGGTACCTAGTTAGAGAACAACACCACGTGTCGTCTCAAACCTCACCCCATGCGCGAGCCAGCCCAGGGCCAAATGGCAGGATGCGCCCACCCCGAAGTTATTGTTCCATCGGGGGGGGGGCTCCGCTGCCTGCGAAACCAGCTGATCACGTACACCCCCCATCGACAAGTCAATGCGGTGGTGCGACCATGCGTGTCCTACCTCCAAATCCCGCCCATCTCTCCATGCGCAGTCCCCTACCGTTCTCCTGCACCTCCCCCCATGGTCCGACGTACTCAGCTCAGCGTGACCCCTATCGAACGGAGCTGAGGACCTACACCCACTGGCCAATGCGCTCGCACGCTCTCGATAATTCAACTGACAACGAAAAATCACGCCTAAAATTGCCCACACCGGCCGCGTGGGGAAGGGCGCAAAATGAATGAGTAACAAGCAGGGACCACGCACCCATGCGCGGATCCCGCCCGAGCAGCGATCGACCCCCCAGCAGCCTGACTCGGCCAAGGAGCCGATCTCACTCTCCAGGAGAGCGAACAACGGAAGCGGCCTGCATCTTCGGCATCACGCGCTGGCGCACGCGCCTCGTCTGCTCAACGAGGTTCGAGGGCACGACCACCTCGAGCGCCTTCTTCTTCTCCTCGTAGGTCTCGAGGAACTTCGCGCTCTTGTCCACGGCGGCGCGCTTGAACTTGGCGGCCGTGTCCTTCTCCCCGATGAGCTTCAGGATCGTGAGCTTCTGGAACATGTTGATGATGAAGGCGCCCGTCTCGTCGAAGTTGTCCTGGATGATCTTGCCTGCGGCGACGGGCGGGAGGGCGCTGGGGGTGCGTCGGCGGAATGGCATGGGGGAAGCGCACTGGGCGGGGAGGGCCAGTCAGGGCATGACAAGGTTGCGGGGGCCAGCGGGAACTGGCAGTGCGATGCCATCAGACATGAGTGATCACGCAATGCGATGATCTGAGGACGCGGCGAATCGGCCGCGGATGCAGGGGGGGCGCTGGGGGGCACTGATCACCTGCATGCGTGACAAACCCGCGTTGGGGGCACGCGAGCAAGCAGCAATCAATGCGCGCCGCCTGCAGGCCACGGATCCTGCAGCACGTGCACCGTGCTCCTGATCAAGTTGTGGACACTGTCGGCCTGGCTGGGGCGGCGCGGGGCGGGCTGGCCAGAGGCGAGGCGACAGCGGCGGGGCGGGGGAGGCGCGAGGTGGAGGAACGTCAATCCAACGAGGACGGGGAAGACAACGTGGCGATACATCTTACGCGCCCTCTGGCGCGAATATCAATCCTCGCCGCCCCCGAGTTGGCGATCCCGCTGGCGCCCTGAACGACATCCTGTTCCCTTCCATGTCAAAAAAAATCGACTCCAACCTCCCCCATGTGCACCCCCGTTCCTCCCGCAGCATCCTCGTCCCCAACCTACCTCCCAAGCCGCGCGCTCGCCCGCCCCCGCATAGCATTGCCGACCCGCGTCGCCCGCCCGCCCATCCACCCACCCAGAGACTCCCACGACGAGTCGGCGCGCAGACGAAACGCAACAACGGGGCCCCCGCTTCGCCACTTGAAGCCGCTGCGCCGTGAACAACAGAGAAGGCGCAGTGCGGCGGCTTCCACGTGAGGATATCGTTCTCCATGCACGAGTTGAAGAAGCCACCGCCCTTGTCCAAGAGCGCCCTGTCGACCACCTGCTTGGACACGAACTGCGCGAACACGTCCTTCTTGCGCATGTCCCCGCCGATGGGGAAATTGTGGGGGAGTCCTGCAGCTGGGGCGCGCGCCCAAGGCTCTGGCCTCGCCGTCGTCGCCATCGTCGTCGCCGCCTCCGCTGCCGTCGTCGTCGTCCTCGGCGTCGTCGTCGTCGCCATCGTCGGCGTCGTCGTCGTCGGCGTCGCCATCGTCGCAACCGTCGCGAATGTCGTCGCCCCCGTCACATTCGTCGTTGCCGTCGCCGACGTCCTCGTCATCGTCGTCACCCTCGTGATCCTCGTCGTCTTCGCCATCATCATCATCATCATCATCGTCGTCCTCGCCATGGTCCTCGTCACCACCATCGTCATCTTTCCCGTCCTCGTCAGCGCCGTCCTCCTCGTCACCATCGTCGCCGTCGCCCTCGTCATCGTCGTCGCCACCGTCGTCATCGTCGTCGCCATCGCCGTCGTCATCGCCACCGCCAACGTTCACCACCCTGCTCCAGGGCTCTGGCCTCGAAGTCGTCTCCGTCGCCGTCGTCGCGATCGTCGTCGTCATCGTCGTCGCCGTCGCCGTCGGCGTCGCCGTCGTCGCCGTCGTCGTCGGGGATCAGACCCCCGCCTCATCAACATCTCCTGCCCCCGCCCGACCCCGCCCCAGAAACGCTTGCCCTGGCAGATCCCCGCCCCGCCCCCGTACGGCGTCCTGTGAGATACACGTTGCAGCAGGACATCTGCTTGGTGCTCTTGCGGCACATGACCTGCAGCACTGCAGAGGGGATGCCTTTCTTGGTGATCTTGCCGTAGAGGGCGAACATCCAGGGAGGCGGGACATCGGCGAGGGTGTTGATGTGCTCTGGCCAGAGCGGGTCCTCGGACAGTGATTTGGCTACCTTCTCGTCTTTTTTGGCGCCGCTGAGGCGCCGCCCGTGTTTGGCCTCTATGTCCTGGATGGGTTTGGCCGCCATGGTCCTGATCAGCTCGATCTTGTCGGATTCCTGGGCCCGCGCCAGGCGAGCAGGGGGGAGGGGAGGCAGGCGCGCGCGGGCGGGACGATGAATCGGGGAATATGGGGATCGGGACGACTGGAGCATGACACAGTGGGCAGTACTGGGCAGAGAGGGGCTGCGCAAGGAGGCATGGAGTACGGAATAGGAAGTGGGGAAGTTGGGGATAGCTAATACGGCATGGACGCCGCAAGTAGGAACGAAGGGGGCGGTGTGGAGTAGGGTAGGTAGCGGGAACGTCCCCGTCATCGTCGTCGTCGTCGTCGTCGTCGTCGCCGCAGCCGTTGCCGTTGCCGTCGCCGTCGCCGTCGCCGTCGCCGTCGCCGTCGCCGCCGTCGCCGTCGCCGTCGCCGCCGCGGTCGCGATCGCCGTCGCCGTCGCCGTCGCCGTCGCCGCCGCCGTCGCCGCCGTCGCCGTCGCCGTCGCCGTCGCCGTCGCCGTCGTCGTCGTCGCCGTCGTCGTCATCGCCGCCATCATCGTCGTCATCGTCGTCATCGTAGCCGTCGTCATCGCCATCATCGCCATCGCCAACATCGTCGTCGTCATCGCCGCCATCATCGTCGGCATCATCGCCATCGTCACCATTATCGTCACCATTCTCGTCGACGTTCTCGTCGCCATTCCTCACGTAATGGCGACGGTGATGGTGACAGCAACGGCGACGATGGCGATGATGTCGGCGATGGTGGTACCGGCGACGACGATGATGCTGACGATGGCGACGGTGGCGATGATGACGACGATGACGACGATGACGACGATGATGCTGGCGACGATGACGACTGCGACGGCGACGGCGACGGCGACGACGGCGACGGCGACGGCGACGGCAGCGACGGCGACGGCGACGGCGACGGCGACGGCGACGGCGACGGCGACCTCGGCGGCGGCGGCGGCGGCGGCGGCGGCGACGGCGACGGCGACGGCGACGACGGCAACAGCGACGACGACGGCGGCCAGCTCCCATCGCTCCTGCCCCTGCCCCTTGCATTGCCGCCATCGTCGCCATCAACGCCATCGTCGCCATCGTCGTCGCCATCGTCGCCATCATCGTCGCCGTCATCGCCATCGTCGGCATCGCCAGCACCATCGTCGAAATCATCGTCATCATCGTCGTAATCGTCGCCGTCATATCATCGCCATCGCCAGCATCGTCGCAACCGTCGCCGCCATCATCGTCGACCTCGTCGCCATCGTCACCATTATCGTCGCCATTATCGTCCCATTCTCGTCACCATTATGGCCATCATCGTCGACCTCATCAACATCGCATCCATCATTGTCACCATCATCACCCCATCGTCGTCATCATCGCCATCATCGCCATCGCCGCCATGATCGTCACCAATGGTGACGATAATGGCGGCAAGCCGTCCTTGAGGAGCATTTTGACTACGGCCCTGATGGCTTCGTGCTGTTTTCTTTGAACCTGGATCGACGCCGACATCTTGTCGATGGGCGGCGCCTGGGAGGGGCGGGGGGGGGCTCGCGAGGCGGGGGGGGGGGCGGGGCGCGGGGGGTGAGGAGGGGGCATCCTCGTTCCAAATCGTAAATCATCCTCCTCTCCCCTCCTCTCACTCCCCCCCCCCCCCCCCCCCCCCCATCTCCCCCGCCCAGGCAGCGCCCTCTCCCGCGGGGCGCCTTGTCCTGTAGCACCAGGACAAGGGCCCGCATATCGGGGCTCACCTTGCCCCCCTTCGCGCCCGCCACCATTGCGGCGGCGGCGCGGGCCAGGCACGAGGGGGAGGGGGTCCGCTGGTCGCCCCTGGCGGCTCGAGGGCCAGGGAGAGGCGGGAGGGGGACGGCGGCGGGATGGGCGAGGGGGCGGGGAAGAAGGGGGCGGGATGAAACGAGAGGAAGCCCTCTAGGGGGGAAAGCCATGCTTCTTCCCCATCCTCCCTCCTCGCTCTTCCCATCCTGCCTTCCTCCCCCCAACCCTTCCCTACCGTCAACCCTTCCCGTCATTCGCCCCTCCCCCTCCCTCCCCTCGCCCCCGTCATTCGCTCTCCCCCTCCCCCCCCCTCCATCCTTTCCCTCGCGCCTTCCCCTCCCCTACCCGACATAACAAAAAAAAATCCCCAGGGCGAATTCCCCCCACCCCAGGGCGGGATCGGGGGTGGGGGTCTGTTTTCGGGTTATGAACTGAAGCCAATATCCCAGAGGAGGGAAAACAGCATTGGCATGCTCCGCATGTGAATGTGAAAAGGGAGGCGTCTGACTTGGAGGGGTCTGATTTGAGCTGCCTTGGAGGGTTCATGGGGGCCTGAGCAAAAGGCCGCCCGCCCTTTCATGACTGTCAAGGCGACCAACGCCGATCCAAGAGATCCGCTAGACCCCCCTCCCCCGCGCGCGCCGCGCGCCAGGCAGGTAGGTGCAGCGCCAATCCAAGGAATCCGCGAGGACCTCCGAAAAGTTTACGTATGCGGCGACGCTGGGATTGATGGTCGTCTTCCCCCTCGTCCCGTACCCTATCATCCTTCCCATTATCCTCCCCCTTCTTTTCCATCCTCTTGCCCCTGCTCCATCGCTTTCCCATTTGACGGCAGCGAGCCCGGGGGGAAGTGAGAAGGAGGAGGCCATCTCAGAAGGTTCGGAAGTGCATCGGCAATTTTAGAAGTGTTCTAAGCCTTTCCCGAAGACGCAACAACAACGTCAGAATGCGCACGGGCTTCCGAGAACTGCCGCCGCCTTCTGAGAGGGCCTTCTCCTTCTCACTTCCCCCCCTCGCTCGCCGCCGAATCTGTCCACGTCTCATGCGCCTCCTCCCTCTCCGCCTCCTCATCCACAGATTTTGCCAGTGGACTCCCAGAAGTCGGGACCTCTTCCGCTGAGTCGGCGCTTCCTCCCGAGACTTTTTTGACGTTCCAGGGGCCCGGCGGGGCCCCATCGAGACTGAAAATGGCCAAACCTCGCGTCGCGATTCTTCTGAACGAAAGAAGTTCTGGGCCCTCCTCGGCGTCGTCCTCTCTGGCCTCCTGCCCAGACATGCGACGTCCCGATTCTTGTTCGCTGCGGGGCCCCTGGAAGTCCCTGCCCTTCCCCCGGGACCGGCTGTGCATCCTGCGCCGCTTCTGGACGGCCCCGAGGCCCAGCGAGGGCCCCCCAAGGCCGGAAATGGCCCAAAACCTCCCGTTTCACAGGGCTCCCAACTTCGCGCTCTCGCGCCGCCCCCCCAAAGGGAGAAAAAGAGGACGAGGAGTAGGGGGAGGAGGAACGAGGACCGCGAAGCGCGAAACGCAAATAACTTCGCGCCCTCGAAAGCGCCCTTGCGTCCTGACTTCTCGACGACGCGATCGTGTCTGGGTGCTCCTCCGCCTCCGCGTCGCCTCCCGGCCCCCCCCCCGCCCGCGAACAACACGGAGCCGCCCCGCGCCTCCAGGGTGTCCGTGCCGTCCGCGGCGGCGTGCATCTGGCACCCCCACCTCGCGCGCCCGAAGGGGGTGCTCGGTGGCAACTCCTCCTTCTCCTCCTCCTCCGCCTCCTCCTCCTCCTCCTCCGCCTTTTTCTCCTCGTCCTCCTCCTCCTCCTCCTCCTCCTCCGCCTCCTCCTCCTCCGCCTGCTCCTCCTCCTCCTCCTCCGCCTCCTCCCCCGCCTCCTCCGCCTCCTCCTCCGCCTCCTCATCCTCCTCCTCCTCCTCCTCCTCCTCCTCCTCCATACCATCTTGTCGGCTCTTGCGACTCGACGCTCATCGACGCTACGTCGACGCTCACCGACGCTGAGCCGACGCTCATCGACGCTGACCGACGCTAGATCGGCGCTATCTCACCGACTCCCGGACGCTAATCGACGCTAGTCGACGCTGAAGACGGAACTAGCGGGGTACGGCAGGCTCCCATGATTTGCTACCAGAGGGGTGAGGCGGAACGTTCGGAGGGAACTGGCTGTCAATCAGTCAGTCAGTCGGACCTCCGCCCCAGCGGCGCACTGGCAGAACATTTGCAGGACTACAGACGACTGCATCAAACCCTTATCGGCGATGACTGGGCGATTGGGGGTCGATGCGCCCCCCCCCCTGGGCCTATTCCCCCCCACGCTGCCCCTGGGAAGGGAGCCAGCGGAACCGCGACGGCGAGGCGCTCCACTCGCCATCGCGCGGACGAGGCAATCTTTCGAAATCCTGTGCATCCTTCGATATCCTGCGCATGTGTTTGTTTCGCGGCGTGATCCAGGATTCTTCTCGCGATGGTCTTCGCCGAGGCACAACATGAACACGTCCAAGCGATGCCAGGTCCATCGCACTCGCCCAGGAGGCGCGGCCCTACTTTTGGAGGTGGTGCAGAGCAGGACGCCCACGGCACGAGCCGCTGCAGCACACCCAGGAAAGCGCGCCTGATCGTAAAAACGTGCTGCGGCAACGACGTGAGCTGGCCAGAGGCGCACTCGAATCCGGCAAGGACTCCAGAGCATTTCTCGTTCGCACGTGTGGGGCGGCCTCTGGGAATCCCCAGGCGACAAAAACCAAGGGCAGTCCTGAGCCAGAGATGGCTGTTTTGCTGAGCGTGGCCTTCGGGGCTCCCAAGGGCGCTCCAAGCCATCAGGGAGCTGGCCGAGGGGGATGCCAGGACGGTCCAATTACGTTCCAAGACGGCCGAAGATGGCCTCACGATCAGAGGGCCCAAAGGCAGCTCAAGACAGCTCCAAGACAGCCCATTGTCGCCTCGAGCAGCCCGAGAGACCCCCCTCAACGCTCGTTGTTCGACGATTCTCAACTGCTTGCCTTTCCAGGCTTCCGTCGGCTCAAGACGGCCCACAAGGCATTCAAAATCGCCCAAAGACGGCCCCTGAGGGCCCCAAACTAACAGAAGAGGCCTCCAAGAGATCCCCAAGGTCGCCCCCAGAGGCCCCATGGATGGTCATAGGACGGCCCACGAGGGCCGCAAGGCGGTCCAAGAAACCTCCGAAAAGGGCTCCAAGGGCCCCCCAGAGGGCCACATGAGGGGCGAGCTGGCATGTCGAGCCTTCCCCGAAACATGGCCCCCAGAGGCCACAGGACTCAGGAGGTCTCAACGATGCCGCCCTGAAAGCTTCGAGATGCCTCCTCCTCCTCCTCATCCTCCTCCTTCTTGACGCTCGCCACGAACACACCAACATGTAGCAAGAGTGATGCAACATGGGCCAGAGGAGTGAGCGAAGCAGCGATTGAGTACACACGTGCCCCATCCCAGCCGATCGAATACCAACAGCAAGCGGCACACAAGCACACACACACATGAGTGACACCACGGAGGTCCGCACGCGCGGATCTCTCGGGTCGACGCTGAGCCCTCCTCCCCTGGCGCGCGGAGCGCGCCAGGGGGCGACGCTGGATGCTCCTGCAGCGGGGGACCAAGCGCCGATGCGGGACATCCGCGCGGACCTCTGGAACTGTGCTCGTGCCGCTGGTGTTAGGTCGGGCACGTCCCCCTACAAGCATATTATGGACGACACATCAAACAAAGTCAAACAACTTACTTTTTCTTTGAAAGCAATAAATCGTTCACATACCAAGTTTGGACCATGTTCGAATATTCCTCCTGTAAATACATGCAAATCCCCTAATCCCAGGATCCCCCTATTTACCTATCTTTTCTGAATTTTCGTATTCCCCCCACTTCCCATATTTTCCTGGGAGTCGACGATGTGTCTGTGTGTGTGTTTCCCCTCCTGACAAGTGGCCGTGGGCACGCTGCTGATGCGTCCCGAGTAAGAGAATGAAATGGAAGATCGGAGCTGAGGGGGGGAGAAAGGAGACCCGGGTCCGATCGCCTGTCCACGGAGGGTCGGGCCCTTGCTGCCGTGCGAGCATCGGAGGCAGCGGTCGAGAGCAGGGGGGAGGCGAGAGGAGTGCAGACGTCGTGATACCATGAGTAAGGGCTGGATATGGAACGACGGGGTCTGGCCACGGCGAGCTTGGTCACAAGAAGCCTTCCACAAGAAGCCTTCCACAAGACACCCAAACCTGAGCCCCCAGGACGTCCACTGATTCTTGGTAGGGGAGCGTCACGCTCTCCATCGCAAACCCATCGACACCCAACAAAACCCAGGGCGCCGTGGATGCAAGCGGGTTTTTTCTTGGCATGGGCCCCCACTGTATGGAACGACGGGGATCCTCTGGCCACGGCGGGCTTGACCACCAACATGTTCCCCCGCCCACACCAAGGGGACGGCCCGAAAGGCACGGCACGTCCTGTGCCACAAGCGGTCCTTCTCCTAGCGTCTCGACCGCGGGAGGACGAGAGAAGGCATCCGTGGTGGGTTGGAGCGAGAGGGGAGGAGAGAACGCAGGACGAGGAGAAGGAGGGACGAGGGAGGACGACGAGAAGGAAGAGGGAGGAGCGGGAGAGGTGGAGGGGAAGGAGGGGGGCAGCCCCCCACGAGCGAGGGCAAGAGGAGGAGGACGAGGAGGAGGGGCGGCGAGGGGCGGGAAGAGGAGGAGGCGGAGGAGGAGACCTGGGCACCCCCCACGCAGCTCCCCTGGGTGGCAGCAAGGAGAGCGTGAGCGAGGCCACTGCGAGAACCCTGTCCTTCGAGCGTGCGAGAATTGACCAGGGACCGACCGTCCTGGCATTCCTATAGGTCTATCGCGAGATGTTCTTAGAACCCACAGATGCTGCAATATAAAAACAATGTTCTGAGAACAACAGCCCAGATGTGTTGAAACAGGGCATCCCAACCCAGAAAAAATCTAAGAACACTTCGTGCAGACCACGGAAGGTTCTTAGAACATGTTTGGGGGGCCTACAGGCGAGCCAGGACGCTTCACCACTACTTGGGCGAAAGACCTGACGCCCACGCGCGATCAGAAAGAGAACTTGAGGAAGCAGGGGCGGGGAGGTCGCAGGGAGGGAAGATGAAGCAGGGCGAGGGGGAGGGAGGGGCGAGAATAGAGGCGGGAGAGAGGAAGGCGGGGGTGAGGGAGGATGGCAAGGAGGGAGGAGGGAGGAGGGAGAAAGGAGGGAGTGGGGATGGAGAGATAGGAAAGGGGAGGGCAAGGGAGGATGACAGGGATGCGGCGAAAGCAGCTGCAGTCTCTCGCGCGTGCGCTTCTCGAGCCCCTGGCGCACCGCTGACCGGACAGGCCCCGCCAGGCGTGGCATCAGCGGCGGTGGTGATACAAAACATCGTTACGCCCGCAAACCGCAGGGGTACAACGTGATGCGACAATGCAGGGCTAGCACAGGGATCAAAAGAGGCGAGCTCTGGCTGGTGGTTGGGCCACCAGCGCAAAAGACCCTGGACTCCAGACCGATGGTCGCAGATAGCCTCTTCCTGGCGTCTTGCCAGGGGGGCACAGAGGCCTGACAAAAAGACTTGCCGAATTATTACATCGGAGGGCGTGCACAGGGTGTGGAGAACAGAAGGGATGGGAATGGAAACCATGACGAAGGCATCCTACCACCTCTCTCTCTGGCATCCACGTGGATAGCGACAACATACATGAACGCCATGGCCAAGCATGAGAAATGCAGATGAAGACGCTGATGCTGGTAGGGTTGTTGTAATCTTCCAAGGGGCCCCCACCTCTAGGTCGCGCCTCGTCGCGCGCACCGGCCATACTCCCGGGGTGTCCCTGGGCAGCCATGGCGCCTCCCTGGGGCTCTCCACGGCTTCCACGTCAGCCCAGGACGCCCCCAAGATGGTCTAAGAGGGCCCCGAGTTGCCGAACGATCGCTCGAAGACGCCCAAGATGGCTTCAAGATGGCGCAAGAGGCCTCCAAGAGGTCTCCCAAGAGGGTCCCAGAGGCAAACTTCGTTGATTCCCCTTGCGATTTCGACAGGCTCAGGCGTTCTCGCCTGTTCGGCCTTCCGACGCTCCAAGACGGCTCAAGAGGCCCCCAAGACCACCCCAGAAAGGCCCACGGGGCCTCCAGGAGGACCTCAAGACGGCCTAAGAGCGCCCCAAGACTGCCCACGAGACGCACAAGACGGCCCAAGACGGCCCCCAAAAGGGCCCCGGAGACGGAACTCGAACCGAAAATCCGAGCCTTCCGCCCCACGGGGCGGCCAAGAGGCCCCAAGAGGCACCCAGGAGGCCCCAAGAGGCGCCCAAGAGACCCAAAGAGGCCCTCAAGAGGCCCCCAAGAGGCCCCAAGAGGCCCGCAAGAGGCCACCAAGAGGCCCCAAAACGGCCCCCAAGTGGCCTCAAAACTGCCTCCAAGAGGCCCCCGAGAGGCCTCCCACAAGATCGAAGCGAGCATTACCTAATTAAGCTTATAACCGACAACCCAAGCACGGTGGCGGGACTTGCCGTTGGCAGTTGGATCAATGCAGATGCAAACGCTCAACGTGGAAGTACAAATCTGCATCAGGAAATCGGATCGGTAACGGATCGTATCGCCAGCGAACCGCCCCGAACCACATCAGCATCGGATCGCCACGCCCAGCGCCAGCTGGCCGCGTCCGACGCCGGTGAATGAAACCGAACCGAACCCAAGCGGAATCGCGGCCCCAGCAGGCGAATCGAATCGCATCGCATCAGATCCTGAGGCGGCCCGGTGTGCTCACCCTCCCCCCTCCAGACGATCCCCTGGGGAGGCGTCGTGGGACCTCCGGTGGCATTCCTGGTGGTGGCGGTGCCGCTGCTGTCTCCCCCGAACCCCCCAAATGCTAAGATCTCCGGCGCCGTAATTCTTGCTCCGGTCCCCCAAACGGTCCCCCTTCCCTAGGACCAGCCGTCCTTCCCGAGTTGTGTTTCACGGCCCCAGGGCAGCGAGAAGGACTGGAGGCACCCCCTCCCCCCTCTAAGGCTGCGGATGCGGCGGCGCCACTGCACCAAGGAATGCGACCAGCGACGGGGCCGAAACGAGCTGCACGCAGCAGATGTCTTTGTAACGCCCCCATCAGGGATGGGCGCGGGGGTTGCTAAGGGGATAGGGGTCTTATCAGTGGATGCCAAGGTCGGTGATAGCTGGCCTATCCTATCATAGATCACTAGTGGGTTGCAACTGCTCCAAGTGCCCTGGGGGGGATAGCGATCCAGGCTAGGCGGGCTCCCCCTCTTTGCGGAATTCTCTGTTCCACCCACTTGGGTAACCCACCTATTAGCTAGGTCGGGCCAGGAGGGGAAAAAATATTCACTGCCTGGGGCTCCCCATATGTGCATCTATTCGTATGGACCTGTCCACCGTGAAGTCTAGGCGCAAGAGCTTTCGAATATAAACGGGCTTCAAATGTGGCGGTCTGGTCATGAATCTAACTGCGAATGAATTGGAGTGTGAATGAGCCTCAGTAGTACGAGCGCGTCTCTGCGCATGCGCCTGGGGCCTCCTGGGGCCTCCTGAAACCTACTGGGGCTTCCTGGGGCCTCCTGGGACCTCCTGGGACCTCCCAGGGAGGCTTCGTGCCCCAGGAGAGGCCCGATCTATAGCAACAGACGTACATGAAACATTGCGGATTGGAGCCACAGGACAAGGGCAATATATAGGAACACACGTAAGGCACCAAGGACTCGTGCCCCCAAAAAGGCCCAACATATAGGAACATACGCAAAACGTTTAGGATTGTGTTCACAGGAGAAGGTCAATCTACAGAAACATTCGTATAACGTCAAGGATTCGTGCTCCAGGAGAGGCTCCATCTAAAGGAGCATACGTAAAACACATGGGATTGGAGCCATTCCTGTTGCCTTCTGAGGCCTCCTGCTCCTGGGGCCTCTTGGGGCCTCCTGTTGCCTTCCGAAGTCTCCTGGCGCTTCCTGTGGCCTCCTGGGGCCTCCTGTGGCTTCCTGAAGCCTCCTGGAGCTTCCTGGGACCTCCTGGAGCCTCTTGGGACATCTTGTGGCCTCTTGAGTCTTTCTGTTGCCTCCTGATGCCTCCTGGGACCTCATGTGGTCCCCAGGGGCCCCCTGGAGCCTGTTGAAGCATCCTGTGGCATCCTAAGGAGAACCTGTGCCCACGAGTCTGGCCACCAAAACAGGCAAACCGAACGAGACATCATCAAAATCTGGCCCACCTGGGGGGTGAACATGAGCGCCTCGCTCGAGACATCCTCCAAATCTGCTCCGAAAGCGAAAGATGGTGGGACAGAAACCAAACAAACCGCTTGAAACATCCCCACAAAACGGCCGCGAACGGGACCGTGTCATACCCCTCGGCGGCTCCCCTTAGGGGCGTGAACATGAGCGCCTCGCTCGAGACATCCTCCAAATCTGCTCCGAAAGCGAAAGATGTTGCGACAGAAAACAAGCAAACCGCTTGAGACATCCCAGCAAAACGGCCGCGAACGGGACCGTGTCATACCCCTCGGCGGCTCCCCTTGGGGGCGTGAAAATGAGCGCCTCGCTCGAGACATCCTCCAAATCTGCTCCGAAAACGAAAGATGTCGGGACAGAAAACAAGCAAACCGCTTGAGACATCCCAACAAAACGGCCGCGAACGGGACCGTGTCGTACCCCTCGGCGGCTCCCCTTAGGGGCGTGAAAATGAGCGCCCCCGCTCGAGACATCCTCCAAATCTGCTCCGAAAGCGAAGGCTGTTGGGACAGAAAACAGGCAAACCGCTTGAGACTTCCCCAGCAAAACGGCCGCGAACGGGACCGTGTCATACCCATCGGCGGCTCCCCTTAGGGGTGCTGAAACCAGCGCCCAGCCTGAGACATTCTCACAATCTGCTGTATTTAGAGTAAGTCAGACAATGAAAAGAAATGAGAAGGCCTGAGTATGAGTAAGTCTGGGTATGAGTGAGTCTCAGCGTGAATACGTCTGAGCGTGAGTAAGTCTGAGTATGAGTAGGTCTGAGTATGAGTAGGTCTGAGTATGAGTAGGTCTGAGTACGAGTAGGTCTGAGTATGAGTAAGTCTGTGTAGGTGTAAGTCTGTGTATGGGTGAGTCTGGGTATGAGGAGGAGGGGGATGAGGAGTAAGTCTGGGTATGATTATGATGATGATGATGCTGATGCTGATGCTGCTGCTGATGATGATGATGATGATGATGATGATGATGAGGATGCTGGTGATGAGGATGATATGGTGGATTATGATGAGGATGAGGATGAGGATGAGGATGATGATGATGATGATGATGATTATGATTATGATGATGATGATGATGATGATGATGATGATGATGATGATGATGATGATGATGATGAGGATGAGGATGAGGATGAGGATGATGATGATGATGCTGATGCTGATGCTGCTGCTGCTGATGATGATGATGATGATGATGATGATGATGATGAGGAGGATGAGGATGAGGATGATGATGATGATGAGGAGGACGCGAAGGAGGAGCCGCCGAAGAGGGGGGGGGAGGCAGAGGTTTCTCCAGGGCCTCGGCGGGCGGCGGATTGGGATGCACTTTTGCTCGTCCGAAGGGCCCGCCGCCTGCCGAGGCTTTGGGGGGGGAGGAGGGGGAGGGGGAGGGGAGGGGGAGGGGGAGGAGGAGGAGGAGGAGGAGGAGGAGGAGGAGGAGGAGGAGGAGGAGGAGGAGGAGGAGGAGGACCAGGAGCAGGAGCAGGAGGAGAAGGGGGAGGAGGAGAAGGAGGAGGAGGAGGGGGGGGAGAGTCGTGCCCTCTTCGGGCCCTGAAGGCCTCTTCCTGGGCCCCGAAAGGGCCCGATGTAGGGGGGGCCCAAAGGGCCACCGTGTCGGCAGCCCTCGTTGTACCCCCATTTGCCAAGGCAGGGCCAACGGCGATGTTGCTCAACGGTGATGTTGGGAAACAACTTCTAGGACGCCGCGAACCGTACTTCCCTACACGTCTGTCCCATCTGCGCATGGGGCGAGCGAACACGGCACCGAACGCGCGAGCCACTCGTTCCCACCCGACCGAAACCGACATCGCCGTCACCTTCATCACCGTCAGCCCGTCTACGGATGGATCGCTCCTCCTCCTCGTCCTCCTCCTCCTCCTCCTCCTCCTCCTCGTACTCCTCCTCCTCCTCCTCCTCCTCCTCCTCGTACTCCTCCTCGTCCCCAGTCATCGCGGGCCAAGAGGCTCCGCCAGAGGGGGACTGCTCCTGCGGCGGCGCGGGCGGCGGGCCCCTCCGCTGGGGCCCGCCCCGCCCCCCCCTCCGCCCGCCGACGGGCCCACCCCTTGAAGCGCTGCGCCCGCCAGGGAAGTCGACTCTGGCGTTCGGTCGGGCCTGTCCCCCTACAGGGGGATTTTCGACGGAAAAATGAAGGAATACCCCAGACATAATCCAAACATAGTCTGGGGACTATCTTTTGAATAGTTGTTTGGCTTTTTGGAATATTTTTGGGGTATCTTTTGGTTTTCGCCGCCCGCCCGCCGAAGGGCCCACCCCGGAGGCTCTGCGCCCGCCAGGGAAGCCGACTCTTAGGGAGCCCACAAAGGACGTACGCACCCAGCTATGTACATGAACACGGCCCCTCGATCCGCGAGACTGGCCGCGTGATACGAACGATTGCGCAATGCGCACCCTCGAAACCGGCGTGGATTCATGTACATGTACGTCCTTCTTTCGCTCCTGAACTCTGGCGACGCGCCCGCGCGACGGCCAGGAGCGGAAGGAGCGGGGGGGTGCTCAGTCGCCCAGGGAAGGCTGGCAAACCCGTGGCTGCTGAAACGGAGCTCGGGGAAGTGGTGTCTTTCTTCAACGAAGCAGCCCGTTTATCATTTAGTGCGTGGAGTTTGATTCCGGGAAACTGTTGTTTCCTCCAGGAAAACAGTTTCAGCAACCACGGATTTGCCAGCCCTCGCCCAACTTCCGAGTTATGTTGCATCCTCGGGGGACCTAGCCTGTCCCGTCGCGGCCCTCTCCGCGTCGAATCCGTGTCGAATCCATGTCGGACTCGTCGGATCCGTGTCGAATCCGCGCCGCCTCCACGCCAGGACCGCGTCGAGTCCGCCTCGGGCCCGCGTCACTTTGGGGGGCAGGCGAGGCCACCCCGCAGATGCAACCCACGCGGGTGTGCCGAAGCGGGGTGGCCCGGGCGTGGCGGGATCCGCCGGCATCCGAGCGGGACCTCGGGACGGGAGCGAGGCGCGCGTCGCGTCAGGCCACGTACGGGCACGGGATCGACACCGGCTGGGCCGCGCCAGGAGGCACGGCAGCGCCGTGCAGGCATCGAGCCGCACGGGGCCGTCGGCACCCCGGAGTCGCATCGGATCGGGCCGGCCTGACTCGGTCTCGAATCGGAGCGGTCGGATCGACGGGGGCACTGGGCGCGTGCGCGGAGGGGGGGGGGGGGGGGCGGGGACGGGGCCGAAAGAGGGAGGGGGCCACGAGCTCTTGGAGATCTCGTGTGCGAGACGGCGATGAATCCACATCCACCGCCCGGGGGACCGATGCCCTCGAGCGGGTGGATAACAATACAGCTTGAACCGTTCCGCCGTCGGGGACGCCAGCCCTGGGGCGGCTGGAAAGGTGATGTTACGCCATGCCACCGCAGGGGTTTGCACCCTCCATCCGCCACGGGGCAGTCGCCCCGCTACGGCGGAGGAGTTCCTGTCGCTTCGTCCCCTGGGCTGTGGGGCCCCCCGGGGCGATGGCCATGGATGTGTGTGTGAGCCCCGCGCCTCCTGGGGCCCAACTGTGTCCACGCCCACCGCCTGCCGGACGCCCCCGAAGAGCGAGCCCCCCGGGCGGTGGATGCCATGCCAATGGGCACTCCAACCGTTCTATCATTGACTGGTCCATGCCTGTGGCATGTCCTCTGCAGGTTTAAAACATGCCCGAAGAATGGTTGAGGCATGCTTGAACACGACAAGGACATGGTTGAAACATGTTTTAGCCGTCTGGAACATATCTGGCAAACTGCCTCCTCTCCACTGATCGACTTCCACAAGCACGGGCAGACCTCCCGCCACGGATTTGGACGCCCGAAATGGGTACGGAAGAAATGGGCACAGTGCCCAACTAATGTTGTCCCAAACCAACAGCGGCCGCTGTTGGGCAAGCGGCCTTCTGTCTCGAATGAACACAGGCCGCGGCGGCGCAGACAGCGAGCCATGTTCAAAATGACCAGGAACTGCTGTTGGGCATCGTACCCATTGAGGGGAACAAAAAGTGACATAAACATAAAAACTCGGAGTTCCGCGCGGATTTCTCGGATCCGCGCTGGGGACCCCCGGCGGCGCCTCCGGCGCCGCCCCTGGCACGCTCCGCGCGCTGGGGAGGGGGATCCAGCGCCGATCCGAGAAATCCGCGCGGACCTCCGAGTTTGTATGTTTGTGTCACTTTTTTCCCCCTATTCTTTTCAGAGGGCGAAAAGTCTACCCCCATATCTTTATTTTTTTTGTTGAGGAGGAGGGGAAGCGGACACAGCAGTGCGACGACAAGCTCGAGGACGCAAGCGCGAAGCCACTGAGCTACGTCTGGTCAGAGGGCGACAAATTCCACACCCATAAGAACCACCCCGACATGCGGAGCCGTTTCGTGAACGCGCCCAAAGGAGGAATCAAGCAGGGCAAGGCTGTGCAGTAAATGCCCAGGGCCATGCAGTAAACGCCAATTCTCGGGTCCAGGTGCTTTTGTTTCCCCTCGGGCTCGTCCCCGACCCCCATCGACGACGCCCCCGCCTCCGACATGGAGACCCGCGGGACGCATGAGGCCATAACTACCGGTACCGTGTGCCTCTGTGGGAGGCGCCCGCCCGGCCGGAAGGAGATCGTTGTCCGAGCGGTGTAGCCAGAACGCGCCCGCCACGGCCGCCACGGAGCTTTGCTGCAAGATGTCCGCGCGTGCGCCGCGTCGCCCTTGCGCGGCCACCGCACATCTATTTTTTGTTCATAATGCTCATGTGCTTGCTCGGGCGCCTCAGTCCGTCTTCCCCCCTCATGCATGCTGGCCAGTTCGCCCTTCGGCTGCCCCGAAACGCCACGCGCTGGAGCAGACCGCCTCTGCCCCGCCGCCGACGGAAGAGTGTTTGCTCGGGAGCGAACCAGGGGCGTCCCAGAGGGGGGCGTTCACGGGGGGGGGTCGTAAGCATGGCCGGAGGCATGTGCGCGTTGGCCGGAGGCATGTACGCGTTGGCTGCCGGGTCATAAAATCCGAGCCTCCGGCAGCCGTTCGGGACGACGCGGCCCCAGGAACGCTTGTGGCGAGGCGCAGCTACTGGAAAGCGTCCCCAGGGGAGACAACTTCCAAGAACCATCGAACAAGTCATCCCCCCTGCCCCTTCCATCGAGGCCTCAGATGAAGCATCCCTAGGCGGGACAACGTCCAAGAACCAACGACAACTCCCCCCCCTCCCCCTTCCTTCGACGCCTCCAGTGCCTGTCCTCCTGGTCCCGCATACAGTCGGCCCGTATCATGAGCATGCGCGATAAGGACGCAAGGGCCCTGGAAGGCCATCTCGAAGCTTCTCGAGCGGGGCGCGGCCAACGGAAGTGGCCAAGGATGGGCCGAGGAGGGAAGGATGCAAAGGTACCACTGGGACGGTTGTCCATCCTTCCCATGCGGGTGGACTGCACCCGCCTCCTGGGCTCCACGGCCAAAGCATGCGTCCAGCGGCCGCTCGGGACGCTTCGGGCGCCCTCGGAAGAGCCCTCCACAGGGAGAGCCAGCAGCAGAGAGAGAGAGAGAGAGAGAGCGCCGCGCGGCGCAGGACCGCGGCCGCCGCGCGGTGCCGAAGCGCAGCGCGAAGGGGGAGCGATAGGGGGGGGGGACGGCTCAAGGGAGGGCCAGACGCACAGGGGGACAGCAGAAGGAGGGGGTAAAGTCGAGCCTGGTTGGAGAGGACACGAGAGAGGACACAATGATGGGCCAATCTTCCGCCACAACTACCATCTGTAGGCTGGGGGAGAAGGGAGGATGGGGAGGCCCTTGCCCTCCTTCCCTCTTCCTCCTCCTCCTCCTTCTCCTCCTCCCTTACCTATGGCAGTGGTCGTGGAACATCGGCCCATCACATAAGACTCTGCCGAGGGCCACGTTGTCATGGTAATGTAGCAGGCACGAGTTTCCAACACACAAGACACAAGGGTAGATTTGAGAGGGCAGGGCCGACCGACGGATCCGTCTCGACGGCGCCGGAGGCGCCGGAAGCGCCCATGCAAAGGCAGGAAGCACCCGACAGCGGAGCCGTCACCGGCTGCACGCAGCAGATTTCGCACCCTCCCCTGAACGAAGGATTGCAAAAGAACCCAGGATTGCAAAAAAACCCTTGAACGAAGGGTTTTTTTGCAATCCTTCGGGATTTGTTTGCAATCCTTCGTTTTTTTGCAATCCTTTGTTTTTTTGCAATCCTGCCTCTCCCCCCCGTGCGTCTGGCCCGGCGAGGAAACGGGCAGCCTCGGCCTGCCATCGGCAGCGCACGCGCCGAGGGATCGGAGGTGGGCCCCCCGGTGGCGACATAATACGGCGCGTGCCCCGGTGGGCTGGGGGGCCCTGGCGCCCCACGTCTCGGGCACACGCCGGCGTGGCCTACGGATCCGTGGATCTGGCGGGTGGGCGACAGGCCCACGGGCGCGAGAGCCACGGATCCGCGAAGGCGCTCCCCGAGGCACAGGGCCAAGGCCGCCGCATCTGGCGTCGGACCGCGTCGATGCCGCATGGACAGAGGACCTGCCACCACGCTATGCCCTGATCCGCATGTCCATGTCTTCTAGTGTCGATCAATGGGCGATTGGGGGTCGACGCGCTCCCCCAACGGGGGCCTCGGCCACGAACAAGTCACCCGACGAGATCTGAGTCACGGCCCGAAAACCAGGGCCCCTCCTGAGCCCAGAGCGGTCCTTGCTTCAACGGCGTCGTTCATCAAACCCCCGATCAATGGACGACGACTTGTGAGGCCCACACACTGGATCGTGGGTAGCGCCAGAAAAGGCCTCCCAACGCCTCTTGAAGGAGCTCTGGAAGCTCTTGGAAGGAGCTTCCGAAGAAGCTACCGGAGAGCTTGACGGCACACGTACTGGGAAAGAGCCGGAAAAGCCCTGTAGGGACAAGCTGCAACCTCGCCCAGTGGGCTGCGAGGCGCCCTGCCGAAGCCGGAACGAAGTCCAGGGCTACCCTGGAGACCTCCTAGATGGGGTCCGAGTAGATGGGGTCGGAGGACCTCGCCGCATCGCCGATACATCGGCGATGCATCGCCGATGCATCGGCAATGCACTGGCGACGTCGGCGATGCATCGGTGCATCGGCGACATCGGCTTGAAGAACGTGGGGCCCCCATCGAGCCGCATCGCTGATGCATCGCCGATGCAGCGGCGGCTCGGCGCGAGCCTCCGACCCCATCTACCCCGACCCCATCCAAGAGGCTTAGATACCCTGCGGTGATGGTTTCTACTATCATCGGCGATCAATGGCCGATTTGGGGTCGATGCGGTCCCCCCTGGGCCTCCCCCGCCCTAACGCTGCTCCCGACGGCGCGGCCACGACCTCCGCACCCCGCCCGGGCGGGGCGGGGAAAGCGGGGAGAGCTCGCCCAGGCGACGACGCCCGGGCAGATGCCGCCCACTTCTGCGGCGCACCGTCGGCGGGGGGCAAGTCGGAAACATCGGCAGTCCTCCCGGACGAGGACAGACAGGAGGAAGGAGGAAGAGAAGGAGAAAAGGGAGGGGGAGGGCGGAGGGGGAGGAACGGAGAGGAGCATGAGGATGGGGCGCGGGGAAAAGGAGGACAGAGGGGGGAGGAGGGGGAGGAGGAGGGTTGGGGAGGAGGAGGAGGAGGAGGAGGAGGAGGAGGAGGAGGAGGAAGAGGAGGAGGAGATGAAAGAGGAGGAGGAAGGAGGAGGAGGAGGATGGAGGTGGAAGAAGAAGAGCCTTTGCCTCTTGCCTTCTCCTGCTGCGACAAGAGGATCAGAATGAGGAGGAGAAGGAAGGACCAGCGTGCGGCATGAGTCGCGAAGCTGAGAACTGGAGCACGCGCCATCTGAGTGCGCAGCGCAAAACACGCAAGTGCCTGTATCAAAGGGGCACGCGAAGCTGTCAGACATAAAACATTACCCAGCGGATCCCACCAATGGCTGAGCGGTGCTGGGGTGCTGGATTGCATCTAAACTGAAAATCAAATTGAGGCACTCGAAGCGGCGCGTGGTTGCGCAGCCTCTCAAGTATGTGCATATGAGACTATGAGGCAGCCACCATGGCAGCTGTCCACAAGAACAACCTGGCCCTCATCCTGAGATTCTGGAACTCTGCATCGAAAGAAATGGTCAGGATCTCAGGGAACGCAGAAAGCCGTGTTTCACAGTTGGCAATGTGGTAAGCCCACGTGTTGCCAAGCACGTGTTCCCGCGTGTTCTACCTACGGCTCAGCGATCAGGTGCGCTGGGCACCAGTACAAGGAAGGGTGACCTGCGCCGCCAAGAGGATACTCGTCCATGATCGCACGCCCGATTTCAGCGTAGATCTCCTGGGTTCCACATTGCTGGTGAGAACCACCCTCGCCTTCCTTGACGAGGCCAAGCAGATCCGACATCACGAGCTCGACTCGCGGCAGCAACTTGAGTGCCTGAAAACTGATATATCGTTCAGCTCTGCCAGCTGCCTGCATAGGGCCCTCCAAGGGCCCATGGGCGGCCCTGACCGGCATGCCATGATGTCCCAGCTGCACGATAACCCGCACACACTTCCGTAGAACAGGCCAGGTCTGGGCCAGTCCAGACCCATCAATGTACGCCACAGTGCTCGGACCCTTTCTGTCAGACCCCCCCCTCACCCCAGAACATGACGGGCAGGCTCTGCTCAACTCAGGGAGCAATGAGGGGACTCAAGGGAATGAGGTCTCGAAGTAGCCTCAATCACTGCTTCTCAGGGCCGCTTGACACGTGCCCCGAAGAGCACACTGTACATCGTCCACCTCGGGATCCCAAATCAAGCGATGGCCCTGCAACACGCCATAAATAAACAACTGGCGCTCGAATAACTCTTGCCCAGCAAAGGCCTTGTCGACCGAACACCATCTGCACCTCGAGGAAAGACTGCATCCATAACGGTCCAAGTGGTCGCGTAATCCGATTGCACTGGACCAACAATCGCGCAGGGCACCAGCGAATCCCAGACTCTTAGTCATCACATTCTTGCCACCCACGCATCTCCATATTATCCTCGTCAATATCACCTCTTGCACACGCATACCCATGGTGCCAAATCCCACCAGCCCCCTGGGCGCGAATAGTTGACAGCGCCTCCTTCCTCTTCCACGCTCCCCTTCTTCCCCTTCGGCGAGGGGTTTGCCACTACTCCCTGATGATGAACAGGCACGCCAGACGACCAGCAACCAACCAGGAACAATCACCCCTGACCCACCCCACGCCACCATCCATTTTCGACAAATAGTGCGACGTACACTTAAGGGCAAATTATTGGGTCATGCTCGTGGGGGCTGCGCGAGCACTATGCACTGTATTCTGAAAGGGGAAGCGGGGGGCAATCATATTACATGCTGCGCGCATGGCCACCATCCCTGTCAGGAAAAAATGGCCAGGCGGGAAAACCCGACCATATGCAATTGTGAATACCGCGTTGTGGGTACTGTCTTCGGTCGGGCTCCACATGGGGCCATAAAGTGCGTGAGGACTGCCCCTTTTTTAAGCGCGGGGGAGACGGATGCGACCGCGGCCACTGCGGTTTTCGGCGGAGCTCCCTATTGAACCACGTTTCCCGGCGGAGCTCCATATGGAGCCACGAAGCGCTGGACTGGGAGGGGGGTGGGGGGGGGCGCATGCGAATTTCGCCACGGGGGCCTCCGATGGAGCTCCGTATGGGGCCACGAAGTATTTTACTGTGTGTGGAGGGGGGGAGAATGCGACCTTGGCCATTGGGGCCTTCGGTGGAACCCCTTATGGAGCCACGAATCGAGTTTTGCCATTCGGGTTTTCGGAATAATCCCCGATGTGGCCACGAAACGCATGCGGCGCGAACAGAACTGGTAGACTGATGCGGAAAGCAAAACTAATTCAGAGGACAAAGACACGGATGGGGGAGAAGGAGAAGAAAAATGGAGGAGGAAAAGGGAGTGAGACGCGGGGCGCTTTCTCTCCAGAACGAGGACCCAACACCACAGGATTGTTGGGAACAGTGCAAACTACACTTCGCTATTGTACACAATCTGGACCATGCGCGACCACCACTTGATCACTGTGTATTTCCCATTGGTTTTTGACAAGCACGGCGGGGGTGTTGGCATGTTGCTTGGTGGGTGTGCGGGCCCACCAGACACCATGATGGCCTCCCCGCCGCGATTGCGCATTGGTTTTCGACGGGTATGGTGGGGGACGTAACGTTTCCCGATGTGCGCTGCCACGCGCGCGGGCGCAAGTGGCACACCGTGCGCGTGTCCTGAACATGGCGCACCTGGCGCAGCTGGACCATGAAGCACGCACGGCGCACGTGGAGCATGTGGCGCATGTGGCGCATCTGGCGCGCCAGGCGTACCTGGCACGCTCAGGCTCCAGGGGTGACCAGCGCACCTGGCGCGCGAGGCACGCGTGGCGCACATCGCCCCCAGGCCGCGCACATGGGTCTTGTAGTGGTTTCCGCTAGCTGACCATCCATAAAAAGACCTCTGAACATGCTGGGGTTCGGGTTATGACTATTTGCCAGGGGGGCGGGTGGGAGTGGCCGAAACAGCTTGCGGGCGTGCAGGGAGTCTTGACCTCCCCCCCGACCCTCCACCGCTGACTTGGACGGGGCGGGGGGTGCGCGACCCAGCAGAGCGCCCACGCACGCCCCTTTTTGTCGCAACCGCAGGCGAAGGCGCCAGCGGCGAGTAAGGTCCGAGCGGGCCGCGTAAAAGCCGAATTGCCTAACGCCGACGACCGGCGACCTCAGCAGCGCCTCGGCGGGGACCACGAACGCCCCGACGACAATACACAAATCATGGGGTACAGTGTTGGTTTCGGGCGCTTCGGCCTCCGAGGGGAGGGGGGGCAATTATGGTTCCTTCTCTCGTTGGTCACACTCCTCCACGGTGGCCCCAAGATGGCCACCAGGGCTCCAAAAGCGCCCCCCAAAGGGCCCCAAGAGGCGCCAAAGAGGAGGCCTCGAGAGGCCCCGAGAGGTCCCCAAGATTCCCCACAGAGCCCCAAGAAAAACCGAGAAGCTCTCCCGAGGCACCCACACGAACCACGAGGCTCCTGGGCCAGCCAGGAGGCACCACGACGGCCCACTAGGAACCAAAGCAACTCGTACAAAACATCCGAAGCGACTCCGGGAGACATCCACGGGACCTTTGGCATTTCTGCTCGTCCTCCTCCCCCCCCTCCATGTGCTCCTCCCCCTTCATCTGATTCGTAATCCGCCTATCCTTCCTCTTGCCTCCCCCCTCCTCCCCGTCCCCCTCCCATTCCTCCTCTTCCTCCTCAATGTCCTCCTTCTTCTTCCTCGTGGGGTACGGCGGCATCCCCCGCCCTTCATTCCAGCGCGTGCTCCTTTCACATCCCTGATCAGGGCAACTCGCCTGGACATCGTTTCTGGATGGTCTGGTGGGGTTACACGAAGCGTATTCAGTCATCTAGCTTGCCTGCCACCTTTCAATCCACTGCCAAACGAGCTCGACGACAGAGCGAGGCGGCAAGATCATCATGTAAAAGAATTATCCGGGATCTGATCATAACACTACTAAAATATGCCCAGCCGATACGCGCCAGGGTCAGCCTTACGAGTGAAATGGCCCCCCTCGCCGACGAGCAGCTAGGTCCCCCCTGCACTACTGTGAGCGTCGATCAGAGACTGACGCCTTGATCCCAAGCAAACGCAGCATGGACCTTGAACCGTTCGAGGGTGGCGTCAAGATGGGTTCAATCGAGGCTAGCCGTGAAAAGCGACGAAGACAAGAAGTGCTGGATCGACCGCGGAGCATTCCTGAGGTCCTTCGCAAAGCCGCCAGGTCCTGCTCATTGGCACCTGCAACTGTCTCACCCGCCGCCGCTGCTGGCATCAACCCTGCGCGTCACAAAACTGCGACATTGTCGCCAACACCTCGACGCACTATCTTGCGTGTTTCAGCGTCGGCTTGCCCCTACGAAGCACGTGCCCCAGATTCCCGACCCAATGCTTGACTGTCATGTCGATCCCGCTTGCGCAGGCAAAAGTGGCTACATACACGAACTTCTCGACCTGCAACAAGCAACCCAGAATGGTCAGAATGGAGATGTCCTTGACACGAGCAGCTCCGAGGTCGCTGTCCCTTCGGTCACAATCTCCTTCAGACCAGTATCATGCACAAGCTCCCTGGGTTCCACATTGGGGCACAGCTGGCCAACCTGTTTGGTGGCCTTGTAGGTTAGGAGATTGAGAAGGGTCGTCGCGTGCGTCCTCGCAGCTAAAACACCCTAGAACGCCAAAACGGACTCGCTCCAGCGTCCAAACACTTTAACCACCTGGTATGGGTATCTGATCATATCAACATCCGAAGCCGCTTCATCGGAACAGCATTCCCTAAGGAATTGGCAACATCTGGAATGAGTTTCACATATATGGGGAAAAGGCCACTGAGATTTCACCGAGCTTATGCACGAGATCAGCCTGTAGAATGCGCCCATACACGGGCGTAACTGGACAAGTTACCTCGTCTACTCCCCCAAGTATGCCCACTTCCATGGCTCACTTCGTGGCATCTGGCCTGCGTCCAAGCGCGCACGAGATGCTGGCCAAGGGTGATGAGTCTCGCTCCCGCCAATGAGAGGAGATTCCCGCATGCAGAAAACAAGGCACAGGCAACAAAAGCACCAGACTAAGAACAATACCCTAAAAAACACTTGGACGCAGTCTCGTAGGTCCCACCGACGTCTTTCACGGGAAGGTAAGCGCAACAGCCTGCAATCTGCAGGACAATGTTGAGGCAGATCGTCCCAACCATGGCCGTCTGTCTGGAACGAAGGGCTGATCCCGATCATGGTACCTCGACGCCTCCTGCCACTCATCCATCTCACGGTCGACGGTACTGTAAGGATGAGACTGGTCTGAATGCAGCACTCTGGCCTCCAACTCTTTTGCACGCGAGGCTAGATGTGGAGAAGCAACACCCTTGACAAAACCTGATAAATTTGATCGGCCATGACGCCCCTGCTTGCTTGAGATGCTCTGACATCTTCTCGTCTGCCATCTTGATGACCTTGAACGCGTTCTGTAAGAACGCATCGTTCATCAGTAAAGAGTGATCCAAAGTTGAACAATTGAAGTGTCCAGTCGTGCGACGGCGGCAGCGAGGGCGGGGAGGGACGAGGCGGGAGCAGGAAGCAGGAGGAAGGAATGAGACCGCCGATGTGTCGACTGGCCCTCCTTTGTGACACAGGCTGCGAGGCCGACGAAGCAACTCCGCGGCGCCTCAAACTCTATTCTGACTGTGGGGAGAGGGTCATCACGACGCACCTACTCTCATCGTCACATTACTATCTATATAGCTGGCCATCTGGCTAATAATGTGTGCCCACAGGGAAGGCCACCCCGTCCTTGAAATAGGAGGGCGTCCAACACAGACTGGAACCTGCAGCTGGAAACATACCCGCTTTCGACGACCAGTGGAGAACAATGGTCGATTCTAGCAACACTGGATCCAATAATGTTAGCGTCTCGCTTTTCTTCCCCGTTTTCCGCAAACCTTTGAATGGCTGCTCCGCTCGGGAATTGAGTGACCCGAGTCTTGGCCCTGCTGCAAGATCCGGCGCTTTCTGGCGCTCTGGCTGACCCCCTGTTTACATCGACCCCGTCCCGGGATTGGGACGCCCGAAATGCGTACGAAAGACATGGGATGCCGAACAACAACTGCTGTCCAAAACCGACGGCGGCCTCCGTTGGGCAGGTGGCCTTCTGTCTCAAATGGACAGCGCCCGCGCCGACATCGACAGCGAGCCCTGTTCAAAAGGAACAGAGAAAACTGTCAGTCTCTGTGGCCATCCTTTCCGTACCCATCACAGCGAGTCCTGCTCAAAAGAAACGAGAAAGGCTATCGGTCTCCTGCCCATTCTTTCCGTATCCATCAGAGCAATTCCTGTTCAAAAAGAACAGAAAAAGCCGTGGGTCGTTGAGCCCATTCTTTCCGTATCCATCATAGCGAGCCCTGTTCAAAAGGAACAGGAAACGCTGTAGGTCTCTGTGCCCATTCTTTCCCTATCCACCACAGCGAGTCCTGTTCAAAAGGAAGAAGAAATGCTGTCGATCTTTGTGCCAATGTTTTTCCGTTCCGATCGTCCCGACTTGAGCCCCGATCGGGGAGACGTAACTCTGGGGTGCGGAGGAACCCGGGTTGGCCTAAAGAGGCCATCATGAAATCGACGAGACCGAGTCTTAACCTTGGCGCGAGCTCCTGCTGCAAACATCCTACGAAAACTGGAGCGTCAAAATCCAGGGCGGGCTCGTCAGAAAAGGAATGATGGGCCTGTTTTCCACCAGCCCCACCATAAGTTTGAGGGGGTAGGAAGTTGAGGATGAGGACGAAGATGAGGAGGAAGAAGATGAGGAGGAGAACCCCCTTCCCCCTCCTACTTGTGGTGGTGCTGGCGGTGGAAAACAATGTAGGCGAACCCGAATCCCGGCGCACCCGAATCTTACGCTTCCCCAGCCCCGCCGCCCTCCGCCGACCTCCCGCCGCGCGGACCCGTTGCCGCCCCTGGCCCCCGCCGCGGGGCGAGGTGCTGCGCCGAGGGCGAGCGGCCCTCCCCGCAGCGCGCCCGCGTGCAGTTTACGGCAGGGCCCATCACCACAGACCTCGCCCGCTGGCTCCCCCGGTGCCCGCTTCGAGGCCGCCCCGCGCGCCGCTGCTGCCCGGCCCTCCCGGTACTTGGGGCCGCCCGTGGCCGCTCCGCGCCCGCCCCGTCCCACGGCTTGGCGTTTCCAGATGCACGCAGAGCTTGCACGATGGCTTCGTCTTATCTGCTCTGCCGCATGCATACATACATACATACATACATACATACATTGCATTGCATTGCATTGCATTGCATTGCATTGCATTGCATTGCATTGCATTACATTACATTACATTACATTGCATTACATTACATTACATTACATTGCATTACATTAATACATACATACATACATGCATACCTACATACCTACATACATACATACATACATACATGCATACATACATACATACACACACATACATACATACATACATACATACATACATACATAACATAACATAACATAACATAACATAACATAACATAACATAACATACATACATACATACATTGGAACTCCACGGGTGGCACTGCATGCAGCAGGGGCCCGACCGCAGGCAACCCTCCACAAGAAACCCAACCCTGAGCCCCCAGGATGCCCCTTCATTCTTGGTGCGGGAGCGTCGCGCTGTCCAGAGCAAAAAACACATTCGAAGCCAAAGAACCCCAGGGCAGCCTGGAGGCACGCTGGCTGTTCCTTGCCATGGGTCTCCACTGTAACTACGTCTGAGCCGGCCTCCCGTCGCCCTCGTCGTCGCTCGGACGCCCCTTCCCCGAGCATGCTTCGACTTCGTGCAGTCGTTCTTTTGCGCCAGAAGATCCAGCATGCTCCTCGACAGCCTTCGCCGACAAACAAAAACGCACACGTCCGAGCGATGCCATGCTTCCACGAGAATGACTGTACAAAGCAGGGTCTCCACCAGACGGGGTCGCCGCTTCCTCGAGGCGGCGCCGTTTTCTCCTGGAGGAGGCGGGCCCACTCTCTTACTCCTCTGGCTCCTCTGGCTCCTCCTCCTCCTTCTCCCCCTCCTCCTCCTCCTCCTCCTCCTCCTCCTCCTCCTCCTGCCAGGGGGGTCCCCCTGGTGGTGTGCCCCCCCCCCTTGTTCGAGATATCCCCTGCCCCCCAGCTCGGGGAGGCAACTCGTGGACCTCCTTCCTCGCCGGAGGCGGCGTCCCCCCCTCGGTGTCTGTGCCGTCGCCTCCCTCGGCGGCGAGCAGGAGGGGGGAAATCAGAGTGGGCGGACCTTCTCAGAAGGCTCGGAAGGCCTCTGGCCTGCTGAGATGCTGTCCGCGCATCCTCCGAAGTCAGGGGCGCCCCCTCAGCAGGCGCGAAGCCTCCTGACACGCCCCACCGCCCCGCCGCCTTCTGGGGCGGCCTGCTCCCCCTCTCACCTTCCCCCCCGTGTGCTCGCCGCCGAACACTGCCAGCACATGCCCCAGACGTCGTGAGCTTTCCCCGACGTCGACCGCAAGCGGTCTCGACCCGTTCCCCCGGACCGGCTTTTTTTTACGACGACATGGGAGCAAGTGAGTTTCACAGTGTACGAATGTACTGATGGACGCTACCACGAGTGGGAGGGAGGCGGCCATGCCGCCCATCGTTTCCTGGCGGTCCAGAGGCCCAGTGAGGGCCCTCTGCGACCGACAGTAGCAATACGACTCTACCACCGTGCTCCTTCGTGACGCGAGTCCTCTTTCGCCCCGAACACGCCAGGAACGACGGCAGCCAGCCAGCAGCGCGCGCGAGGCAAACCCGGAATCACGCGAAGGCCAACCTGCAATCGGCGAGCGAAAGCGCGAAACTTTGGCCTGCGCAGCTCATGACCCCGGGGGGGGTTCTGGCAAGGAGGGCTGCCGCCCCCGATGGCCCCGAGAGCCCCACGAGGCCCCGCGGGCTGGCTGCCGGCTGCCGGCTGCCGCGTCCCCGCCGTCGGGGGTGGGGGCGGGCGGTTTGCGGTGGGCGCCCCGGGGGGGCCTCGCGGGATGGAGCGGCATGCTCCAACCTGCCCGAACTCCTTTGGCCCAGGTGCACGCAGCACTACAAAATGGTGCTGCCTCTGCCAGGTCCCATTCGACGAAACTCATCCGACCGGGTGTTGCGCCGCACGTCGCCCAGCTCAGCGTCTGCTCATTTCGCCCCCGACCCGAGTGGAACCCGAAAGGCGCCAAGCGGCCCAGAGCTGAGCACTCGGGAGGTAGCGAGAGACAATTCCGACTCCCCTTACGGACTCGCAGAACACTTCCCCGAAGGGACCTTCAACGGCGTTGACCGGCCTACGGGATCGCTGGCCCCGAGGCAAAGCCTCCACCAACGTTGGCGGTGGCGGGCCCCGGGGTGGGGGGGGCACCATTCTGCGCTACGCAACAAAAAAACTAAAAGGTGTACCCATCGGTGTGAAGAAGCAGGTAGAAACATGGGATGGGAAGGCATTGAAAATAGATTGGGTGTCCGCCCGCCCCCTAAAGAGGACGGAAAAAGGTGAAGCTACTCGATCATTGAAGTGGGAAGGTGCTGAAAGTAGACTGGAATCTGGGACTCCAGAAATACCTACTTTCAACGACCGGTGTGTATGTTACATTGTGTTTTGTCTGCTGATCAGGGCCTCCCACGTGAGGCCCGCCCAGACGGCCTCACTTCCCCCGCGGCAGGAGGGAGGAACGCCCTCAGCCACGCGCCTCACTCCGTGCCCTCCCTGCCTCGGTTCCGAAAAGGCCCCCGCCGCCCTCTGAACAGGCCAAGCTGCCCCCCCCGGCTCGCCGTCAAGTCTCCTGCCCACCGATGCCCGTCGCATTCTGGAGCTTAGCACCGTCGGCTCTGCAGCTCGAACGCTCAAGACCGTCGGCTCCAAAGCCTAGCACCGTCGGCTCTGGAGCTTTGCAGCTTAGAACCGTCGGTTCTAAAACTTGAATCCGTCTGTTCTAAAGCTTCTCACGACGCGCTCTACCACCTCCCGTGCGTACTCTCCTTTGGACACCCGAGATGGGTACGGAAAAAATGGGCACAATGCCCAACAACAGATGTTGTCCCGAACCATCAGCGGCCGCTGTCGGGCAGGCGGCCTTCTGTCTCAAATGTACACAGGCCGC
>CAUYUJ010015113.1:256189-278689 GCA_963575745.1 Prorocentrum cordatum | reverse complement strand
CCCTCCATCCTCCCTGTGGGGAGGGTGGCTTTGATTGCTGCCCAGCGTTGGTCGAGCTTGACGCTGCCTGGGGAGGAGAGGGGAGCGAGGAGGTATCGTGCGGATCGTGCGGATCATATCGGTTCGCGAAGCCCCGTAGATTCGCGCCGGAAGCCCCCCGAACTCATCGGGCCGTCGCGCGCCACCTTATCAGGCGGCGTACTCTCTCGATTCTCGCACGAGCCGATCTCCACTGTAGCCGAGAAGTGTTCGTCCGACCCCTGCGACAACAGAAACTGCTGCCACTGCCTTGGCTCTCGCACGACCAGATCCCCGCAGTGTAGCAAAGACCGCGCACGGCCCCACGATCAACGTGGTATGCTCGCACTGTGGCTGAATACTCGTCCCCCCGCGGCTCCGCGTCGTTATTGATGGCACAGAGCTCTAACATCACGTCCCACTTCCCGCATGATCGTATCCAAGCCGCCTGCCCCGTTGCATCGCGCTGTAGCTGATGGCTTCGGGCTTGTGCTTCGCCTTCCACCGTTTGTCGAGTCGCGCCAGGGCCTGCTGCTTCTGCCCGCCATGTGCGCACACGCTTTGCGCGGCAGGGCAGACAACTGATCTGGGCCCCAGCTTCGCCTCCCACTGCTCGCCCCCGCTGCTCCCAGCGCAAGTAGTGAGTAGTTTGGGCTCCAGCTCCACCCCCCGCTTCTCAAGCTTGTAGGTGATGGCGTCGCCTATCCCTTGTCTCCGAGCAGCGCCAGAGCCTGGTGCCACTGCTCGCCTATCTCGCACGTCGCGAGGCCGCCGCTGGGTATGTCCTGATGCCCGTTCTCTAGCTGATGGCATTGGGCTCGCTCGCGCTCGTAGTGACGGGTCGTCGTCGCAGCGCTGTAGCTGGCGTCGCCGGGCTCGTCCATCGTGCTCGTCGCTGTCGCAGCGTAGTGCTCGTAGCTCGTCGCTGTCGCAGCGTAGCTGGTGACGTCGGGCTGGCCTTCGTCTGTCGCTCGTCCTTTGCCGCCGCCGGCACTGTAGCTGACGACATCGGGATCAGACTTCGCCTCCCGCTGTTTGCAAAAAGATTGCGTGGGTTCCATGTTCGCCTCGTGCTCCTCGCATACCTCGCAGAATGTAAGCAAAGTCTCGTGCCGCTGGCCGCCCCGATGCCCGCGCGATGGTGGATGACATCGGGCTCTCGCTTCGGTGAGCTGCAACTGATGGTCACTTCGAAAACCATGGTGAGTAGCAGCAGGGTCCGTTGCCATTGCTGTCACTGCTCCTCTGAATCGCACGTCGACGTAGCCCTGAGCTGCACGCTGTGGCTGATGACGACGGGCGCTGTGTGGCTTCCACGAGGTATGTGAAGCACGCCCTGGGGGCTGGTCACGCCGCGCTCTTGATGACGAAGGGGGAGCAGGGCGGAGGGGACGAGAGCGGGGGACGAGAGAGAGAGATGTCATCGGGCGCGCGCGGATGGGTGGGACGCGGTCTCAGCGCCGTAGCTGAGAACGTCTGGCCCCATCTCCTTGACGGGTTGGCTCGAATCCGCACTGCCCTTCCCAACTTGGCTGGTGCACCCTGGGCCCCTTTCCGAGAGGAAGGGCTGAGCGAGGCGGGAGCGCGGCAAGGGCCAGGAGGGAGAGAGGCGCGGGGAGAAGGTGGAAGAAGAACGGCCGAGGAGGGGGGGAGAGAGGTGGAGAAAGGGGAGGGGCGGGTGGATGGGGGGAGGGAAGCGGAGGGCAGGGGGGCGTCGGGCAAGGAGGGGGAAGGCACAAGGGGGGGAGGAGGGGGGGGGAGGCACGGGGGGGGGGCGGGAACAAATTGGTAGGGCTGGCCTGGTACGCCTCAGAAGAGGGGAGGTAGAGAACTGAAAGAAGGGGACGCGAGAGAAGCAGAGTGGGGCAGGCGAGAACGGGAGGGCAGAACGAAGAAGGGTCGACGAGGGGGAAAGATTGGGAACGAAACAAGCGAGGCGGAAAGGGCAAAGGAGTAGGAGGAGAGGGGGAAACGGGGGAGAGGGCGGATGAGGAGAGAAACGGGGGAGGAGGAGGAGGCATGAAGGCGAGAAAAGGGGGGGGACAGAGGGGGAGGCGGAGGAGGGTGCGGACAGGAAGGGGGAAGGATTCGTGTTCCTCTCTATGGGCCAGAGTATCCTCAGAAACGGCCCTCAGACTCCTCTGCGTCAGTCTCAGATGACGGAAAAACTGGCCCGACGAATACTACACCCTTGCAACTTGGCAGGCAAGAAGATCACTGCCACTGTCGTCCTCATCACTGCCACTGCAATAATCACCGTCGAGAAAGCGGACTCTCTGCTCGCCTGGCGGGGAAATATTCTCACAACCAGGGAAAGGCCCCCCCCCACACCGACACTCCGCAATACCCCCCCCCCCCAACAACTCCCCCACCCCACCCCCACGCAGCCTCTTCACAAAGGGCGGAATGGGGGGGAGGACGCGGAGGAGGAGGAGGAGGAGGAGGCGAAGGAGGAGGAGGAGGAGGAGGAGGAGGAGGAGGAGGAGGAGGAGGGGGGGAAAGGAGGGGGAGGAAGAGGAAGAGGAAGAGGAAGAGGAGGGAAAGGGCGATGGGTGAGGAGGAGAAAGAGGAGGAGGAGGAGGAGGAGGGGGAGGGGGAGGAGCAGGAGGAGGAGCAGGACCAGTGTAAACCCAAGAGCCATGAATGATTTGGAAAAAAAGAAACCTCCCTCAAAGCTCACTCGTCATAGGCCCCTACAAAAGGGTGAGTTCCACTGAGGGAATTGGCTCGTTGGGAAGCAACCGTTTGAAGACCCTGAAGCGTGCCAAACCAGTATTCTCGGGGTTCCAAGGCACTAGGTCAACTGGACTGTTGTGCCTTGACGGTCCTGAATCGCGCCAGAACGTCATTCCTGGGACTTCAACACCGCGAACAATTGTAGCTGGTGCACCCTCATGATCCAGGATTATTCCGAAACGCCACTTCTGGTACGCTGATCATCGGAACCCGTGAAACTCTTGCAACATTACACAACGAATGGGCGCGCGGCTGCGGGGAGAGACATATTCTCAAAAGGAGCCGCCCTCAATCCGGGAACGTTCGGCAAACAATGAAAAACAAATGTGCGCGGCGCTGAGGCGAGAACCACAATCTAAAAAACACCCGTCCTCAATCCGTGAAACTCTCAATCATGTTTGAAACGAATGCGCGCGGCGCTAAGAAGAGAACCACATTTTGAAAACGACACGCATTCAACCCGTGAAACTCTTATAACTTGTTAAGACAAATGTACGCGGCGCCAGGGCGATAACCACATTTTGAAAACCATCCGCCCTCCACCTGCTAACCGGATGCCAAGTTTTAAGCTCAAAGGTCATCAACGGTGAGGAAGTCTCGGTCGAAACGCCCGGCCAGCCTGAAAGACTGGCCTCGGGGTGCGAAGGGATGGAGGAGGAGGAGGAGGAGGAGGAGGAGGAGCAGGAGGTGGAGGAGGAGGAGGAGGGGGAGGGCAACTCCCTCCCCAGAGAGAGCAAGGGAGGGCGGGGGCAAGACCCCTCCCCCCCTCGAGAAGGGGGGGGAGCGCAGACAGGAGGCTGAGAGAACGTGCACCCGCTGTCTGGTGTGCGAAGAGAGGCAGCCCCCCCCCGCCAGCTTTCTCACGGGGGAAGGAAGGGGGGGAGGGGCTTGTTTCCACAGGGAGGGAGGAAAGGGGGGAAGACCTCTCCCCAGGCAGAAGAAGCACTGACGACGATACTCGTCGGCACCGGCATCAGCATCAGCATCAGCATCATCATCAGAATCATCATCATCAACAGCATCGTCATGAGTATCAGCATCGTTATCCTCATCATCATGATAATCATCATCAGCAGCAGCAGCATCATCATCATCAGCATCAGCATCATCAGACCCATCATCATCGTCATCATCATCACAATCAGCATCATCAGCATGGGCATCATGCGCATGCTCATCATCATCATCATCATCATCATCATCATCATCACCATCAGCAGCAGCATCATCCGCCTTATCATCATTGTCATGATCATTACTCACAAGCACATCATCATCGACATCATCATATTCGTCATTAGCATCGCCATCACCAGCATCATGATCCTATTCCTCATCATCAGCAACAGTATCATCAACAGCATCATCATATTCAGCATCAGCATCAACAACATCACCATTCTCATACTCAGCATCGTCATCATCACAATCACCATGGCCACCATCGCTATCACCAGCATCGTCAACATCGCCATCATCCTCACCATCATCATAAACAACATCAACACCATCCTCACCAACATCATCATCGTGATCATCAACAACATCCGTGCCAGTAGCATCGCCGTCAGCAGCATCACCAGCATCATCAGCATCATCACCATCGTCATCATCATCAATATCATCAACCTCACTATCATCATCGTCATCGTTAATATCACAATCATCACACTCATCACTCGACAACATCCGTAGTATCATCAGTATCATCAGTATCATCATCATCATCATCATCATCATCATCATCATCAACATAATCATCATAATCCTCGTCGTCGTCACAGTCGTTGTCAGCATCGTCATCATCACCCTTGTCATTCATCGCCGCCATCCTCGCGGATAGGGTCCCGACCTTCGTGCCTGGCTTGACTGGAGGAGTTCTCCCGATCTGCTTGATGATCATGTTGACCGTCTCCTGCTGCTCCGCCGACACCCACTTCTCCGCGTTCTCCTGGGCAGGCGAAGAAGGGAGAGGGGGAAAGGGAAGAGGCGGAAAGGGGGAAAACGGGGGGGGGAGAGGGAAAGGGAAGAGGGGAGAGGGGAGGGGTGGAGGGTTGAAGGCGTGGAGGGGAGATGGGAAATGGGGGGGGAAGGGGAGAGGGAAAGGGACAAGCTAGGTGCGCGCGCGTCATATCTGACGTCCTCCCCCTCCCTCCCATCCCTTACCATGGCGCTGATTTTCTCTATCCGCGGACTAGTGGATGGCGGTGCGCGTGCGTGCGTGCGTGCGTGTGTGCGTGGTTGTGGTGGTGGTGGTGGTGGTGGCGGTGGTGCTGGTGCTGGTGCTGGTGCTGGTGGTGGTGGTGGTGGTGGTGGTGGTGGTGGTGGTGGTGGTGGTGGTGGTGGTGGTGGTTGTGTGTGTGTGTGTGCGTGTGTGTGAGTGTGTGTGTGTGTGCGTGTGTGTGAGTGTGTGTGTGTGCGTGTGTGCGCGTGTGCTGTGGCATGGCACGGGAAATGAGGCCAGCGCTGCAGCGGGAGCACGAGTCCAAACGGGCGGAAGCGCGGAAATGAGGCCAGCGCTGCAGCGGGAGCACGATTCGGAACGAGCGGAAGCACGGAAATGAGGCCAGCGCTGCAGCGGGAGCACGATTCGGAACGAGCGGGTCCCGAAAATGAGGCCGGCGCCTCGGCGAGAGCAGCATTTTGAAAAACAATGCAGGCGAAAACCCAACTCCCGGGAATCCTGTGTGTAAAACAGCAGGACGCGGGGGGGGGTCGGCTACTTTCAGGCCGCCATCAAGGGAAGAGGGAGAGTAGTATTCATATTGAGTGATTGTAGAGGGGAAGGGGGCGAGGGCGAGGGGAGGGAAGGACGGAACGCGGCGCAGACCGGGGCGGGGGAAAGGGGGGGAGGGGGAAGGGCCCCGGGGAGGCCACTTCGAGGCTTTTCGAGCGGGGCGCGGCCCACGAGAGTGGCCGAGGGCGGACCGAGGAGGCAAGGATGCCTCCTCCTCCGCCTCCTCCTCCTTACCGTGCGGGTTGGCTGCACTCCTCCCGCCCATCTCCTCCCGTGGTGCTGATGTTTTCTCCATCCGCCGACGCGCGGCATCGCGGCCCTGGACCTAGGTCGGGCGTGTCCTCCTACAGGCGGATTTTGGACGACGAATCAAAACATTGCCAAAACATGCTCACAGTTTGTCTAATTGTACAAAAAAGAGAGACGTCCCTGACTACTTTATAACTAACTTGGAATACTCCGCATGTAGAGGGACATGCACCTAATCCCGGCCGTCCGAAAAGGACCCCGTCATCGCGGTCCTGGATGTCCAGAAACGACCACATCGTGGCAATGATTCGCAGTCGGGAGCAGAAGCTGCGCGCGATGGAGGAGGAGGTGGCGGCTGGCGGCGAAAGAACACGAGGACGAACAGGAGGTCATCGTCGAACCGGTTCCCGTTGCCACCGGCCTGGCCATGGCCCAGAAGGCCGACTCAGCCACGCAGGTGGGATACAAATGCTGCTCCATTCGGCTTTCGCGAGACAGAATTTGAATTCAACAACTCTATGGGTAACAGAACCTTTTGTGGCCAAGAGCAACACATGCTTGAGTGGCCCAAGATCGCTGGAGTCGAGCCTCTCGGCTTCACGCGAACGATAGCAGGCAACAGAAGCTAAAAGACGCCGGCTGGGGGTCACAATACCGACAGGGGGAGAGAGAACAACACGTCTCTCGCCGCCGGGAGCGCTGCCCCGCCGTCCCGTGACGAGGACGGGGGGCGGTCCTCCTCGCAGAACTCCAGAGCGAGGGGGGGGTCTGGTGGGGCCGAGGCGCCATAGCCAGGTGGGGATGCGGGGATGGTGATCGGTCAGGCGATGCTCACATGAGAATCGGGTACGAAAAGACGACGTGGACGTACACTGCGGCGGTCCTGGCTGATTTCTTGCATCGGCGCTGGGCCCTCCTTGCGGCGCCGCGACTGGCGCTATCCGCGCGCCGTGGAGGGGGGGGTCACACGCCGATGCAAGAAGTCCACGGGGGCCTCCGACAGTGTGTGGGTGCGTGTGTTGATGCAGTTGCTCTTCTTCTTCTGGAGGAGGAGCAGACGAAGCAGGAGGAGGAGCTGGATGAGCAAACGGAGCAGGACAGGAGGGGACAACTTTAGATCTAGAAGTCGGGTCGGATCGGATCTCGCATCGAACGGGGCCGCGGGAATCGGACCGCATCGGCGCGGAAGCCAAATCTCACCGACACAACCGCGCCAGTATGCACGGCAACGCGAGGAGCAGTGTTAGATCGTCGGAATGTCGGAACCGAATCGGACTGGCTGGCCAGCATCGGCATCGAATCGGAACGATCGGATTGAAATTGACCCTGGGAGGAGCGGGATCCACCCATTCGCCCGACCCAAAGGCGAGCCGTCGCCAGGCTTTCGGGTCACAACTCGGGTCTCTGGCGGCTGTTCGAGACGACCAGGGCACCCCCGAAACGCTCTATGCGAGACACAGCTGCTGGAGAACACCCAAAAGACTGAAAGCCGTCCAGAGCTCACGTAAACCGCGCGAAAACGTCAGGAAGAAGAGGGGGGAAAGAGGGAGGGAGGGAGTGAGGGAGAGGAAGAGGGGGAGGGGAGAAGAAGGAATAACCACAAGGAGGAGGAGGAGGAGGAGGAGGAGGAGGAGGAGGAGGAGGAGGAGGAGGAGAGGAGGACAAGAAGAGGGGGGACGAGGAGGAGCAGGGGCAAGGAACGGCTGGGCCCCGGCCCCCGCCATCCCCGCCCCCCTCCCCCATCCCCACCCCCCCAGCAAAAATAAAGGAGGAGGCGGACCTCCAGGAGGAAGGGGGAGGCTGATATCGAGGAGGGGAAGGATGATACAGAGGAGGAATGGAGATCCAGGGGGAGGACATCCAAGAGGAAGGGGAGGAGGAGATCGAGGAGGAGAGGGCGGAGGATATCGAGGAGGAAGAGCGGCGGCGCTGCCCGAGCAACGCTCAGCGGCTGGGCCTCGGCCACGCCCCCCGGTGCGCCCTCCCGCACTCCCCGAGGAGCGGGCCATCGGCCGTCCTTGAGTCTCTGAATGCACGCGGACTGGATGTCCTGGGCCTCCGTTCGCGTGGGGGCCCGGCTCCCCCGCCGTGCCGTCCTCCCCCGACCCTCCAACCTCGTCGCCCACGCCCCCTCCCCACCCTCACATCAACACTCCTCACAGATTTCGAAACCCACCCGCATGCATCCACCGCGCAATCGGTGTCTGTCGCCATCTCGTCTCGGCCATCCCATCCCACCTCTTCCTCTTCCTCCTCCTCCTGCCCTCCCTCCCTCCCTTCCTCACTCCCCTCTCAACCCCTTCCCCGCTCCACACTCCAAAGCCTTCAGGGATGCGGGCTCAGGTACCATCGTATTCTTAGCTGAACAAATCTCCCCTGTCTTCCCCTCCTAGGATCGAACCTCGAGATAGATAGCACGATGAACCTCGACACTCGGTCCTCGGTCAACCAACCACGAGGATTGAGCAAGAGACAAATACACGAACCCGCTGGACACCTGGCTGCGACTCCAGCACCGCCCCTGGCGCGCTCCACGCGCCCAGGAGGTGGATCCAGCGACGATCCAAGAAATCCGCGCGGGCCTCGAGAGCTGATATGCTTTCGCGACCTGTTTCTGCAGGGGTGCCTTGTCTGCGAAATGCGTTCGGCTAGGCTTCGACGCGGATTCAACGCGAAATCGATGTGGATGCAATGCGGATTCGACGTCGACGACGTCGGTTCCCCAGAGGGAGATCAGGGATTACACATGGTTTTGATTGTATTTCCAATTCCTCGTCTTGTCGGAGGCTCAGAGAATTGCCCTTCTTGCTGTGTTTCGTCGCCAACTGGCCATGTACAACAAACGTGCCTTTCAGCCCAGGAAAGAACGGGAGAATGACATCCGCAAGGATACGTACGCTGCTTGGTTGTGCTATTCGGGCGTGAGTGTGGCGAATTCTCATTCTCCCATTGGCACTCGCAGATGTCACACTGAAAGGCGGCACACTGCTGAGAACCGTGGCCATTTTACGTGGCGGGCACAGCAAGCAGGTATGAATACCGGATGTGTGGCCTGAGGTCCCTCTGGGGGAACGCTCCCAACCCTCCCGACGGGTGGATGGCCGCCTTTCGGTCCGTCTCCAGGCGACCTACGAAGATAGAAACAACAAAACGCCATAAACATGAACTTTTGGAGCTCCGCGCGGATTTCTTGGATCCGCGCTGAGACCCCCTCCCTGGCGCGCTCCGCGCGCCTGGGACGGCGCCGGAGGCGCCGCCTTGGGGGGCCCAGCGCGGATCCAAGAAATCCGCGCGGAGCGCCAAAAGTTCATGCTTAACTAATGGCGTTTTCTTCTTTGTCTCCTTCGAGAAAAGGCAGGGGAGGAGCAGGAAGAGCCAAGAGGAGGAGGAGGAGGAGCCCATCTGTGCCGGCCACCCCTCTCGGCCTCGTCGCGATTGGCTATCTTCATGGACAGCGAGCGGGCCAGCGGCGACCGGCCCCCGGGTCCGCTCCTCTGCGGGCCGGGCCGGCGGCGGCGACGATGGCGACGAGAGAAGGCAGCCACGGCGACGATGGGCGGCGACGACGGCGACGGCGACGGCGAGTATGGCGACGAGGGGCCAGGAGGGGGCCCTGAGGGGTACCGCGCGCAGACAGAAACCCACGAGCGGTGCTTGCCCCGAAGGGCTCTGCCGGCTGGAGCAACAGGGAGTGGGCCCGTGACTCTGTGCGTCGGTCTGGCGGCTACGCGGCTTCCGCGGCCGACCCGTCGCCGCCCACCGTCTGGGTCTGTGCGTCGGTCTGGCGCCGATGCGGTCGCCGTCGCCACCCCGTCGCCTCGTCGCCGCCACGCTTTGCACTGCACTGTTTTGCATTGCGTTCCATGTTTACAACATGCATATCGCACCACTTGGATTGCACAGCATTGGCTGCTCCGCATACATACCTGTGTGACCCTGTAGAAGCATAGATATCGACATACGCTTCACAAGTGCATATCTAGATACAACAGTACATGTCCAAGTGAACACCAATATCTATTTTTTATTACAAAAAAACACACACGCAACTACCAGGTTGATATGTAGATGTGTAGTGTATCACGCCGTTTGCACCACAAACAGCACTGCATGGATTGTCCCACATTGACTGCGCTACGTACATTGCACCAGCAAGATTGCACCACATAGCACTGCAATTCATTGCACAGCACCGCACAGGTTGCACCACATATATTGCCCCACGTAAGCGTGCTCCACAAACATTGACCACATACATTGCACCACATTGGCTCCTTTGTAGAAGCGTATACAGTACAGCATACATGATTCACAACATTGTTAGCACAGCGTGGATCGCAAGACGCATATTGCACATCATGGACGACCCAACATCGATCGCACCACATGCGTTGCACCGCATAGGTTGCACCGCATATGTTGCACCACGTAGATTGAACGGCATATGCTGTTCCACACCGATTGCACAATATGGATCGCTAAAAACGCACTGTTCGGGGTTCACGCTGGCTAACAAAAACTTGCGGGGTTATTGAAAACAGGTGGCCCGAAAAAAACGTGGGCCAATAACATGTAATCCAGGCCCCGGAGGCCGATCCAGGCAAGGGGGATGCCCAAATTGGCTAGCCAACCAACCCACTAGCCAACAAAGCAACCAACCAACCAACCAGCCAAACAACAAAACAACCAACCAATGAACAAACCAATCGCTCCATCACCCATGCAAGAGTCTGTCTGACCTGGCACTGAACACCGACAACGACGACGACAACGATGGCGACGACGACGAGGACGATTAACACGATGACGACGGACTGGAATGGAATGAGATGTGACGGGGGATGGGATGCGATGGGATGGATGGGAATGGATGCTAATGGATTGGAGATGGAATACGTTGGAACGGAAAGAGGGCAAGAACAACGACAGGCGGCGGTGGGTCCGTTCCGTTCAATCCCACATCAATCCAACCCATGCCATACCAATCCCTGCCATTTCAATCCATCCCATCGAATCGCATCCCATCGCACCGCATTCCATTCCGTTCCGTCCTCGTCGTGGTCGTTTTCGTCGTCATCGTAGTCGTCGTCGTCGTCGTTGTCGCTGTCGTCAACATCGTCGTCGTCGTGGTCTTCGGCGTCGCCATCGTCTTCGTCGTCTACGTCGTCGTCGTCGTCGTCGTCGTCCGTCGTCGTCGTCGTCCGTCGTCGTCGTCGGGGTTGTCGTCGTTCACGTCGTCGTCCGCAGCGCTGCCGCGTTGCAAGTCGAGTTGTTGGCTCGCTTCCGCGGAGCTTCCACGTTGAGTGCGGTAGCATGGGTATGTTTCGCCTCTACGGCGTTGACTCGTGGCGAATCGAAGAGCAATGTTTTGTTTTCACCCCAACGTTTCCACGTGGCGAGTACACTAGAATAGTATTGTCCTGCCCCGCGGCGTTGCCACGTCAAGAGTAGAGCGGAACAGTCACAGTTGGCCCCAAGGCGCTGCCACGTTGGCCCCATGGAATACTCTTTCTTCGCCACCCTCTCAAAGGCTGCCGCGTCGCATGTGGAATGGAACGTAGGCGTTTCGCCCTCCAGGCGCTGACACGTGGCGAATGACATGGCATCGTACTCGTTCTGCCCCGATGCGTTGCGATGTGACGTGGGATGTTCCGCTCCTGCTGCGTTGGGCTGAATTTGAATCGCATCGCGTGAACTTGCAGTGGCATCAACTTTCGTTTGCACTGCGCTGCGGTGCAGCGCAATGCGTTGCATTACGCTCGCGATTGCATGAGATCCTGCTCACCGGCAAGCCGAAAACGAGTTGTCCTCTAACGAAATGCAAAACAGCTCAACCAGTCAGCCGATCAATCAACAAAACCAGCCTACCTACTAACCACCGGCCAAGCAACCAGCCAGCCAACCAGCCAAGCAACCAACCAACGAACCAAACAACCAAACAATCTGGCATGTTTGAGGATGCCCCACCTGACACCAAAGGGCCTGGAATAGTTTTTTAGTTGACCCAGCAGCAAGCCACCCGACCAATCACCCGACCAACCCATACGTGTACATATCTAGGTGTACATAAAACGATGTATGAATGCGTGCGCATGTATACGTGTATACATATATATACACATTATGATATGTATGTATATGTTCTGCCCTTGCATGCACCCAACTTACAAGCCAGCCAGGCCACACGTTGGAGCGTGGTTTGAGCATGTCTCACACAATCGGCTATGGATATGTTGTCTTGACGTTCTAGTCGCGGATGAGCCACGGGTGCCGCTGCAAACCCCGCTGTGGCCACAACAACCATTTCCATCGTTCTCGAATCCATGCCATCGACGCACAGAAGCGCGTAATCAGAACGCGGGGCGCCACGTTTCCATGTATCTCACAATCTCGCTGCCCCCTTTGTTTGGTTTCTCGAACTGCGTTTTTTTCTCCACTTTTACTTCCGCCCAACCCCGTCGTGACACTCAATGATCTTGCACATCGGTTCTGTCTCCTCATGCCCGATCACGCAGACATCCGCTGGCTCCTGATGTCGGGATTGGTTCGGTGCCTCGTTGCGCGCGCGTGGGAGCGCGTTGTTTTTGTTTTTTCTTCCTTGCGCTCCAAGCTTCTCGCTTTCAGCGGTCGTTCAGCTGCCGGGTATCAGCAAAGGGCGCGCGCAGGTGTCCCGGTCAGCACCGCCCTTCTCTGCAATCAGTTGTTGTCGAGTCCGTGGGCTGGAGTGGGGAAGCTTCTTTGCGCCAGACGCCAAACATCATGCTGGCGATAATCTCGCCCGTGGGATCAGAAGAGTTCGGGTTCACGGGGGATGCCCAATGATTCCCTTGGCAAGTCCCATGTGTGGGGCTGCCTGGAGCTTTTACAGGGCCTCTGGCGGTACCTTCTTGGCGGTCTGGCGACTCGCTTCAGGAGGTGAGGAAGGGGCACGAAACCTGATACAGTGTATCATATAGCCACACCCCGCTCGCTCGGGCGGGTCCGCCCTGCAAGGGTGGGAGGAGCAAGGATCGCGTTAAATAGTAGGGTGTAGGGATGCCCTGCTCTCTCTGGCGGAGGGGTCCCTGGCGCTCTGGCGGGGCTTGCCGAAGAGGGGACGGAGGAGCACGAATTCTGAGGAAACTCATGGTATAGCCACACCCCCGTGCGCTCTGACGGGGCTACCTCGGGTGCGGTGGGATGAGCAAGACAAAACAAGGACTTTAGATGGTATAACAGCACCCCTCTCGCTCTGTCGGAGCCGCCCTTGAGGGGAGGGAGGAGTAAAGTAACTTGTGGAATGATAAGGAATAACATAGCGATTCCCTGATCGCTCTGGCGGGACCTGTCTGCGCTCTGGCGGGGCCGTCCCAGGAGAGGAGGGAGGAGCACGAACGCTGAACGGTGAGGGGAGTAAGAGGAGAGAGGCGGGAATGGAGGCAAGGGGAGGGGGCGGGAGGGAAGGAGGGACGGAGGTGGGAGGCCCAGGCCATCTGGGCCGTCTTGGAGCGCCTCGGGGCCTCCCGCTCTTACTCTGCAGGACATGAAGGCACCCACGGAGGGGGCTGAAATAATAATATAAGTGCGTAGAAGAAGACATGGTTAAAGAGAGAAAGAGAGAGAGAGAGGGAGAGAGGGAGAAAGGGAGATAGATACAGGCAGTGACAGAGGGAAAGAGCTGGAGACGGTGAAAGGAAGGCGTAGCAGGAAGAGAACGAGAAAGAGAGAGAGGTAGAGAGAGAGAGAAACAAAAAACATCAAGAGAAAGAGAGAGAGAGAGAGGGCGAGAGACAGAGAGAGACAGAGAGAGGCAAAGAAAGAAAGAGGCCGCAAGATGCATGCACACGCAGAGACGAAGAAGAACACGGCCCTGATGTCCTGCGCGAGATGCTGCCGCGCCGGCTCCTGTCGGTCGGAGGGCGCCCACTGTTAAAAGGAAGGAAAACGAGGGACCAGCTAAGGAGTGGAATCATCGAGCTAACATCGGCGAGACGTCCCCGATGGTAGATCGGCGATAACCCCCCCGATGGAGACACCAGACGCCATCGGGCAGTGTGGGCTGTCGGGCCCCCAACGACGATCAGTGGGCGACCAGTGGCCGATGCGTTCCCCCCCGAGCCGATCCGAACGTTACCCCTGCACGTTCCTCCTGCACCGATCGTGCTCGGGCCCCTGCCCGGGCGCAGGCTAGGTATTTGCTTCGCGGCGGCTGCACTGGGCACCCGTTGTCCCGCGCGCTCGCGGGGCGCGCTTGTTGTCCTCCTCGCTCCTCCTCCCCCTCCGCCGCCTCCTTTTCCGGCTTTTCCGCGTCTGCTCGTCACCCTTTCTTGCCGCTGGGCCCCCTCTGGATTGTAACAAAAACAAAAAGTGTCTGCCCTCCTGGTCCGGAGGGAGCGCGCACAAAACAGGAGGCCTGGCAGGCCCGCGCCGTGCCGACATTCCGGCCTCTGTCCCTGACGCCTGGGGGGGGTCGTTCAACCGGCCCGAGGGGGGAGGAAAAGGAGGAGGAGGAGGAGGAGGAGGAGGAGGAGCAGGAGGATGAGCAGGAGGAGGAGGAGGAGGAGGAGGAGGAGGAGGAGGGAGAGGAGGAGGAGGGGGGAGCAGGAGGAGGAGGAGGAGGAGGAGGAGGAGGGGGAGGAGGAGGGGGAGGAGGAGGAGGAGGAGGAGGAGGAGGAGGAGGAGAAACGATCGGCCGTTTCCGAGACGTCGGATCGGTCAACATCGACCGGTTCTGGGCGGCCGCTGGCGTTCGGCGCGGAACGCCGTCGGCGGGGCCGCGGGCGGTCTGCACGACGCGGAGCTGCTGTGCACAAACACAGCAGCTCCCACGGGTCCGCGCGGGTGTCTTGGGTCGGCGCTGGGCTCCCCCTCCCAGGCGCGCGGGGCGTGCGAGGAGCGGCGCCTGAGGCAGACCCAGGAGTGGCAGAACGCCCGCTCTTGACGCCTTCGGCAATCCCGCGACGCACCTAGGCGAGGCGCAGCTGCTGAAAGGCATCCAGGGGTGAGAAAACCTCCAAAAACCAACGAAAGCATCTGAAAACATCAGCTCTGGATGGGCCCGAGGCAGACACTTGTAGACATGTACACAGCCACGCCGCTTAGGGTGACGATCCCCTAGGGCTTCGGACGCGGTGGACGCGGATGTGTGCGCGGAACTCCGACAATTTATGTTTATGTCGTTTTGTCTTCTTCGGTTCGAAGGGCGAAAACGTTGTCCCCCCCCCCTCGACATCGGCAAGCCCCCCTCTCACCTCGCTCTAGTCGGCGGCGAATCCAGAACGGAAGTGAATGGGGGCAAGCCTTCTCAGAGGGCAACGGAGGTTCTCAGACGCCTTTTGGGCTTCCGAGAACCCGTTTGCGTCTTCGGGAAAAAAAGGCTCAAGCAACCTTTCAGGAAGCCGGAAGCCTTCTGTGCCTCCTGAAAACGCCCGCCCCTTGTGCCTTCCCCCATGAGCGCGCCGCCGACTAATCGATCCCATGGCCCCTCCCCACATCAACGTCACCATCCGAAGATATATTTACCACCGAAACGAATGTTTATCCGGGGCTGGTGTTTTACGGTCCCGGGGCCTGGCGGCGGCCTTCTGACACAACATTAACATAAGAAAACGCCCCTCCCAACCAAGCCGGGGCACAACGGCCGAACACTGAACCTCGCCTTCCTCCTCCTCCACCTCCACCTCCTCCTCGTCCTCGTCCTCGTCCTCCTCCTCCACCTCATCCTCCTCCTCCTCCACGTACTCCCCCACCTCCATCGTCGATCATCGATACTCGATCCTCTTTCTGCCTTCCAACCGTTTGCATCTATCGTTGTCCCCCTTTTTTTAGACACGCCGTCGGGACACTCATCCCCGTTACGTCAACGCGTGCGGGCTGGTCGCCCGCGCGAGCAAGCCAGCAAAACGACCCCGACGAAACCAAGGTCCAGCAGGACCACGCGGACCCAAAAATGGGCCGATCGTGTGGTCGAGGCTCCACTAGACAGCGGCTTTGACCTGGAACAGCGCGGGTGATGAGCCGAATGGGCAAGTAGCTTGGCAATCTGGCGCGCCTTGAGCATGACGACCAACATGCGGAGCCGCCAGTTTTCCTCAGCAGCGGCGTTCCTTTTCGCTCACGATCGCGTCAAGAAGCTCTATGGGGACACCTGTGTCCGCCGACCGTTTTGACCATTTCCATGTCTAGCAAATTTGCGTGGCCCGCCCATGTATGAATGCAAATGAAATCATATATCACACACGGCCCATATATCGGTCTGAAGAATAAGTCACCCTTTACAACGGCGATAACACCGTCTGGGCCCCACGTCGACCTGGCCTTCCACCGCGCACGATGCCCGATGCCCCCCGATAGCTTCCGTTGCCCTTTCGGCGGCAGCGCGGGCTGGTAAACTACCCTACCAGCGGAGTGAACCTGAGAAGGCTGAAGACGAACGTGGACTTTGCAGCGACGGTAGCCATCGTAATTGGTCGTTCGTCCCCTCCCTCGTCAAATCTTCGCCCCTCAATGCAAAGCCTTGTCTGCTGTGAGAGTCTAGTCTCGAGCCGCGCGATGCGCTCGATGCGTGGCCAGCGAAGATGACGAACGACAGCTGGCCGATCTCCAACCTTAGCGAATCCACATCAACGCTGAGTACCCTCTGCTAGCCACTGCGATGAATCCGCCACCGCATGACTGTTTATGAGCGTATGTCCCGCCACCGCTCGTGACGCGAAGCAGCGCTCGTCGCCTGCATCTCGGCCGGCCATGATCACATCGCGCAGTCAACTTTGGGGCCTGACAAGATGACGCATCGAGATCCGGACGGTCATGCCTCGGGGTCGTTCACGACACTGCAGGCCCACAGCCCGGCGAGATCTCGACATCGAAGTCCGCGCCGCGCTGCGCCACCACCGTGATGGCCCATGGCAAGGTCAAGTTGTCCGCGGCGGATTCGATCTCGCACCGAGGCCCCGCGAGGCCTCGCGCTTTCGAGGCGAGAGGGCCGTCGGAGCGAAGTTGCGCGCCGATCCCCGCTACCACGGCGCCAGCCCAAGCACTGCTGCCATGATCGCTATGAATTGTTGGGACTGTCGATGAAGCTCGCAGCCCGCGTAGCGGGCGCGTCTCGCGTCCAATGATCCGAGCATCTAATGATGCGAGCATTCCTAGCGCCAGTCTGGCGCCCCGGTGGCGCTCATAGCTGCTCATGTCCCTGGCAAGTCTCAAATACCACGGGGCAGAGCTGCCTTTTTGGGCGAGGGGCGGGGGCGTGCTCTATTCAACCTTGAGCGCGTCCACGTCGATCACCCTGGCGCATGGTTGGCCCCGCCCCGCATGGATTGGTTGCCAGGCAAAAGCAGCGGCGCCTTGAGAACCGCCGGCCGCGCACGTTGACCCCCCGCCATCTCTGGGCGATGTCGATCCAGCTCCAGTACCACTGATGATAGCAAAGCATCTGCTCGTGCTGCGGCGAAGCGGCGCAATCTGGAAGATCGCCTCGGAGACCGCCCCCTTGCGCGAAGACGCAGCGCGCGGGCACGCGTCGGAGACCGCCCCCTTGCGCGAAGACGCAGCGCGCGGGCGCGTCCACGATCGCGACCAACGGCAAGCCCGAAGGCCCGCGCTATTTTACCACCCGCCCCCTCCGACGCGAAATTAATAGCCGGCGCGCGCGGCGCGGCACCCCGCTAGGTTTCGACGGGCAGTGCAGCGAAGGTCCATGGCGATCGCCTAGGACCAGGTGGCGATGAGCGAAAAAGGGGAGCCACCTCCGACGACCGCTTCTTCTTCGAATCTGCTTACGGGATAGGTCGGGCATCCCCGCGAGAAGAGGCCCTCGCCCCTGCGCCCGTCGCCCGCGCCAACTGGTCGCCACCTCTGACGCCGCTGTCGTCGCCGCGCCCTGCCTGCGGGCAAGCTCGCGAGATGGCGTCGGTCCAAATGCGATGCGGTCCATACTCTCTTGTTCTGGAACGCTGTCAGCTTGGTCTCTTATAGCTTCACCCGCGTTTTCTTCGCGCCACCACGTGCTCCTGTCTGGCATCGACAAAGGCATCCAGCTCGGTCTGCGCCTCGCGCGGCCTCATCCTCAACGTCGTCGTCGCGCATGAGCACCACGCCCTGCGCGGGCTCCTCCTCGACGACGAGCGCATAGTTGACCGATCTGCGCAAAGCCATCAACTTGGGCGTCGTCGAGGTTCGAGGCCGACTTCCTGCGCCCGAGCCCGGCGCGCGACTGGCAGCCGAATCGCGCCTCGCCACGCCGACCAAGTCGCGTGCCCACGGGCGCCCGAACACTGAATTGCCGCGCAGCTCGGCCTCCACCCACGCTGCAACCGCTTGGAATTTAGCACGCAATCCCTCACGCACCCGCTGGGATGCCGTAGTGGGCGGCGCCGTCAGACGGATTGCGCTGCCGCGCGTGCGCAATCGCTGGTTGCACCGACCAGGTGTCCGCAATGTCTATGCGCTCCCTGCCGTCGTTTATTCCACTACAAAGACATGAAACTGTTCCGAGAACGTGACGGAAGCGCCCCCCGACTCTCGGGCGCCCGCGCGCCCGGGCAGGACGCGCCCGACCGCCGGTCTGAGCGCAGGTCGCTCGCCCTCTGACCCGCGCCCGCCAGAGATCTGCCAGAAGGCGCCGCCCCAGTTGCGAATGCGACAGCTCCGCCAGCAAATCCTCCAGACAGATACGTCGAACTGATTTTCAGAACTCCCAACTGCAGCGCGCCGTCGCGCGCGAAGCGATATGCGAACTCAGCTCTGACACCGCCGTTCGCCCCGAATCGCAGCTCTCGCGTTGGCCCTGGCCCCGCGCCGCATGCGACGCGGACGGCCCGTGCGCCGTTCTTGGAAAGTCGCTACTCTGTTGCGGGCGCGCGTCGCGCCCCCCGCGAGCGCGGGCCGGCGGCCCGCGGCGGACGCGCCTCGCGCCGCCGGCAAACGCGGGGGGGGGGGGGGGCGACGCGCGCGCGAGCCGCGCTGCGGTCGCAACGGAGGCGCGCGCGATGCAATCGGAGCGGGCGCGCGCCTCACCAGCGCGCGCGCCAAATCCCGCCGCGCGCCATGCGCGAGCGCGAAGGCACCAGCGCGCGCGGGGAATCCCATCGCGGACGCGAGCCTCCTAGGCGCGCGGAACGCGCGACGACGCACCGCCCGGTCAAATCGCGCGACGAAGTCGCTCCGCGATCGGTACCCCTATGAATTCACAATGCGAGCGGCGCTTCTATCTGTTTGCTGCGCGCCCGTTCAAAAACACGCGCCCGACGCCACTTCGGACTACGTCACGGCTCTGCGCCGCCGTCGTCGCCCACCCCCGCGTTTAAAGGTTGGCAATGTGTCGCGTCGTTTGAATGCGTCGCCGGAATATGTTTCAAACGTCGGATTGGTTGTCGTCGGCCCTTTCTGTTGTCGTCGACCCCGTCTTGCCTGTCGCCTGCTCTTGTCGGCGCCCTTCGCGTCTGGATTCCGCATGCCCCCCCGCGCCTCGTTCCCCTCGCAGCGCGCGCCTCTGCCGCGCGGGAATTGCACTGCCGCGGCTCCCCGCGCCGCAGCCTCTGGATTTTTAACTTTAGCTCCTGTTTCTGCAAGCTCCTCGGACTCGTCGCCCATTGCATCCCTGGTCATCGCGCGCTCGACAGCATGGCGCTCGTCGCACGCGCCGAGCGGCCCCCGTCCACGATCGCAACTCATCACGGTGCTCGTCAAGGCTGCTAGCCCCCACCTGCCTCTTGCACTGGAACGCTGTCGCGAGCTTTGCCAGCGCCTTCTGGGCCACTCACCCTGAACGCTTCTTCTGCATGTGATGTTCGAGCAAGCCCTGCCTCATTTTTTTGCGCTGCCACTCTCTGATCCTCCACGCGCTCGCTGTTATGCCGAAAGCGGTGCTGCTCGAGCGTCATGCGCTGCCGGTGCGTGCCCTGCCTCTCCTTGGCCCTGCTGCCCATGGCATGGATATCCCATCTCGCGCTAGTTCCGCAAAAGAGCTGGTGGCGCGATTATGCTGGCTTGCTCCGTAAGCTTGCAGGCCAGCGACTGTCGCTCCCATTTGTTGTTCAGCCACTCGAGTTTATTGGAACGCGCCTTCAGCTGCGCGCCGCTGCAGTTGCTGCGTAGCCATCACCACCCTCATGTGCTCCTCCAGTTGCAGACGATGTTGCTGTTCCTGCTCCGCCAATCGGTACACTTCTGGCCGGAGCTCTTCCTCGACGTCCCTTTTCCCCGTATGTCGCCCTGATGGCGCAATATTGTGGCCGCCGCCCCCTCCATTCGAACGCCGCTGCCGCCACCGTGCCCAGCTCCGATGTCCTGCGTGACGTTGAGTAGCACCTGGTTCTGCCTCGACGCATGATCCCCGAACCACAGATTGATGCCCTGATCTCGCATTCAACTGCGGGGGCAGGAATAACTGCGTGGGCAGGAACACAAACGACGTTGGTCTCACTTATGGCTGTGCATTGGGGACAACCGCCAGTGGTGGGGGCGGTTTGGGCCAGGGCTCCTCATGAAAATGCCCCCAATTCGTTCGGAAGGGGACCTAAATCAGGAGAGCCAAGAGGATTAGTAGGCGTAGTTTTTTGCATGTGTGTCACACGAATGCGCCCACATGTTGAAGGGTATCCCGACAAACTGGCCCCCCCCAGTTCAATCATGAATTCCTCGTGTCGTTCGGACCACGGGAAGTATCATGCTTAATGGCCTTCGGCGGCGGTGGTGGCTTTGGTGACGTTGGTGGCGGGAGGGATCTCGAAATACTCTTGTCACGTCGTCTGGCCTTTGAAGCCGCAATGCGATCATGCCCGTGCGCACACAAAATCCGCATCCTCAGAAGCATTCGAGGTGTTGTTATGTAGTTCGGTCATGCTGTCTTCCCAATGAATGATGTTGTGGAGTTCGGTGTTTTTGTCCCGCCCTAATTGGGTAAGCGACTGATCGCTCATCTCCACCGCATCGTGCGTTGTGTTGCGAGCGGCCCTCGCCTGCTTGGGGTGGACATGGGGCGGCAAACGCAGCATAATTATGTATTTTGGTACGCTGAGCTCGTTCGTTACTTCGTCGGCAGTAATCGCGAATTTCTGCTGCATGGCTATCACCTCCGCGACTGTCGTGTTCTTGGTCAGTGGTTCCCTCTCGAACAGCCCTCTCGCTTACGAAAATTCGCGGATGTCCTTCCAAGCTGGATCATTCCTGGCGTATGTGCCCGTCGGTCTCATGATTTTGCATCTCATTACTGGTCAGTACCGATGATCGTCGCTGGATTTGAACTTCGAATGGTTCTTCTCGTTCGTGGGCATGATGTACCGCCGCCACGATGTTCAACACAACGACAATTTCGATCGTCATCATTCTGGCCGCGGTTGAAACGGGCTCACGACATCCCTGACTGCATGCTTCCAGTTCTGTGATGAGAGAGAAGCATACTCCCAGCCGTGCGTGCGAAGTGAAATGCGAAACTTTGCCCGCTGCCTGCGAGCACGGCGATGCCAAGTAGGTGATCTTCGCCGCTTCGTCGGCGCCGATCCCCGAGGCCTGCGGCAGTGGGCTGGGCGAAGCGGCAGCCGCGGGCCGTGGCCTGGCTGAGCCTCGACCTCCTGCGGGACTACAAGCGTCGCGCGCCGCGGGCAACCCCCCCGACACACAAAATGACAAGCTTTCTCACCGTTGATGCCCCTCATCGACACATCGACCCTACTCCTCCACCTCCTCCTCCACCTCGTCAATTCCCTCTACCCCTTGTTGTCCCAATACTCTGCCTCCTGGTCATCCCGTTCCTCTGCCTCCTTGTCCTGCTCGCCGCTGCTCTCGCAGGCTCCCGTAACCGCGGCGCTCTCCGGTCCTGTGCTGCGGGGGGTCCCGGGAGCCCCCGCGGCTGGTCCGATCCCCGGTGCTGTTGCGCTCCGAGCGCCTTAGCTGGAACTGCCATCGTCCAGGCCGGTCGCAGGAGACGACGACGACACCGACGACGATGTCGATGTCGACCTGGACGTGGACTTGGACGTCGTCGACCACGCAGGCGATGACGACTTGCGGAGAGGTGTGGCCGTTTCTGGAGGTTCTAGTCGCCAAGGCTGGATGCAGCTCAACCGACTCGCCAGTGTCCAGGCTTGGGGACCGATTTTGAGCGGTGTTGGTCTCTAGCTTCTATTTCTGGGCCTGAACGCTGGAACACGTAACTGGCTGGTGCCTGAGGCAAGGGGTGCGACTGCTTGTTGTCCAAGGTAAACTTCGGAAAGATCTCTGCACAGGATCTACATAGTTGAGGCTAAGGGTCACACAATACCCCAGAGGACAACACTTGTCGACAAACTGCGCTACGAATCGCATGCGTAGCGGAACGACGAGGGGGGCGTCCATGAAGGGGGCGCAAATCATGGCCGGCGGCCTGTGCGCGGCCCAGGGGGGGCCGGGGACAGATTGAGACAAGACGAGGCGCCATGAAAAATGGAGAGACATCACGGCCCCCGCCATGAGATCTCCACCCCTAGTCATCACCCCTCTTGGCCGCCCCCGAATCTTCATCCTAGGCCTGCTTGACCTCCCCAGAGCTCCAATGTCGTGATCTGTCTCGCAGTGCCGGCGACGACCACAGGCGGGTGGCGCGAGGGGTGGGCTTCTGAAAAAGGCGGGGGGTGGGGGCTCTCAGAAACGAGCGGCCTTCTTAAAAAGGGCCTCGCGGGCTCCCAGAAGCCTTCTGGGCAGCCAGGAGCGCTCCCGAGACGCCACCAGCCTGCTTGGAAGACCTCCCCCCGCGCCGTCCCCGCCCCGCTCGCGCCGCCTCCCTGTGGGCGTCGCCAACA
>CAUYUJ010015113.1:232500-256089 GCA_963575745.1 Prorocentrum cordatum | reverse complement strand
CACCATTATCATAATCAGCAGCATCATCACCATAATCAGCATAATCATGTGCATGAGATCCATCATCACCACCATCAACATCACCATCAAAATCATCATCACCAACATCATCATAATCATCATCCTCGTCATCGTCACCAGTATCGGAATCATCACTGTCATAATCAGCATCACCATCACCACCATCATCATAATCATCATTATCAGCAGCATCATCATCATCAATATCATCATCATCAGCACCATCACCATCATCATCATCATCGTCATCAGCATCACCATCATCATCAGCACACTCATCATCAGCATCATCACGGTCTTTCAGTACGGGGTCCCAGCGATGCCCGTTTCTTGCCAGTCGTTTAACCTCTTCTTGAGGGCCCTGCGGGTAAAGGACCCCAACGGGACCTTCAAATGACCCCACGTGACCTGAAAACTGATGACCCCCGTCAGACCATAATATTACCCCTGGGGGACCTGAACATGACCCCCACGACGGGCATTTGAAATGACCCCCACGGGACCTTAAAACTACCGCCATGGGACTGTAAAATTACCCCCACGGGACCTTAAAATGACCCCCGTGGAAGGAATGAAAGAAGGAAAGACGCGCTGCGGGGGGTGTCTCGCGCCCGTGCCTAGGGAGGCGCCGGGCTCGCTGTTAAGTGTGTTAGGCTGACGACGTAGCCATCACTGGCTGAGAGCCGGCTACTGGCTGAGAGCCGGGCCAGCAAAGGGCTTGGCCGGGCGAAGGCTAAAGGGCTGGCCAAGGGCTGGCCAGGGGCCAAGGGCCAACGAAGCCGGCTAGTGGCCGGTTCGGGTAAAGTTCATGGCATACGGGCCATGCTGGAGGAGCTCGTAAACAGACGCGATTAAGGGCCAAATGCTTAAAAGCATGGGGCCGGGTGGTCAGCAGGTAAGGGCCTGGTGGTCGAAAAAAAAACAGCCAGGTGGCCCAAAATAATGGCCGGGTGGCCAACAATTAACGGCCGGGTGTTAGAAAAGAACGGGCTAGGTGGTCAAAAGGTAAGGTCTGGGTGGTCTAATAAAGAACGATTGGCCCCCTAAAAGAGTGCAACCGAAAGTAAAGGGACGGGTGGTCAAGAGTTCAGGCCTGGGTGGTCAAAAGTTCAGTGTTGGGTGGTCGAAAATGAAGGGCCGGGTGGCCAAAAAGTAAGGGCTGGGAACTCACAAGAAAAGGGACGGGTGGTCAAGACATAGGGGCCCCAAGTGCTCCAAACGTGGGACAAAGCGGGAACCCAAATCAGATGTACCTGGGGCCCAATTCGTCCTACCTCTCGTCCTCCTCCCCATCGCCCGAATCCTGCCATCCTCCTGTCATCCTCCTCCGCCTCCTCCTCCTCCGACTCATCCTCCTGATCGAGATCCTGATCCTCATCCTCCCCCTCCTCCTCCTCGTCATCATCATCAACGTGATCATCACCAAAACCGTCATCATCATCACCATCCGCATCATCAACATCATCGTCATCATGCTCATAGCCAGCACCATCATCATCATCATCATCATCATCATCACCGCCACCACCACCACCATCATCATCATCATCATCACCATCATAATCCTAATCATCACCATGATCATCATCATCATCATCATCATCATCATCATCTTCGTCGTCACCATCGTCACCAAAATCATCATCATCATCACCAACATTATCATCAACATCATCATCATCATCATATGTTTCAACCTCGACATCATCAGCACCATCACCTCCATAATCGACATCCGCATTTGCAGCATCATAAGCATCGTCATCAGCAGCATGATCAGTAACATCACCAGCAACAGCAGCAACAACATAATCATCAACATCAGCATCATCAGCATCAACATCCTCGACCTCATCATCATCATCATCATCGTCATGCGCATCACCCGAATCACCATGGGCAGCATCATCATCATTCTATCCACGATCGTGCTCCTGAACATATTGCTTGCCTTGCTTGCCGCCGCAAACACTCCTCCCCGCAGTACGCGGCGGCCGAGCGCAACACCGCAAGTTGTCCGCGGCGCCCTGGCTGCGCGGAGAGCTCGGCACGGAGGACATCACCGAACCGCGCCCTTCCTTGCAGGGGCAAGGGGGGGCGGGGCGCAGGAGAGAGGGGGGGGAAGAGGAGGGGGAGGGGGACGGGGGACGGGGGGGGGAGGAGGAGGACAGGAGGAGGAGGAGGAGGAGGAGGAGGAGGAGGAAGAGGAGGAGGAGGAGGAGTAGAAGGAAGAGGAGGAGGAGAAGGAGGAGGAGGAGGAGGAGGAAGAGGAGGACGAGGAGGAGGATGGGAAGGTGGTGAAGGGGGAGGAACACGATCCTTGACCCCCGCAGCCAAAGGATATGTTTTTGTGAAGGCAAGCGAGGCGGCGAGCCCAGCAGAGCGCAGGGCCAGCGACTGTGCAATGGCGAAGCCGATACCGGCCGAAACGAAATCAACAGCTTGAAACCATGCTTCCGATCCCGCAGGTAGGACTGGCCGACAGGCCGCACACCCCCAGACGTCGGAGCTCGGATCTGCGTCGGACGAAACAACGAGCAGGACTAAACGATGCCAGCAATCAGTCTGGAGGTCCGCAAGGACTCTGCTATACTAGTGAAGGAGGACGCGGCAGCCGAGGCGAACTTTGGGGGATATGGGGTAGCTATTTGAGTCCACGCGTTAATTGTTCCAAGGGGCGTTGCCAGACAGGGTGATGCAAGGTCGTCCCAGGCGCGTGCAAATGTGGCGGCTGGCGTGGCAAAGCCTGCTGATGGCGGGGGAGAGATGCGGAGCACTCCAGGATATAATCGCCGTTTTTTCCCCCAGAGGGGTGCCGCACTGACAGAAATCATTTTTTTCGAGCACGAAACATATCGTGCTTCGCGAACTGAGCGAGAGGAGGCATCGACACATCTGACAAGCGCGAAATCTCAAGAAACACAATGCAATAAACGGCAAATGCAGCCCGCACGATCTTCCTGCTGGTTTTGAAGGTAGCGCTGCCTGAACACAAACGGGCGCGTTCAGCATCTGATAAATCTGGCAAGCCCTTCGGGAAGTCGGTCGATCTGACGTTTCTGCAAAACCCGACCGAAGGTAGCGCACGGGGCCCCCATCCGGATGCCAATGACAGCCCGGGATCGCACCCAGACATCCAAAATCTTCAGAGCACACGCCCGTGTCACGCCCTCCCAAAAGCCTCTGAGGAGATGCAAAAAGGCGGCCCGTACCCTTGCATTCTGACGTTGTCCGAGAGGCTGCTGCTTCCCGAGAAGTGCTCCAAGAAGACGCAGCGCTTGAATGTTGCGGTCTTTCGCCGCTCTTGGTTAGAATGCGGTGTAGACAGGCAGGCTTCATCATCCGAACAACTCGTTCCTTCGCCGGCGCTAAGGGGGCGAGGCCTCTCCTGCGCGGGCAGTGCCCCCGCCTAGGCCTGATGTCTCGAAGCCGCTCCGGATCTCCAGCGGGATCTTCGGCCGCAGGCGCTGGTCGCGGAGGCCCGACTGGAGGGCTAGGGTGAAATTGTCCTGTATCAACTGACCGAACGCGTGCAAGGGTGGCGGCGCCTTCGCCCTCTCCATGAGCAAGCGCGTCTCCTTGCCGTGACGGCGCAGGCTGCGCCGGTCTCGCCGCTGTCCGCGGCGCTCCACCTCGGCGAGGGCGCGCCTCTTGATCGCTGGACCGCCCGCCGCCCCCACGCGCCTCAGGCAGTAGAGGGAGGGCTCGATGGGGCTGCAGGTTGAGGGGCTTCACGCGCTGGTTGAACAGCTTCCGCAGCGCGGCTGGCGCGAACTTCCACGGACTCGACTGGCCCGCCGTCGCGCCCTTCAGCGCGTCGAGAGCGTCCAGCAGCTAGTTGTCTAGGTCCGCCAGCGCAGGGCCGCCCCGCTCGCCCGTCTCGCCGGCCTCCCTGCCCGAGTCGCTGATCAGGATTCCCCAATGGACGTGCTGTGGGCCTGCCGTTGGCAAGGCCTGATCAGGCGGTCGGACTGGAGCTCGCAGGCCTCCTTCGGTCGCAGGCGTGAGGCGAGCGTCAGCGCGATCCAGATCGCCGCGCGGGGATGCTCCATGTAGCGCAGGGCGCTCGCGTTGGCGACCGCGGCCGCCCCGGGCAGCGGGGCCCGCTGCGAGCTGAGGGCCCGCTCCTTCCATGACACACATGCCCTGGGCGACCCTGGCAATCGAACCCTCGGGGGCCTGCGGTGCGCGGGCGCGAAGCGGGCCAAGGCTGCCGGCAGCTTCCTTGTCGGGCACGCGGCCGCCCAGGCAAATCACCGCCCGATCCAGCCCCGCAGCGGCGGGCCAATCGAGGCTCGGGCGGTGGCAGAAGTCCACGAAGCCCTGCAGCAGCGCCCGGTAGGCGATCTCCGTGTCCGACAAGACCGCCCCGTGCTCCAGGAGGGCCAGGCGGCCGCTCGGCGGCCGGGCTACCTGCGGCAAGCTGGCCGCCGCGGCCCGGGCCGCCAGGGCGGGGGGCCGCGCGGCGGGCCGCCGCATGACGACCTGCAGAGGTCAAGGCTACGACCCCGCCATCTCCTTCAACATCAGCAGCCCTGGACTCGAGGTCGCGCCGCCCCGCCAGGGCCTCTTGCCCTGGGGGCGCCGTTTGGGCAGCGGGGCGGCCGCGGTGGGGGCCCGCGAACCGCCCGCTGTCATCGAGACGGCTCGTCAGCTGGATTGAACTCACTGGGAAACCGTCGCGCCTGCAATTTGGCCCCGTGGCCAGAGACAAAGCGGCAACCTCGCGGAGAGCGCTACGGCGGCGCTTGGATGAGGCCCTGCCTTTGGCGGACAGGGGCCAACGGCGCGTTGCCGACTGGCGCTGAGACGCGAGACCCACCGGCAGCCCGAGATCGAAGCAGACGCTTGCCAGACCATCCCCCTCGAGCCCCAGGACGTTGCCGGGCGCGACGACCCTCGACGCGAGCACGACGCTCCAAGCCCCCTCGCCTAGAATCGCCCCCGGGACGATGCCACTGAGGATCACCCGCGGATGAACAAGTAGACGACAGGGCAGACGGAGGTGACGAGGTAGCTGAAGCATCAGCACAGAGTGCACGATCCTGCACCTGGGCGCCGCCCTCAATCTTACATCGCCATCGTTCACTGCGTCGGCCTATCCTACCCGCGAACTCGGGCTCCAGCGAAAGAGTGCAGACTGCGACTCCACAGGTGCATGCGTTCAGGCAGGCGACCGCCGGATGAGCTGCAGGGGGCTGCGCGCCTGCCACACCACGCGCAGCACAGAAGGCCAGGTGTCCACCACCAGAGTCGGGCCGGCAACGACACAGGCATAGCGCGCGTCCAGGGCCACGAGGGCCTCCCTCTCGAGTAAGCAAACCCCAGCAATGTGGCCCACCAGGACCTGTAGCATGGCTCCGCTAAAGCACCGACAACGGATCGCCACCTCGATCCCCAAACGGAGCATCCAGATGTTCCGCCGCATGATACTCAAACGCGTGCCCTCAGACAGTTCCATGCCCAAGAATGCACAGTCAGTAGAACCCTCTGACAAGTCCATGTACCGCGAGCCCCATTTACCCTAAAAGCTGTAGTAATAGACTGCGTAGATGCCATAGTCTTGTCGCGATCCAACGCATGCGGTGCTGCCGACCTGCTGCGGGTCTAGAAAGCGCGCCAGCTCGGCCGCCCTCGACCCGAGAATATCCATGGAGCCCCTTTTCAGAAATACTGTTTCTCAGAACGTGGCCCAGAACCAAGCCCGTCGGAAGAACTGCGAGGCGCGGCAGGAGCGGCGCGCCCGGGGGTGAGGCACACCCGAACAGGAAGAAAACTCTCACGCGCGTGGAGTCGATCACCGGGAGCGAGAAACGCTGCCCCATGCCCGGTGGTAACCCCAGCCGGTAAGAAACGCAATCCAAATCGCCTGGAACAACATGCACGGGCCTCTCTGAAATGCCAACGACGAGAACGCACTCCAGGTTGGCAGCCGGGTGATCGGAGGTGTCTTGAAGTGCGCGTTGACAAACCTCGCGTCAAAAATGATCCGCGGTCGACCGTTTTTCTTGGCTACAGAAAACCACCCCAGTTGCCCCTCGCACCCGGCTGCAACCTCCCACCCAAGCGTTCCACGCTGAAAGAGGCGCAAGGGAAAGAAGGAAAAAGGAGCAAAACAAAACAAACAAAAACTCTGCGCAGGTGGAGGGCTGCTGCTTCAAAGCGCTATCGACGAACACGCCGCGCGGGCGGGCCTCTCGCTGCAAGGTGACGGCCCCCTGCTCAGTTCTCCGCAAATGTCCGCGCGAGCCGCCGAGGCGCCGACGATCGGGCGGGCCGAGTGAATCTGCCAGAGGGGCGGGCTAGGCTCCAGCTCTGGCCAGGAAACAAGGTCCTTGACAAACGGGCGGCGTGGGCCAAGGTAAGAGGGGCGGGACGGTGGCCTGGCAAGGAGGGCGCCGAGGGCTTCCTTGCCAGAGAAAGATCACCTGGACGCGGTCCGATTTGAACGCATCTGCGGGCGACATGGTCGAGACCCTGGGCCTGGCTAGCGTCGGCAGGAGCAGATTGGGGCGAAGAAGGGGAGAAACCAGGGTGGTTAAAATCAGTCGAGCGATCGACAAAAGTCCCGGGCGGGCCTGGCAAAATCGTCGAACAACCGTCAAATTCATGCAGACTCTGGATTGCATCATCAGCCCAGTCCAGAGCAACTGTGGCCATGCGCTGGCGGCGAAACGCGCTGCGGACCCCTCGTCCAGTCGGCGCGGCTCGGGGCCGCCGCAAGAAGGAAGCAGGAAGATGTCACGCTGCCGCCAGGACTCACAGGGGGTCTTCTCGGCTGCGGCGGCGCCCCCAGAGCCGCCGAGGTTACAGCTGGCCATTGCCACCGCCGGCGCCATGGGAGTCGTTCGGCGTCGTAATTCGGCTTGCCGTTTGGCCGAGCAAGTTGCCGTTCTTCCCTGGCCTTCCAGCGCTTTTTCATCACCGCATATTCCTTTCCCAACTCGGAGGTGGCCCACTAGTGTAACAGTGAGCACGCACAGCAGCTCCCACGCAACATGTACGTTTGCTGCTACCTGCGAGGCGACCCCGGCACTTCTACTCAATGAGCTGCACACTGCGGGAAGCAAGCTCGGCGGAAGCACAAGGTCTCGATGAGGCGGCACGCTTGTTCGTGTTCTGCAACTCCCCGGTCGCCTGCGCCGAGCCGACAGTCGGTGCGATATCGACTGTGCCGCGCGGGGGGGGAACCCCCGCTGGCGAGCATGAAACGGCACACCCACCATGCTGTCCTCGGGCCTCTGAACGGCCAATCTGGGTACGTGTTCTGCGTCATGCCGTTCACAGCGTCTCTGAAATCCTTGTGCCGCTGGCCAAGGGCGTCCGTGATGATGCCGAGGATCCGCGCGTCGCCAGGCGAGCTCACAGGCAGGCCCGAGGACCGCGGGAGGAGCCGCTGCTGGCGGGGCGGCCGCTGCCACAGCTGGCGCGGGGGCGGACGGCGCCAAGGCGCCGGCAGCCTCTGCGCCAGCGGGTGGGACTGCGGCGGGCGCGCCGACCGCGCCGCCTCCAGGCACCAGGGCACCTGCCGCGGCGGCGGGGCCAGCGCCAGGGCCACCCAGCGCCGCCCAACACTTCCCGCCGCGGGGGGGGGGCATCTACCGCAGCGCCGCCCAGCGGGCCCAGGTTGGGCGCCACCCGGGGCGCCTGGGGCGGGAAAACCCAGCCTGGCAGCCGCGGCATCCCGCAGGGCCCCAGCAGCAGCGGGCAGCGGAGGGTGCCGAAAGCGGTATACGCGATCGCCGGCAGCGAATCCCGCAGCCCCCCGCCGATCGCCCCGCCCGGGAGGCGGCCCCACCGCAGCACGTCAGCGCCAGGGGCCAAATCCTCCTCGCACGAGTCGTCGCCTGGAGTTAGCGTCGTCACCAGCGAGACGCCACTTGGAGGCATGTAGATCACCATCCTCTCGTGCCAAATGCGGCCCCCTTTCCGACGTTGTAGAGCAGCACGAGGCCCCGCAGCCCACGGTTGCCGATGAGCTGGTGGGGCGTCCCTACGGAGGCCGCCGCCGCTACAGCTGCCATGGCCAGCGTCGCCTCGGCACGGCAAACTGCTGCCGCGCTTCAGCCGCCAACTTCATCTCGTCCTCCCACGCCGGAGCCACCCAGGCCTGCCCCGCGGCGCGCGGGCTCCCCCCCACCCTCGCGCGGGAGGTACGGCTCGGCGTCCGCAGCACGCCTGGGCGCCCCGGGCACCAGAGGGAGCCCAGCACGCCCAGGAGGCAGCACACGATGGCCACCAGCAAGCGTGTGAGCACGAAAACGTGCAAGAATTCATGGCGCAGGACACTGACCACGCTGCCCGGGCCACACTCCAGGTGGCAGTAGTGCCACGCGCGGCACTGCAGCCCAGGCGAGCAGATGGAGGGCGGGCAGGGCGCAGTGGAGGCACAAAGAACCAACCCCGTCAACAGGCCCCGGGCCAGCTCCGCAACAGCCGCGTGGGCCGCCGTTTGCATGGGCCGGTCCTCTCCCGAGGTCTGATGGGTGCCAGCTTGAGCAAGGACGGCGGCAGACAAAGTCGACGTCCGGCCGCTATCCACTCGCTCATTTCATCCCGTTCTGAAAACTGCACAGGAGGAAGGGGAAGAGGAGGACGAGGAGCAGGAGGGAGGAGCAGGAGGTGGAGGGGGGCCTCCCCGCTTTCCACCTCGTCTGCCTCTTGCTTCCACGACCTCCTCCCCCTTCATCCACGACCTCCCTATCCTCCTCCGCCTTCTGCTCCATCTCCTCCGCCTCCTTCTCCTCCTCCTACTCCGTCTCCTGCGCCGCCTCCTCCGCCTCCACATTATCATCAACAACAACACAGACATTACCTTCCTCCTCCACCTCCCCGTCCGATTTCCCCCCATCCCCGTCGTCGGAGCAGTAACTAGGGAGGACGGTGCAGAGGACGAGAACGAAGGTCGAGCAGGAGGGCGAGGGAGACGAGGCGGACGAACAACGAAGAGGAGAAAGGGGGTGGACACAGAGGAGGACCATAAACAATAGGCAAAGAGGAGGAGGAGGAGGTCAAAGAGGGAAAAGGGACGGAGAAGGAGGTGGGAGGGAGAACAACAGGAGGGATGAGCAATGTGGCGTTAAGGAACACGTAATGCGAAACAACTAAGTACATCAGAGATTTGTTCCGAGATCAACGGAAATGTATTGGATCTGCGCTGACCCCTCCTCGAGCGCTCCGCGGGCCAGGAAGGGGGCTCCAGCGCCGATGCAATAAGTCCGATGGGACCTCAAGAAATATAGAATGCTTCTTCCCAGGAGAGGGAAGAAGGAGAAGGCAAGGGAGGGAGGGAGGACGAGGAGGTGAAGGGACCACCGCCAGAGGTCGGAACAGCCGAGCCGGCGAGGCTAAAAGAGAGTATTTGCCACGCAGAAAGTTGCAGTGGCAAGATCGGTGAAACGCATGGCGCGAAAACAGTCCCAGACATCCGACGACACGATGTTTTCAATCGAGGCGGTTTCCCTCCATGATGCCCTTTCGGACCAGCTGCCGGGCCCTGGGAGGAAAGGAATCGGGACCGCTGGGGCCGCGGATTGTGCGTTGTGCTTTTGCTTCTTTGGAAATATAAACAACGCATCCTCGGATGTGTATGAAATTGCGGTAGGCACGTGTCGTGAAGGCTTCGGCGTTGATCTGTGGCACCGACAGCTTTCCGACAACGCAGATCGTCCGATGTCGGCCGATCCCGGGCCACTGACGGCGTTCTAAACCTTGAACGCCCCCGACCGGGGTCGTCGCTGTGTCGACCGACACGAGCCTGCCGACAGCAGCACGTAGCACTCAATGGCGAGCGTGCGCCAGCACTACCTCGTCTGCCAGCGGCCCACTTGTGCACAGCTCTGGGCAATGAATCGCCACCGCACCGGAGGCACTGGATGGAGTGTCACCAAGTCCCTTGAAGTCCTCAATGCTGAATGTTGCGGATGCTCAGAAACGGGCCCAGACCCCTGGCTCACATAACTTCTGGGCGCTCGTCAAGTTGCCCGCGCTGCCTCTGCAAAGGCTTCGAGAGCGCAGTCTGAGGCCTCGCCCTCCAGCATGCCTCAAGATGGCCCCAGGGTCTGTGCTGGAGGCCTCCTGGGGGGCCCCTGGGCTGCCCTGGAGGCCGTGGTTCGGCGCGCCGCGCCAAGTTCAACATCCTCTTCCCATCTGACCTGAGAGCGCCCAAGACGGCACGAAAAGGCCCACGGGAGCACCCCGAAGCGGCCCCCGAGCGCAAGAGAGGGGCCCGGGAGGCCCCCGAGCCGGCCCCGAGAGGGACCCCAAGAAGGCCCCAAGAGGGGAGCTCGGACTGGCTTTGGGAGCCAGGAGGCCCTCGCGAGGCCCCCAGCGCCAGGAGGCCACCAGCAGACCTCCAAGAGGCCCAGGGAGAAGCCCCCCAACGAAGGGGGGGGCCTCCCAGGAGACCCCGAGGCCTCCCTAGACAAGGGGAGGGCCTCCCAAGAGGGGGGGGATGCCTCCCAGGAGGGGGAGGCCTCCCGACAGGAGAGGCCACCAAGAGGCAGCCAAGAGGGGGGGGCCTCCCAAGAGAGTCCGAGGGGCTTCCGATCCCATGTGCAGTCGGACCTGGGCCAAAAGAACACCCCTCAAGAACATGAGACCCTCCGTCGGCCAAAACCAACAGTACATCCAAGGGAAATTACCCCAGGATGCACCAGGGCACCCTCCCCGGACCGGCCTCGATCTTCTACCTCGGTCCGACTGCAGTCGGATAGGATCGAGATCGGGGTCCTCGAAGCCGCAAAGGCCCGAATCCTCCCTGGCGCGCGGAGCGCGTCAGCGGCGGCGCCAACGGCGGCGCCAGAGGCGCCGCCAGGGGGGCCCAACGCCGATCCAATAAATCCGCGCGGACCTCAGGAAGGTGATGCTCATGCCGTGCTTCCTTCTTCGGGGAGGGAGGGGGGAGGAACCCGACCGATTCAGACCCGCAAGTGGACCCCAAGAGCCCAACACGGCCGAACCTGCCCCGAGAAGACCCCAAGACGGACAACAGAGAGCATTGCCTAGTTGTGGCCACAACGCGAGGTATGGAGGGGGGCCTGGTGCCCCGCGGATGCCTCGAGACGAACCCCTAGTTGCACAAGAGGCAGCCGATGAAACCCAATGGGGCCCGAGCCCAGAGGTGGCTCAGCACGCCTGGCAGAGAACCCGAGGACACAGAGGGCTTCGTGCAAGCAAGCATCTTGGCCTTCGGCCCAACGCATGGCCGCCTGGGCACTGCCACAACAAACGGGAAGCCGAAGTGACTCGCCACAGGCTCATCCGATATCCAATATAGTGTGGTTTAAGCGAGAACAATTATTGAGACTCTCCACGGCTCTCCGAATCTGGTCGAGCTCAGACATCAGCTTAGCCAATTTTCTTTATCAACAACCTCTCATCGGTCGAATTCCACTGGGCCGCGACGGCGACATAGACAGTGACGATCGTGAGAGCACCAAACTTGACCATCGTTCAACGAAATACTGAGGAACAACAAAAACAGTGTGAAGGCAACACTATGTGCAGTGCTCCTGGTCTAGGCTGACAAGCGCATCTGATCCAAAATTGCTTGAAGTGCGGAAACTGGGTGACCGATGGATGAAACATATAAAAAAGATATGCGGGTGGAAGAGTCGGGACGACCATTCCGTAATGAGCTGCAGCCCACGGTTACAATTCAAGGTAACATAGAGGAAGCAAACGATATCGAAAGACGACCAACCATCTACCATCCACTGATACGACTCCGCCTCTGACCACGGATGCGCGCGTGCCCGTGCGCACAACAGCGTGCGTGCCTTTAGGACGCCCGCGACAACACACAGTGAACCTGCAGAGCAAGATAACAGCGGGCGAGGATGTCGCACAGGCGCCTGCTAAGCCGTGGACGCGAGGACGGCTGCCTGGGTCACCGAAGCAGTCGGCATGTGCTCCGGCGTTGGTGAAGGGGCCAAATCCCACCGAACCATTATGCGTACGCAGCTCACGAAATACTCTCGAGGTGGCGATTCAGCCAGAAATACCACCTGGAGGTCGACCTTCAGGAACCTCGGCAGGCGGTGAAGATGGACATTTTTGGCCTCTGGGGGCTTGGACATATCCGTATCCACCGCCGCCGAGGTCCCTAAAGCCGAATGCTCGCGGCCAGATTCGTCGGTAGGTGGTGACATCCGAACCCCAACCCCCACCAACCATCGAGTCTCCTGAACCGATGCGACGAGGCTGGGGGAAACGGGTCGGAGTTCGACACAAGCTCGACGAATTCCGGACCCTACCCCCGCTGCCCATCGAATTGCCTGATTCGTTGAACGGCGAGGGTTGGTTCGGATCCCGCCGCTGCTTGATCCTATCCACGGAATGCTCGCGGCCGGAGGAGGAGGAGAAGGAGGAGGGAGGGAGGATGGAGGAGGAGGGAGAAGGAGAGGGAGGGAGGAGAAGGGCGGAGGAGGGCGGAGGAGGAAGAGGAGGCGGACTCGTCGAGGCAGCGTGACCATAGAGACGGCTGCTGCCGTTGCTGGGCGCACCGCGGCCTCCTGCGCTGCGGCGCAGGGGTTCTCCGGAGGCCTGCGAGGCGCCCGCTCGCAGGGCACGCGCTGGCGCGGAGAACTCGCCCTCTGCCCCGCGGTGCCAGCGAGCGGAAGGTGCCCCCCCAGAGCATCTTCCAGCCTGGCCCCCGCTGGCGTGGCCCGATGTACCCCGGGTGGGGATGCCTGCTGCTCCCTCCGGGTCTCGCGGGGCCTGCTCCCACGCTGGGGGGGAGGTCTGGACGGGCCGAGACGCCGTGGCCCATTGGCGATGGGCACCGGCGAAACAATGGTCTCTGAGCGATGCTGAGCATCTGCCCCTTCCGAGGCCCGCGAGCGGCGAGGCCCCCCCTGAGAGCCCGTCCCTGCCTGCGAACGGCAGCGAGCCCGCCCTCGGCTCCGAGCGCGCGCGCGGCGGCGGCGGCGGCAGGCAGCTCGCTGCGGCGTGAAGCAGGGCCACGGCCTCCCCGGTGGTTCAGAGATGGGGTCCTGTAAGGGATGGCGTCCTGAGGACGAGGTGCCCCAAACAACGCAGATCCTCCCTTGGACCCCTTCCTATCCTTCGGTCCCCATCCCTTGGGGCCCCATCTTTGGACCACCGGCCTCCGCTCCGCTCGGCCCGCTCGAGCTGCGCCGAGGGCTCGCCCCGAGCACCCACCGCCCGGGGCGCTGGGCTCGGCGGCCAGGCCGCTGGGCCCTATGCAGGGAGGCACGCCCGCCACTCCGCAGTGCCAGGCTGGCGGGTGCGCCTGGCAGCTGGCGGCTGCGCCTGGCAGCTGGGCGCTGCGCCTGCGCCCGTGGGCCGAGCTGCCTCAGGCGCAGGCCCCGCCGCTGCCGGCGCGGCGGCTGAGGGCCAATGCTCTGCGCGTGCTGAGGCTGCGCCGAAGGGTGGGCCCCGGTTGGCCCGTGGGTACCGCAGCACGGATCGCGCACTGTGGCCACAATCATCATCATCATCATCATCATCATCATCATCATCATCATCATCATCATCATCAGCAGCAGCAGCAGCAGCATCATCACCATCAACATCACCATCACCACCTTCACCACCATGATCATCACCAGCATCATCATGACATCACCACCATCATATTATTCATAAGTATCATCATGATCAGCATCAGCATCAGCATCAGCATCATCACCATCTTCAGCATGAACACCATAATCACACCCAGCACCTTCGCCATCGTCGCCATCATCATCATCATCATCATCATCATCATCATTAGCATCATCATCACCAACACCATTAGCATCATCATGAACATCATCATCACCGGCAACACCAGCATCACAATCACAATCACCATCGTCGTCGTCTGCATCATCATCAGCAGCATCATGAGCATCAACATCATCAATATCGTCGTGGTGGTCATCATCAACATCACCATCATCACAATCATCATAATCATCGTCGTGACCATCATCATTATCACAATGCTCATCAACAGCATGACCATAATCACCAACATCAGCATACTGCCACTCCTCCCCATCATCGTCATCATCATCACCATCACCCTCATCATCATCCTCATCATCATCATCCTCATCATCAGCATCGGCATCTCAATCATCATCATCATCAGCATCATCATCATCAGCACCAACAGACATTCGATCACCACCACCAGCATCATCATCAGCATCACCAGCACCACACTCATCATCATCAGTATAATCATCACAACCTCCACCACAACTAGCATCACCATCGTCATGATCATCGTCATCGCCCTTCATCGTCTTGTTAATCATCAGCATCATCAGCATCATAATCATACAAGTCCTCATCAACATCAACAGCAACACACCCCAGACCTCCTCATCATTATCACGATCAAACGCCTACTCATAATCGGAATCATGAACATCCTGCTAGCTTATATGACACCGCAACCTTCATCATCACTACCATCGTCACCATCATTGCAGTCACCATTGCCATCACCACCACTACCATCGACACCCACATCACCTTTTTATAACTGTCACATTCGCCATCACCATAGTCACTGCCATCGTGGGCGAAAATCTCGTCGTCGTCGTCTCCGTCACCCTCGTCAGTTGCAGTGTCGCACTGATTCCATGCTGGTCGTCCTGATGCTGCTCCTCAAACACTTCCTCCTCCCCCTCGCACGCGCGGCAGTCTCAGTCGAATGACCACCAGGGGCAGGCATGCAAGGCCAGGTGTCGAGCTCGAGCAGGCAATGGGAATGGTGTCCCCATCAGAAGGAGAAGGATCCTCTCAGCACCCAAGTGAAGGCGAACTGCATCATCAATACATCGTGCGCCTCCTCTTCGTCGCTTCTACAGTGAGCAGGTTCACGCCACGACATGATTGATGGAGCAGAACAACTAGAAAACCAGAAACAATCAGATCCCAGCAGCAATCAACAACGGAAGCGGGTCAACGTGGCGCCGACTCAACGGAGAAAAAACGGGACGGGGATGAGGAGCAGCCGGAGGAACAGCAGCAACTCTTCTCCAGCACCCCAACGGCCCTGAGGGAATGATACCTGAAGCCCAGACGGGACCTCCTCCTCCTCCTAATCCTCCTCCTCCCCCCTCTGCTCCTCCGATAGAAGATGCCGAGGTGTCCTGAGTCAGGGGGTCATCCAACTGGTTCGCAAGCTCCCAGTCCTTCTGAAAGGCCGCGAGCTCCTTGCGGACACACTCTCTTTGTTCGCCCAGGAGCGTCGACAAATGGTGCAGAAGACTCGAGGAGGAGAATGGCGAAGCACGGAGAGACGGACGGAAGAGCAAGAAGAGATGGACGGGCGCACTCGGCATCTGTTCGGGAAATCGGATCGGATCGGAACTTGCGTCGAATCGGGTGGCATCGGCACGGGGTCGATCTCGAATCGGATCGTCTACGCCACGATGAACACCAACGCCATGCAAACATCGGGACACACCACATCGTCGCAAATTCTCGGGGGTACCGTCGGAATAACTTGGGGGGTTCGAAACGGAATACACACACCTCAACGCACGGTCCGTCAACGCATGGATCTGGGATCCTGGAGGCGCAGTCGCCCAAGGCGTTCGGAGATCAACCCAAGCTCTAAACCATGCGGTCACCTCGGTTCCTCACTGACTCACCACATGGTGTGGCAATCGCACAGAATCGGTATTGAAACAGGCCGATCTGATCGACACGAACCCTGCAGGGCCGGGGGGGGAACAGAGAAGAGAGGGAGGGAGAGGTTGACACGGAGCAAGCTGGGCACGATGACGATGAGGAGCGTGTATGAAGAGTGCGAGGACTACGTATGACGAGGAGCACCAATAGCAAGATGAAGATGGATAATACAGAGAGGGGGAGAGAGAGAGGGGAGGGAGGGGGAATGGGAGAGAGGCAGAGGGAGAGCAAGAGGGAGAGGAAGATGACCATCAGTAATGTGACAGAGAGGCAGAGGAAGACGAAGACAGAGAAAGAGGAACGCACTAATCGGGATCTGGAAATAAAGAAGTAAGAGGATCATCAACACCAGGAGGGCGGGAGCTAATAGAAACATGCAATGGGGAATGAGAGAAGACGGGGATCCCGTATCATCGTCATCCTCCTTTTCCTTCTCCTCAATGATCGGGCGGGGCCTCACGCGGCTCTTCTTCGAGGTGGACGGAATCCGCGGGGGAGAGGTGGACGGAATACGAAAAAGCAAGAGGGAGAAGATATTGCGGATATCGAGGAGGGAGGGAAGAGAGGGGAGGGGGGGAACGAGTGAGCGAGGAAGAGGATTAGCAGGGGAATGAAGAAAAGCATGAAGGGGAAGGGGGAGGACAGAGACGAAGACAGGGAGGAGAGAGAGGAAGGAGGCGGACGGTGAGGAGCAGGGAGGTGGTGGGAATGGAGAAGGGAACGAGGGAGTGGGGATGCGGAGAGGTGACAATAGTAGACCAGCGTGTTCTAACGAGACGTTCGTGCGCGATTGTGGTGTGTCGCGTGTACGAGGATATACGCGGGGCTGCTTTTGCTCCTGCTGCTCTCTGCGCGTCTCGCGCCCCCTTTCCCTGCACCGTTGCTGTTGTTGCCGCCATCCCCCCCCCCTCCTGCTCCTCCTCCTCCTCCTCCTCCTCCTCCTCCTCATCTTCCCCCTCCCCATCCCTCCTCCTCCTCCTCCTCCTCCTCCTCCTCCTTCCCCCTCCCCCTGCTCCTCCTCCTCCTCCTCCTCCTCCTCCTCCTCCTCTCCTCTCCTCTTCCTCCTCCTCCTCTTCCTCCTCCCCTCCCCCATTCTCCTCCTCCTCCCCTCATCCTCCACCTCCTCCTCCTCCTCCTCCTCCTCCTTCTCCTCTGTTCTTTTTCTCCGCCCTCCCCGCCTGGGGGCGAGAAGCGAATGGCGCGGCGCGGCCCTCCCGCAGTGTGGGTCAGGGGCAACTCCCCCACAGAACCGCGGGGCTGCCGTTGCTCCTGCTGCCCCCCTGCAGGTTTCGCGCCCCCCTCTCTCCCTGCCCCGTTGCTGTTGTTGCCGCCCTCCCCTCCTCACTCCTCCCCCGCCTCCTCCTCCTCCTCCTCCTCCTTCTCCTCCTCCCCCCCTCCCCCCCCCCTCCTCCTCCTCCTCCTCCTCCTCCTCCTCCTCCTCCTCCTCCGCCTCCTCCTCCTCCTCATCATCATCATCATCCTCCTGATCGTTCTCGCCATCATCTTCAGCAGCATCGTCATTATACTTACCATCCGCATCATAACCCTAATCAGCATCATCATCGTCATCAACACCATGATCATCAGCATCATCGTCGTCATAAGTATCATCATCAGCATCATCATCCTCATCATCATCATCAGCATCATCATCATCACCATCATCATCATCATCATCATCATCATCGTCATCGTCATCGTCAGCATCAGCATCAGCATCAGCATCAGCATCAGCATCAGCATCAGCATCAGCATCAGCATCATCATGAGCATGATCATGATCATGATCATGATGATCATCATCATCATCATCATCGTCATCGTCAGCATCAGCATCAACATCAGCATCAGCATCAGCATCAGCATCATCATGAGCATGATCATGATCATCATCATCAGCATCATCATCATCATCATCGTCATGCTCATCATCACCATCAACATCATCATAGTCGTCATCATCATCACCATCATCGTCAGCCGCGCCATCCCCGTTTCCACCCTCGCCCTTGCCCCTCCCTGCATCGGGCCTCGAAGAGCGGCATGCACACGAACTCAAGGAAGCCCCGCTGGCTCTTGCCCAGCTCCTGGCGTGGGGGGGCACGGGCATCGGGCGCAGATCCTGCACGGCCGACAGACGACGAGAAGGAGCCACGATGAGAGGAGGGAGAGGGGAGGAGTAATGAAGGACAGAAGAAAGCGAGGAGGAGTAGGAGGAGGAAGGGGAGGAGGAAGAGGAGTAAGACCCGTTATGTTTTATATTCGGGAGCGATGACGGCCATCACCTGTTGGGGGGAGGGGGCTGATGACGTCACGTTTCGCGCCGGCGGCGTCCAGGAATGCCCAGCAATGACCTTGGACGGGTAGCAGCAGCATGTAGGAGGCGATCTGCACCACAGCGCCTGGGTACACCTCAATGCCTGCGTGCACCACAGCGCGTGTGTACACCGCACCACCCATGTACAACACAACAGCCGCGTACAACACGGCGCCAGTGTGCACCACAGCTCCTGCGTGCACCAATGCGATTGTGTACATCACGACGCCTGCCTACACCACAACAGTAGCGTGCAACACAAGACCAGTGTACACCATGGTGTTTGCGAGCACCACAGCGCCTGTGTACTTCACGGCGCCCGTGTGCAGCACAGCAACTGTGCGCAACAGAGCACCATTGCTACATGTAGAATTGCTGAAGGAATCCCTATGACAAAATGGAACGCCTGTGCATTCCACAGACAACAAGTGTCTCACATTGGATTTGGAAAAGGATCCGTATGGAAAAAAACAACACCGCTGGAATCTATGAGTCCTCCCGGATCCTCCCGCAACATCCTATTTCCTCCCATCTGCGTCCAGAAGGCTCCCGCAGAATTGACCGTCCGAGAACCAAGTGGACTGATTCAATGAACCATTTTGCGGTGCACGCTGAGATGTGCACGTGCGCTGTAGCGCCGGCCCGCACCACGGGGGGAAAGGTGAGGGAGGAGGAGGATGAGGAGGAGGGGGAGGGGGAGGAGGGAGGATGGAAGAACATCGCATTGCGTGGTGTTTAGCTGTCCGCAGCAGATTCTCACCTACATGGTCCATCTACTTGTCCTGTGCACGCAGGCGCTGTGGTGTACACCAGCGCTGCGTTGCACGCGGATGTTGTGGTGTACACAGGCGCTGTGGTGCGCACAGGCGCTGGGGTGCACGTAAGCACTGTGTTGATGTGCACAGGCGCTGCGTTGTACATGATTGCTGCGGTGCACACTTCCGCTGTGGTGTACACAGGCTATGTGGTGCACGCACGCACTGTGGTGTACACAGGCGCTGCGTTGCACACGACAGTTGCACTGTACACGGGCGCTGTGGTGTACACGTGCGCTGTGGTGCACGAGAGCACTGTGGTATGCACAGGCGCTGTGGTGCAGATCGCCGCCGACATGCTGCTCCTGCTTGGCCTCGGTCATCCCTGGGCATTCCCGGACGCCGCGAGCGCGGAACGTGACGTCATCTTGGGGGCAGGAGAGCGGCAGGGCTGGTGACGGCCCCGGAAAACAAAAAAACAAGCTCTCATGAGGGAGGGAGGGAGGGAGGAGGGATGAGGAGGGGGAGGAGGGACGAGGGGCGCCAACTACACGTCCGAGCGCGCCAAAAAGGGGCGAGAGGAAGGGCAAGACCAAGGGATGGACGAGGGAGGAGGGAGGGAGGAAAGATGTTCGATCTACGACCAAGCACCCCAAAATCAACGAGGAAATCGCAGAGAACCGTGCCGATCACCGTGGACAGGGAAAGAGGCCAGGTAGAAACGGGACTGGGAGGGATACCGGAAGGCTCGCCCCCGGAGAACAGTCGGGCGACGAAGACTCTGCACACACGCACCGATCCTGGCAGGGGACCCGTCTCCCGCCCGGGCTCGGCTCCCCGTGGCAAGCCAGCCAGGCCAAGGGGGTCGGCCTGGCAAGGACCGCGGCACGCGCGCGGCGTTCCTGCTCCAGTCGCGGGGGAGGCTGATTACCCCTACCCTTGTCGAGGGCGTCTGTCTTCCCACCGCGGATGAGACTGTTTTCTCCAGTACGGTTGACGAAGCCGCTCCATCAACCTTGCGGCCGACGTCTGGCATGCAAGATCGATTCACACAAAAGTCAATGCATTGGCGCGCGCGTAGCAATCAACTGACAAACAAATGGGGCTACAGGGCTCGTCAACTCTAATTATGGACGGTTGCCGCACAGACGAAGAATGGACAATATGAAGTGATCAACCCGCGCAGCAACCTTCCAGGGATAAGCCACCGAGATGGGGACCTCCCAAAGTGCCTGAACTCACCCGCGAGTGAATTGGTCCCCGACGATTTGGGGATGACTTCTTCGGACCCCAAAAAACTGAACAGATGATCCTCAAACAATGAAGCCCCTTGCCATCCCGGGCGTGCGAACGCCCACGCGTCGAGACACGTGGCGCCCTGGCGTGCCCCCATGAACCCTCTGGCGAAACAAAACAACGGGAACTCGTTCCACGTCGCCCGCCATTCCCGCAATCGCGTCCGAGCGCAACCGTTTCTACTCCGCGCGCCCTGACAGAATGACGAGTCCCAACACCGAGCAAAACACGCTTAGCTTGGCGAATCGCAACCTCCCCAAACGAGGTGCGTCAGCGATTAAGCCAAGGACGAACGCGCGCCTCCAAACACGCACTCGCGCAACCAGCAAGTTGTTTCCCCCGCACAGGGGTTGGGCTTAGTACTTCGATGCGGATGGGATCCCAGCGCAGGGGGTGGAGGAGGAGAAGAAGAGGGAGGAGAAGGAGGAGGAGGAGGAGGAGAAGAAGGAGAAGGAGGAGGAGGAGGAGGAAGAGGCGGAGGCGGGGGGGGGATGAGGAGAAGGAGGAGGAGGAGGAGGAGGAAGAGGATAGAGGCTTCTGGACGATGTCGGCCTTCTCTGGCCTCGATCGGACGGGGAAGGGGGGATCAAGGCGTCAGATGCTCGGACGCCTTTGGCCAGAGCTGGCCGCCATGGGAAACCCACGGGAGCCTCCGGAGATCTCCGGGGACCTGCGGGATCTCCGAGGGCGACCAGAGGCCTCCAACAGAGAAGGAAAGGAGAAGACGGATCGAGGGAAATCCGCCGACCCTTCGAGTTGTTGGAGACGCTGTCGTCGTCGTCGTCAGTCCCAAGGAATTTGAGGAACAAGGGAAAGGAACGGCGCAGAGAAGCCGAAGGGAAGCCCCTTCCCTTTATCCCTTCACTGCCTGCAGGGGGGTGCGGAGGGGGGGGTCCCAGGTCCCAGGTCAGAATACCGCCCCCTCGGGGTCCTGGCGGGTGCCAGGGGGGGGGTCACCAGCGGGAGTCCCGGGGGAGGTCCCGACTTCAGGGTCAGCGGCACCGGCCGTAAGGCCTTCGCTGGAAAGGAGAAACAGGCAGAGGAAGGAGGAGCCGGAGGAAGGAGGAAGAAGGGGGGAAGGCGGGATGGATGGAGAACAAGCAGGAGGAGGAGGAGGAGGAGGAGGGGGGAGAAATATGGGCAAGGTTCGGGGATCTTCTGACCCGGGTCAAACCAAACCCGGGTCAGCAGGAAACCAAAAAACGGTAATGCAGGAAAGAACAAAAAAAAACACGCAACGCAGGTCTTCGCACACCCGGGTCAGCCAACATGCGCGGCCGCCTCGCGGCCACGAGCGACTCGCTGACCCGGGTCAGCCCGAGGGGGTCTTCGCAGGATCCTGCAGGATCCGGTGCCCTGGCCGACCACCGTTTGCATTGACCCCCGTCTCTTGTGGTGGGCCTGTTTTCCACCACCACCACCATACGTTGGAGGGGGGAGGGGGTCCTCCCCCTCTTCTTCTTCCTCCTCATCCTCCACTTCTCTCCCCCCTCCAACCTGTGGTGGTGGTGGACAGCACGCCCATCACCGTGAGCCCCGGAGGGTGTCTGGGAAGGTGGCCATCGGCCGCCGCCGCCAGCCCGCAGCAACTCTTCGTCGCCCTTGGCCCCGTAGCTGGGGCCCCGAGCGGCCGTTCGGGCGGACTCCGGCATCCCCGGGGCGCCCTGGACAAGGCGCGGCTAATGTCAGGTCGGGCCTGTCCCCCTACAGGGGGATTTTCGACGAAAAATTCAAAATACCCCACAATTACTCAAAAAAAGCCCCAACATACTCAAAAAATAGTCCCCAGACTATGTTCTGACTATTTCTGGATATTCCCCCTGTAGAGGGACATGCCCGACTTAAGGCTGATGAAGCCACCCAGGTCCCGAAAAAGCTTCGAGCACGCCAGAACAAATCGAACGAAAACCTGCAGGGGAAAGGACAAATGGGGGGGAACCATCTCAGGGGGGAAACATCGAGCTTGGATCGGTGATGCATCGCCGATAGACCTGCGAGTCCCCCGATAGCAAGAACACGCGCTCCTGGGCTGGATGGGCTATCAGGCCTATATCGGCGATCAATGGACGGTTGGGGTCCGATGCTTTACCCCTGTGCCGATGCCCCCACAACGTTGCCCCTGCCACCTTCGACGCCTGGTGGCTTTCGAGTCAACTCAGGCCTCGAGGGAAGACTCCAAAAACGCTCCCAGCGAGGCGCAGTCGCCAGAAAACATAACGCTCTCGGCGAGGCGCAGCCGCTGGAAGGCATCCCGAGGCTGGAGAAACCAATCGAAAACGCCCGAGGACCTCACACCTCGAAGAGCGCCAAGAACATACCTCAAACCTCGAAGCCCCCTGATTCCTCCCGTCCCCCCCTTCCCAAAAAAACGCTCAACATCGGTCCCCGCATCCCTCAGCTCCTATGTGTGTGTTTGAACATATATATATATATATATATACACACTAGAACCACGCGCGCGCTTCGCGCGCGCTTAGGTTCTAGCAAGCGCAGGCGCTTGACAATACCACGGCTGCGCGCATTGACAAAGTCACGGCTGCACGAATGCAAGTACCGACGAATGGCTTCAGCATGGGTTGAAGCCGCCACCGCGCCTGCGTTGTGGGTCAGAAGCATATTGGATGCTTGTTGGGGTCTCTTGCGAAGCTTCCAAAGAACATTTTCGAGGCAATTATGATGCCTCGTGGGGCTCGTCCTTGGCTGCTTGCGGACTGTAGGGGCTTCTTTGGGGCCTTCAGTGGGCTTCGTGGGGCCTCTGGAGTGCTTCTTGGGGCCTCTTTGGGGTCTCTGATGGGGGCATTTTTAAGCCGCTTGGGGCCTCTTGGGGGCCTCTTGGGGGCGTATTGGGGCGGAAATCTCCATTGTCGGTTCGTGTTCCCCCTCTTTGGCACCTCTTGGGGCCGTCTTGAAGCCCTCTTGGGCCGTCTTGGGCGCCTCTTGGGCCGTTTGGGCGCCCTCTTGGGCTGTCTTGGGGGCCTCTTGGGGGCCTCTTGGGGGCCTCTTGGGGGCCTTTTGGGCCGTCTTGGGGCGATGTTCGAGGCCTCCTCGGCACTCTTGGAAGGTCAGAAGCCCGAAAACGCGGGCAAGCAAAGAACATTGAAAACCACAATGAAAATCTATGAATTTAGCCTCTTGGGGCTCTCTTGGAAAGCCTCTCGGAGCGCCCCTGGGGCTTCTTGGGGGCCCCTTGGGCCTTGATGGGGCTATCTTGAGAGTCTTGGAGCGCTCTTGGGCCGTCTTGGCGGCTTCTTGTCGTCCATGGAAGCCGTGGTGGACGCCTCCGGGGGCGCAAAAGAGCCTCCGGCCGCCCGGGGGCAAAGTTGGTTACGGGGGGGGGGGGAAAAATTCGGGAGTGTCCCGGCCCAGGGCCCTGTCCCCCGGTACCACGGTATGATATATATATATTATATATATATATATAATATATGTATATATATATATACATATGTATATATATATATATATATATATATATATATATATATCAGAGTGAGGGGACCCGAACGGTCATATAGAGTGAGGGTGCGTGGCTGAAGTGGG
>CAUYUJ010015113.1:172500-230000 GCA_963575745.1 Prorocentrum cordatum | reverse complement strand
CCGCGTCCCCGCGCCGTCCCGCCTCCTCCTCATCCCTCCCATGCTTCCTCCCTCCTCCTGCTCCGATCTCCGTCACTTCTCGTCATCCCCCCCCCTCGTCCACTTGTTCGTCCTGGTCACCTTGCTCGTGGAAGATCTCATCGCCCTCATCGCCGCTGTCATCGCACTCCTCCGTGTCCCGAACCTGCTGCGATTGCTGCTCCTCCTCGTCATCGCCATGGTCGCGTCCTCTCCCCGCCGCTCCGTTTCGCCGCTTCCGCGCTTATTGCCCAGTCCATGCCGCCCGTCTCCTCTCAGGGGGAGAAGAAATTTTCAGGGGACAGGTGACGAGGAACGCGAATCCAGGACGAACAAGTAGCACGACCAAGGTCGAAAGAACGCGGACAAAAAAACAATTTCAAACGCAAAGCTTACACTGTCAACGAACACGACGCGCTTCATTCGCGCACCCATGTGTTCACCCACTCGAGGACCCATTTGTTCACTCGTAAACGACTCGTTTGACTCCCACGAAAAGTTGGACATGCAAGAGTGACCTCTGGTGCGCGGCTTTCGGGGCCACGGGGAGGCCAAAACTGAGCTTGCAAGCCGCCGCTATCGCATCGCGTTCGGTCATCGGGGGACCCCAGTGCGCCCGCACCGAAGGGCACTTCCGACGAAGGGTCACTCCTACGTGTGGCCGATCATCCTCCTCGTCCTTCCCATTCTCCTCCTCTTCCTTAGCCACTCCCCTCGGGTAACGGAGTCCCGGGCTTTTGACAGCCAACTTAGGCGTGGCATTGAGGTCATGAGGAAGCGGTCGTCCCCAACGTCGCCAGAATCAGCGCTGGGACCAGAGCGCGGGGACCCGTGCGAACGAGCCATGCAATAAGGTGCGAGCCACCACCATCAGCTCGAACGCTTGGGTCAATTCGTGCGAGAGCCCCCAAAAAAGGATGCGGACATTCTCGGCTACGGCATTGCGGAAGGCGAAGCTAGATCCCGATGTCATCAACTACAGCGCTGGGTACAGCGTGTGCGAGTAGTGCGAGCAGTGACAGCAGGCGATGTCGCTACTCAACGAGAGGTGGAAGGCAAAGCTAAAGCCCGATGTCAGCAGCCACAGCGCTGGGACCAATGCGCGCGAGAAGGCCGAGCTACTCTGCGAGAAGCGGGAGGCGAAGCTCGAGCTCGAGCTCGTCAGCAACAGGGCTCAGCACGGCGTGTGCGAGCAGGGCGTGCCGCGGCTGCAGGCTCTCTCGCTCCCCGACGAGAGTTCGAAGGCGAGGCCAGAGCCCGATGTCATCAGCTACAGCGCTGGGACCACGGAGTGCGAGAAGGGCGAGCAGCGCCAGTCGGCCCCCATGCCACTGTGCGAGAAGTGGCAGGCGAAGCTGGAGCCAGAGCTCAGCCCCGGCAGGGCTGAGCTCAGCTGTGTGCGAGCAGGGTGAGCTGCGGCAGGTTCGGAGGCTACTCCACGAAAGGCGGAATACGAACCCAGCGCCCGAGGCCATCAGCTACAGCGCGGGGATCAGGGCGCACCAGAAAATCAAACAGCAAGCGAGCGACGATCAACAACGGGTCTTACGCGAGATGACGTATCGATCTCACGCGGTCGCTCACGCGGACGTTTACGCGGGCCGCCCGAGCGGCACGCTGCCTGGGAGAAGAGGGCGCTCACGCGCGACCTCACGCGGGCAGCTTACGCGCAATGTCGGTGCAGACGACTCTTTTTCTTGCGTCGCTCCAGTGTTTGGTGGTCGGGAGAGACACCCCTCAGATACAGAGAAAACACGTAGCACCCCGCAGTCGCGGATAAGAGTGAGGGGGCGGCGGAGGCGTCGGCAATCTGCGAGGCTCTGGAGAACCCCGCCGCAATCGACATTTGTTCTCTTATGGTTCTGACAAAGTATACGAATATCCCGCCGCAAGCGCCGATTTTTCGTTAACACTGTGGGCGGGTCGTGGAAAGGGTCGCAAATGGGTCGAGGGTGGGTCGCGGGTAGGTCTCGGGTGGGTCGCGGGCTGGGTCGCTTCTGGGTCGTGGGTGGGTCGCGGTCGGGTCGCGGGTGGGTCGCGGGTGGATCGCAGGTGGATCGCAGGCGGGTCGCGGGGCGGGTCGCGGGTGGGCCGCGGGACGAACAACAAACGATCACAAGAACAACAATAAGTTTAAGACTGTTCGCCTTTTCTACTCGAGTGCCCAATAACACGTATTTCCCACACCCTCGATACCCGCCCTCTTCGTCTTCGATCGAACCCCTTTTGTGGAGTATACCTTTCTTCCCTGCATGCCGGGCCCCCGCAAGCGGCGGGGCGGCCGCGGACCGTCGGCCTGGCCAGCGGCAGCGCTGATCGGCGGGGCGGCCGCGGACCGTCGACCCGACCCCAAGAGGGACGGACAGGGGACCGACCACGACGACGACGACGTCGACGACGACGGCGACGACGACGGCGACGACGACGACGAGCGAAAGCGAGAGCGAGAGAGAACGACAGCAGGGCCGCAAGGACACGAAGCAGGCCACGAAGGGCGACAGTGGGGACACGAAGGGAACGCGTATGCGGCCACGAAGAGCGCGAACGAGCGGGGGGCCACGAAGGGCAGATAATGCGGGGTCACAGAAGGCAGCGATGGGGCCACTGAGGGAAGCAGCTGGGCCACGTAGGACAGTGAGGGGGCCACAAACGACGACAGAGGGGCCACGAAGGGCACGCATATGGGGCCACAACGGGCGCGAACGAGCGGAGGCCACGAAGGGCATACGTATACTGGGCCGCGGAGGGCAAGGACGGGGCCACTGAGGGCAGCAACGGGGCCACGAAGGGCAGCGAGGGGGCCACGAAGGGCGACAGCGGGGCCACGAAGGGCATACTTTGGGGCCACCAGGGTCGCGAACGAGCGGGGGCCACGAAGGGCATACATATGTGGGGCCACGAAAGGCAACAAGGGGGCCACGAAGTGATGCAACGGGGCAACGAAGGGCACAGAGGGGGCCACGAAGGGCTGCAACGGGGCCACGAAGGGCTGCAACTGGGCCACGAATGGCAGCGAGGGGGCCACGAAGGGCTGCAACGGGGCCACGAAACAAAGCGAGGGGGCCACGAAGGGCTGCAACGGGGCCACGAAACAAAACGAGGAAACCACGAGGGGCTGCAACGGGGCCACGAAGGGCAGCGAGGGGTCCACGAAGGGCTGCAACGGGGCCACGAAACAAAGCGAGGGGCCCACGGAAGGGCTGCAACGGGGCCACGAAGGGCAGCGAGATCCCGATTCCCGAAACATCTGTGAAGGAGTCCTAAGCGTGAGCGCAATTCCTGGGAGCCTGGGTGTCGGGACCGCGGCGCTTGACGAAATTGCAATAAGTTCCAACGCAAGGGCGCTATTCTTCAGTAAATCGCAAGCAAGTCTCCAGCGAAAACGCGACTCCAGAGCGCCGGGAGAGCGACTCCTGAATAAATTGCAAGGAAGTCCCCAGCGAAAACAATATTCCTGAATCAAATGCGAGGGAGTCTCGGGCGGGAGCGGGGGTCATGGCTAAATTATGAGGACGTCGCGGGCGGATGCCGTTGTTGTTGTTGTTGTTGTTGTTGTTGTAAACCGGAGGCCAACAACGCAGTTTGACACTCAAAACTTTCCCTGTAAAAAACAGGGTGCGAGCCCCGGGAAGGCTACTTCAATCAGCGAAGCAATGTGCACCGGACGTGGGGGATCAACAATAATTCTCTTCAGAAATGAGAAACCAACAACAACAACAACAACAACAACACGAGCAAGACTGAGTCCTTCACAGGGGCCCCGTGCGCTGGGGCCCTGGCTTCCGACTCCGCCACAAGGGCGGAATCCTGCACTGGGGCCCCGTCGCCCCAGCAGCACCCCCCCCACACGCACGCACAACAGCAACAGCACTACTGCCAGGAGACAATAAAAGGAGAAAATGCGAAAGTCAGACTAGACCACTCGTGACCCGAAGGCTAAACCATGTGAGTTTCCCCGCAGCGCTCGCTGTTACGATCCATGTAGGCAAAAGTCCACGTGTAGTATAATGCTATTAGAAGGCGCTCCCGCTCTAATAGAAACGCTTTGGGGATGGATTCGTTTCTAATAGCAACCGGTCAGAGCTGGATGTACATTCGATACAACTCTAAGAAATATGGATCCAAGTATGATGCGATCCTATCCCAGATAAGTTCGCCTCAGTTAGAAAAATCATTGTGGGGTTGGGTCCAGCTCTGCGACTATCCTCTACGAGACGAGTCTGCCTGTAATACAATCCTATGGGACACAGGTTCAGCTCTAAGGAATCCTATGCGAGATGGGTCCAACTCTTCTACGAGTGTATTGGCCATGTGCGCCAGTGTGATCTAATCACATGATGAAAATATCCTGTTCAACTCTGATCCCATCAGCGACGGGTCCAGTTCTGCTACGATCCGAATCGACATGGGCCCATGCTGTGAGCCTCCTAGGACGAATGACATATAATACACTCCGAATGGAACTGGATCCAGCTCTACTACGATCCTCTCTGGGATGGATCGGACTCTAACAGAATCGCAGTAGAAATGGAAGTCCTTATGAAAGCATCTTGCAGAACTGGATCCACCTCTCGTAGAAAACGATTAGACATGGCTTCTGCTTGAAAGCATCCTGGTAAGAGGTGGATCCAGTGAAACAATCATCCTATTAGAGATGGATCCAGCCCTACTGCGAACATATGGGATATAGACCCAACTCTACTGCGATCCTATGATTCATGGAGTCGGATCGGCCGGAATGCATTTTTACAAAAAACGAGTATTCAAATCCTACCAGAGACCTATAAAGCTGGATCTAGCTATAACGCGATCCGAATAGGCATGTTTGCAGCTCTGAAATGAATCTGGTTGCACATTGATTCGGCTTGAGGATCCTTTAATAGCTGGGATCAGCTGTAAATTCCTATCGTGCACGGACTCAGGTCTAGTAGAAACCAAGTCGATATGAATCTCACTCTACTATGCCCCCTTGAGAGATGGATCTCATTTCAATATAATCCTTATAGAAAAGGATCCAGCTCTACTATTATTCACCACGGCATGGATCCGGGTCTAACAGACTTCTATAAGAGGTCGATTCAGCTCTACGACGAACCTCGAAGACATGGACCCAGCTCTGATAGAACCGTAAGGGGAACATGGATGTAGCTCTGATGTAGTTATAAAGCTGGATATAGCTCCTATACGATCCGAATAGGAGATGTATTCAGCTGTGGAAGAACCCGATTGCTAATTTATCCGGCTTTGAGAAGATCCTTTTAGAACTGAAATCACCTCTGATCTCCTCCTAATTAATATGGACGCAGGTCCAATATAACCAAATAAATATGTATTCGGCTCTACTGCGCCTCCCTGAGAGATGGATCCAGGTTTGGTAGAATCGTAATAGAAAGGGATCCAGCTATACTACGATCCCCCAGAAGATTGATCTGGCGCAAACAGACTTTTATAAGAGATGTGCCCAACTCTACGATCCCCGAAGACATGGATCCAGCTCTGATCGAATCTAAAAAAAAGAATATATGTTTTAGTTATGACTGGGCCCCGCTAGAGGTGAACCAGTGGAGATGGATGCACTTGAATCAGAATCCTATTAACATTTGATCAATGTGCAACCGAAACCAGGTAGACATTGATCCACCGTACTACAATCCTACCAGAGGTGGACCCAGGCGTAGTCAAATCCGACAGAATCCTATCAACCATAAGTTCACATGTAATGTATTCCTACTAGAGGTGAATCCACCTGTAATAGAAACCTGGTAAACATAGATTCAGCTTGAATACGAACCCATGATACATGGATCCGAATAGGGCCCTACTGGGTGGATCCAACTCTACTACAGCCCAGTAGAAATGGATTTCGTTCGTATAGGACCCTGGTACCTACAAGTTGACTCAGCTCTAATATAAGATTATTACACTTGGATCCGGCTCTACTGCGATCCTCTTACAGGTGGATCCACCTCTACAAGGATACCATTATAAGTGAGTCCACCCCTTAAATGATTGTGTTAGAGATGGCACCACCTCTGCTGAGACCCCATCATAGCTGGATCCCATCAGGTACATACGGCCTGTCTGGGATCTGGTACAAGCCCCATACGGCACGTATCGGCTTAGATACAGATCCCTGTCCGAGTGCTGTTGCAATTGTGGGTGTGAGGGGCGGGCGGGGCCCCAGTGTAGGACTGCATCAACAACAACAATCATGTCAAGACTGTTCGCATTCATCTGCTCGGATGTCGGTGTACGTGTATTTCCCAAATCCTTGATACCCACCGTCTTCGTTTTGGATCGTACCCCTTTGGGGGGGTACGTGTTCCTTCCCTGCAGGCCAGACCCAAAGTGGCGAGGCGGCCGCGGACCGTCGGCCTGGCCAGCGGCAGCGCGGATGGGCGGCGACGCGACCCCAAGAGAGACGGACAGGGGACCGACCACGCCGACGACGACGACGAAGACGACGACGACGGCGGCGGCGGCGGCGACGACGAGCGAAAGCGAGAGCGAGAGCGACAGCGGGGCCACGAAGGGCATGCGTATGGGGCCGCGAAGGGCGCGAACGAAGGGGGGGCCACGAAGGGCAGATAATGCGGGGCCACAGAGGGCAACGACGGGACCACTGAGGGTAGCAACGGGGCCACGTAGGACAGCGAGGGAGCAACAAAGGAAGACAGCGGGGCCAGGAAGGGCATGTATATGGGGCCACGACGAGCGCGAACGAGCGGGGGTCACGAAGGGCTGCAACGAGGCCACGAAGGGCTGCAACGGGGCCATGAACGGCAGCAGAGGGGGCCACGAACCGCTGCAACGGGGCCACGAAGGGCAGCGAAGAGGCCACTGAGGGTAGCAACGGGGCCACGTAGGACAGCGGGGGGGCCACGAAGAGCTGCAACGGGGTCACGAAGGGCAGCAAAGAGGCCACGAAGGGCTGCAACGGGGCCACAAAGGGCAGCGACGGGGCCACGAAGGGCTGCAACGAGGCCACGAAGGGCTGCAACGGGGCCACGAACGGCAGCAGAGGGGGCCACGAAACGCTGCAACGGGGCCACGAAGGGCAGCGAAGGGGCCACTGAGGGTAGCAACGGGGCCACGTAGGACAGCGGGGGGGCCACGAAGAGCTGCAACGGGAGCACGAAGGGCAGCAAAGGGGCCACGAAGGGCTGCAACGGGGCCACAAAGGGCAGCGACGGGGCCACGAAGGGCTGCAACGAGGCCACGAAGGGCAGCGAGGGGGCCACGAAGGGCTGCAACGGGTCCACGAAGGGCAGCGAGGGGGCCACCACGGGCTGCAACGGGGCCATGAAGGGCAGCGAGGGGGCCACGAAACGCTGCAAAGGGGCCACGAAGGGCAGCAAGTGGGCCTCGAAACGCTGCAACGGGGCCACGAAGGACAACGAGATCCCGATTTCTAAGTAAGCTGCGAAGAAGTCCTAAGTTTGAGTGCGACCCCTGGGTGCCTGAGTGTCGGGAGCGCGGCGCTTGAGTAAATTGCGGAGATTTCAACGCAACAGCGCGATTCTTGAGTAAATTGCAAACAAGTCTCCAGCGAGAGCGCGACTCCAGAGCGCCGAGATAGCGACTGCTGAATAATTCGTAAAGAAATCCCAGAAGCGAGAGCGCGATTCCTGATTAAAATGCGAGGAAGTCTTAGGCGGGAGCGGGGGTCCTGGCCAAATTGTGAGGATGTCTCAGGCGGGAGCCGTTGTTATTGCAGTCCGGGGGCCAACAACCCAGTTTGAGCCCCGTGAATGTTCCTTGCTTTTTCTCCATTGAAAAAAACACAGGGTACGAGCCCTGGGGGAAACACTTCAATTGAAAAACACAATGGTCGCAGGAGGGTGGGGATCAACAGTGATATATTGTTCAGTAGTGAGAGTTCAACCACAACAACAAGAACAATGATCCGAATCGCGGACTCTCTCTTCAACCACGCACCCAGGGACAATGAATGACCGTTCGGCCCCCTCACTCTGATCAGCTCGTGCGTGAAAGCAATAGCAGCAAACGGAAACGGTTCCTGCTACAACCGTGCATAGCCCAGCTAGGGGACGGCCCGACTGTCTGTGCATGGTCTCGGGCAGGCCGGTCGCATGCGGTTTGCCGACCGTTCATCCTGGTCTAATTCGCTCGAGTCCTCCCCTTCCTTCAAAATATCCGCCGACCCCTTGGGGATCATCGGCGTGTGAGATGCTTCCCCCTCCTCAAACCCATCCCCCCGGAGCCAGGTCCGATCGATTTGGAGGGGGGGGGCCGTCCGACCAAAGCTCACCAGGGGGGTCTGGCCCTTCCAGGGCTCCTTTTGGAGGTCCACGACAGCTTCTGGGGCCGCCCAAGAGGCCCCCAAGACGGTCCAAGAGGGCCTGAGACGCCGAAAGATCGTTCCAAGGCGCCTAACTTGGGCCGAAGACGGCCCACGAGGCCGCCAAGACGTTCCAAAAGGCCTCCCAGGAGGCCTCCAAAAGGCCAAACCCATGAAATTCCCGTGGGCAAAACGTACACTTCCAGCAGATACGATTTTTCCGCCTTCACAGCGCGGAAGCCCTTCCAAGATGCCTCCAAGACCGCCTTGAGACGGCCCCATCGGCTCCCAAGAAGCTCCCAACACGGCACATGAAGCGCCCAAAACGACCCAAAAGGGCTCCAAGACGGCCCCAAGAGGGGCCCGAAAGGGGGGCCACGAAACGAACATTCCAGCCGTCCGCCCCTAGAGGCCCCCAGGCGGCCACAAGAGGCTCCAAAAAGGCTTCCAGACGCCCCCAAAAGACACCCAAGAGGCCCCAAGAGGCTCCCAGAGGCCTCCAAGAGGCCCCAAGGAGCCCCAAGAGGCCCCCAATCGGCTTCGATATACGATGGTTCGGCCTTCACAGCGCCCTAAACCCTCCAAGATGCCTCCAAGACCGCCCTAAGACGGCCCCATAGGCTCTCAAACCAGAACGGGCACTTCGAACCGTCGGCTCCAAGACGCCCCCAACGTGCCCCAGGGACACCCAGGAAGCACCCAATAAAAATAAAGGGGTCGCCGGTGTGGCGTAAGCCTAAGAATAATCCTCGACCTTGTCCCCTTCCTCATCCCGCATGGTTCCTGCACTCATGCATCATTCCTCCTGTCTCCCCATCCCCCGCCTGTGGATGCGACGCCCCCCCGAGAGGATGGGCGGGCATCCCCCCAAAAAAGGCCATGTATCAAACATGGCGTGAGCAACCCTTGCTGCTTTTCTATTCCAGTGGCCTGATATTGGAAAAAAAACGCACGCCTGGGGCTCCAGGTAGTGCGGTGGGGGGAACATAGACTGTGTACTATTCCTACCCCTCCTCCTGGCGCACATCCTCCTTCTCCCTTCGTCGTCGGCGTCCTCCTCCTCCTCCTCCTTCTCCTCCTCCTCCTCTTCCTCTGTTCTGCCGACGTCCATTCTCCCGTGCATTTGTCAATTTTGTGAGTGTTTTTTTCTTCGATGATCCAGGATATTCCTCGATGGTCCGCGCCGCGAAAAAATGCACAGGTCCGAGCGATGCCAAGGTACATGCATCCTTGGCCAAGCCAGGAGGGTGTATATACTGCTCCTGGGCCCAGATGGGCCAGGCCTGGGGCAAAGGATATGCATGAATGGGGTCGGGACGAGGATAACGGTTTCTGACGCAGCACCTTGTCAAACACGGGAAGAATTCGCAAACGGGAGGCGGGAAAGGAAGATGGCGCTACACATCACCCGGGTGTGCGAGGCTGACAGACTGTCGTCGGAATGCGAAGGGCACCCGGTGAGCGCGGCACATCACGAATTGTCACAGTACACATCCTTGTACCTGATCCTACTCCGACTGCCACTCCCATTTCCCCGTCTTCCTCTTCCTCCTCCTCAACCCCGTCGTAATCATCATCACCGTCATCATCAGCATTATCATCATCAACATCATCGTCATCATCATCACCATCATCAGCATCATCACCACCACAATCAGCAGCATCATCATTACCACCACCACCACAACCATCATCATCATTAGCAGCGACAACATCATGATCATCGTCATCACGGACATGACTATGATCGTCAACATCAGCAACATCATCATGATCACCCTCATCATGTTCACCCTCAAGATCATAGTCACCACTACCACCATCTGCATCAGCAACATTATACTCGTCATCATTATGACCATTCAGCATAGGCAGCAACAACATCACCATCATATAAGCAGGCGCAGCATCATCGTCATCAGCATCATCATCAACAACATCATCAGCATCGTCAACATCCTCATCAGCCACAGCATCAACAGCAAAATCATCAGCAGCAGCATCATCAACAACATCAACATCATCAACATCATCAGCAACACCATCATCATATTCATCATCATCATCATCATCCGCAACATCATATTAATCATCACCATATCACAATCATCAGCAATATCTATCATCATACTCATCATATAAACCATCATCAACATCATCAGATGCATCACCATCATATTCATCATATTCGGCAGCATTATCACAAAAAATGACCCTCATCATCAGCATCATCAGCAACATGTTCATCATAATCATCACACGCAACATTCTCACCGTCGCCGTCGCCGTCATCATCGTCATCATCACCAGCATCAGCACCATCATCAGCTGCATCAACATCATTAGCGCCATCAGCAGCATCATCATCATCGTCGTCACCATCGTCATCATTATTATCATCATCATCATCATCATCATCATCATCATCAACATCATCCTCTGTTTCATTCCGTGCCTCGCTGTTGCTGTCGTGCTTCGGTGTCGTCGGGGAGGGGTGCGAACGAAATTGGGGGGATCCGCAGGAGCGGTAGGAGGGACCTTTCAGAGCGACGGAGGCACCCGGCCAGTCGCGCGGCTCCTGCGTAACCAGCGCAGACCACCGCGTGTGTAGATCCCACGGGAGCGCAGCGTGGCTGACGTCCCCGGCCTGCGAACGGCTCTAGAGGATGATGAAGGGGGGGGGCACGAGGTTTCGTACGCTGTCGTTGGTTCTCGGCAATTTTCCAGTTCCAGCCTCGGGGTGATCTCCGGCAGCTGTGCCTCGACGACAGCCTGCCAAGGGGCCCGATAAGTCCCGAACGACTGTGGTGAGCCGAGCTATGACCCAGAAACCAACGGGCAACGTTAGGAGGGCAGAGGAGCAAAAGAGGGGGAAGGCAGAGGAGGCGGGGGAGGGAGAAGGCATGGTGAGGGGGGAGGGGGGAGGCGAGAGGGAGAAGGAGGATGAGGATGATGATGATGAGGAGACCCCTTATTTCTCCTCCTCCTCCTTCACCACCTCCTCCTCCTCCTCCTGCTCCTCCTGCTCCCCCCTCCTTCTACCCTTCCCCCCTCCAAACCTTATCCCTCTTCCTCCGTCTCCCCCGCATCCGTCGCCGTCATCACCTCCGTTGTAAGAATGGTCCGAGAGATGTGATATTCACATCTCCCCTCAGCCACCTCTGTTGCACAGAAGTACTGAACTCGGCCCACCGTCGTAAGCGGATGCAAAATTTTAATCGCACTGGCGCTGCCGCTGGCACAAAGTGACAAGACCCCCCCACCCCACACCAGAGCCGAAGCCAAGGCGGTGCAAAGGAGAAGGTCGCCCTGACCCAGCGGCAGCCGCGCTTGAAGCTACCACATTCGTAAACCATGACGCTACGGCACCGAACTCTGCGAACACCCGCTCTCCACAAGCCTTGTCGATGGCGGCAGGCGAGCAGGTGAGCGGGCCCGTTACGTCCTCCCACCCCCACCGCCGCCATCGTCGCCCGCCGCCGTTTCGAGCAGGTGCCCTCATGGCATCCGACAGGGGGGCAGAAGGCACCACCCGACTGCTCCGCCGTCGCCGTCCCCAGAAAGCCCTCTTTTGTCAGTCCTGTGGCCCCGCCAGGGCCCATGGAGGCTGGAGGCCGCAGATGGCCAAGACCTCGCCGCGTGATTGCTGTTTGCGTCGAGAGGGGTTGGGATCTCCGCCGCCATCGCCAGGAAGGCGAAAATATGCACCTACCAAGGGCCCAAGACTGGCCAGGACCAGGTCAGCCTGAACCTGGGCCGGCCAAAGCTCTGCCGCGAAACCCAGCCGGCAGCAGCTCCAAAACCGGGGTCATCGGGGGGCGGAAAGGGGGAACCGGCTCGGCCCCACGTGGCTCCCAAACTGGGGCAAACTAGAGGGGCCCCCTGTTAGCGCTGGCCGCGCCGCATCGTCGACGCATCACCGTTGCATCACTGCCGAAATCGGGCTCCACATCGAGCCGCATCGGCGATGCGGCCCAATCCCCCGACCCCACTCGTGAGGCATACAGTTAGGTCGGGCATGTCCTCCTACAGGCAGATTTTGAGCGAAGGAAAATACATAGCTTTAAAAGAAAATGCCCACATAACCTTAAGTAGTCAACCAAACTTCCCCTGGCACTTTTTTGATTCTTCTTGAATATCCCAAGCCTAGAGCTTCTTGAGCGCCGAGACCAGCACCCTGCGCAGAAGGACCCCCCACCCCAGACGCGCCGCCGCCGGCGCGCGCCCCTCGAAGAGAACCCTGGGGGCCCGGCGCGGCCTGGCCCCGCCGCCGCCACCGCCGTGGCCCTCGTCCTCGCCCTCGCCGTCGTCGTCGTCCTTCTCCGATTCCTCGCCGTCGTCGTCGTCCTTCTCCGACTCCTCGTCGTCGCCGCCGCCGCCGTCGTCGCCGTCCTCGCCGTCCTCGCCGTCTTCGCCGTCGTCGCTGTCATGGATCGACGAGGGCAAGAGACTTCTGCTGCTCCTCGACTCGCGCTGGAACTTCAACGATCTGCTGCAGGTTTACCTGGGTACCTCTGGATGTGTCTGGATTTACCTGCATTTACCTCGATTCGGCTGCACGGAAGGGTGACCCCAGGCAAGAGGGACCTTCAGTGAGCGGATTACGGGGACGTAAGGTGGCCTAGCCCAAGCGCGCAAGCAGCCACTGTCGCATCCCGCTCAGAGATCGTGGGGACCCACACGAGCCCGCACCAAAGGTCACTCTGGCGAAGGGCCCCTCTTACGTGTACACGACAAGAAACCTTCCACAGGAAACCCAACCCTGAGACTCCAGGACGCCCACTGCTGTTTGGCGTGGGAACGTCGCGCTGTCAACAGCAAAAAACCATCGACGCCCAAGAATCCCAGGGCACCCTGGAGGCAAGCCGGGTGTCTATTGGCAAGGCTTCCACTGCAGTCGAGGGATTTACCTCGATTTGATAAAAAGAAACAACGCCGTAAACATGAGCTTTTGGCGCTCCGCACGGGATCCTGGATCCGCGCCAATCCGCGCCAAACCTCCCCTCCCATTTTGGACGCCCGAAATGGGTACGGAAAAAATGTGCACAATGCCCAACAGCAGATGTTGTCCCAAACCAACAGCGGCCGCTGATGGGCAGGCGGCCTTCTGTCTCACATGGACACAAGCCGCGGCGGCGCGGACAGCGAGTCCTGTTCAAAGTGAACAGGAATTGCTGTTGGGCATTGTACCCATTCCTTCGGTACCCATTTCGTTCGTGCAGATCCCTGGCGCGAGGAGCGCGCAGGGGACGGCGCCGGAGGCGACGCCAGGGGGGCCCCAGCGCGGATCCAAGACATCAGCGCGGAGACCAAAAGCTGATGTGTATGGCGTTGTTCTTCTTCGCGTGACTCCCGCCAGTCGATCGGAGAGCCCTCAGTCGAGGAGACGTCAGACTCGGGCACGGGGGACTCGTGTTGGCCTGACGCGGACATCGTGAAAATGACGAGGCCCAATCTGGAATTTGACGCGAACTCCCGCTGCAAACATCCCACGAACACCGGACCGTCAAAATCCAGGACGCGCTCGTCAAGACACTTCGGCAAAGCCGAGCTCTGCTTTACTCGAGTCTTACGCTTCCCGGACTCAGGGACTGGAGGGGCGGGCGTTGCGCCCGCGGTTGCGCTCGCGGGGCCGCCCTCCAGACAGAGGGAGGCGGGGGGCCTCTCGCGGAAGCCCCTCCTGTTGGGGGGGGGGAGGGGGGCTCGCCCGAAGCCCCAGGGGGCCCCGCGAGCAGACAGCGGCGGGCCAGCAAGAATGCGTGCGCGAGCACTTTCGGAGCTCGGCTGCCCCGACACGCGACACGCAGCACGTACAGTAGGGGCTCGACGACGAGAACCCTTTCACGGGAAACCCAACCCCGAGAGACCCCAGGACGTCCATGGACCTGGGATCGTCGCGCCTTCCATAGCAAAGCCATCGAAACCCAGGAAACCCAGGGCACCCTGGAGGCAGGCAAGGGGCTCCTTGGCATGGGCTCCCGCTGTAGCATGCGGGCACGGAGCTCAACGCGCAGATGGAAAACGCACGCCTGGCGCGGCCCGTTCGCCAAGACGTCGAGACGTGGGCCACCGCGCCGAGCCTACTCGCAACGTGCCGACACGGACGGCCTGAACACGGCACGTGCTGCGTCTCCAAACGGGCGAATCAGGGCAGCCGGGTTTCGGAGGTCCGAGCGGACTTCCCGGGACGGTGCACGGAGCCCCCCGCTGGTCGGGCTGCGGAGGCCCTCAGTCCTCGACCCTCGACCCTTGAACCCCCTCCATCCTCCATCCTCCACCCTCGAACCTCGAACCTCGGACCTCGATCCTGGAACATCAATCCTCGAACCTACGTAGATCCTGGAACCTCGATCCTCGAACCTCGACCCTCGAACCTCGACCCTCCACCGGGTCAGGCAGAGGCCAGCCCCCCACGGAGCGATTGCGGCGCGCAGAAGATCATTCAGGTGGCCACATGTGACCCTACGCCCACGCCCAACGATTTCTGAGGACGAGTGGGGGTTCACTCCGTTTGAGACCTCCCGAACGAAGTGACCCCCCACACATCGAGTAGGGTATCGACTACATAACTGATCTACCCCAGAATTGACCCCTTGCCCCGACTCCGCGAAGAACACGTAAACTGCTCCGTAGACCTACGGAGCATTCTACGAGTTCTTGTTGTAGATTCGAGGATTGCATCGATTCTGGATGAGATCATCTCTGCAGTCGATCCCCTGCTCGAGCCCACCGCTTTTCTCATGGCCTCGCGAGCAGGTTTGCGGCTCCCCCCCCTCACCAGCCGCCGCTCCCGCTCGCCCCCTCCGGGGTCGTCTGGGGGCCAGGGGCAACGCTCGGGGGGGACACGGTAACAGCTCGACCACAAGAAACCTTCTGCAAGGAACCCAGGCAGCCCAATGCACCCTGGAGGCAAGCAGAGTGCTTCTTGGCACGGGCCCCCACTGCAGGCTCCGAGGGGGCACGCGCCGACGCCGAATCGCCCCATTCCTCGATCGCCCCCGCCCCCCCGAACCCAGGAGCGTGCGGCTTCGCCCTCGGGGGCCGCTCGTCGATCAATCGGCGATGCATCGGGGGGGGTGGGATCAGGGGGGAACGGGCGGTGCGCGGCGCCGCCCAGGGACGGGGGGGGGGGGACTCTGCGTTTTGCCGCACAGCCGCGTGCGCGCCGCCAGCCTGGAGGCGCCCCAGGCCCGCCGTCCAGAGCACAGCGGCGGATGGGCGGAGGCCGCGAGGAGGCCGCGGTTGCGGCTGTGCGCGGCTGCTGCCAGTCGGCAGCGGCCTAGTCCTCCTCGTCCTCCTCGTCCTCCTCGTCCTTCGTCCCCCTCTACCTCGTCCTCCTCTTCCTCGTCCTCCTCTTCCTCCTCATACTCCTACTCCTCCTAGTCCTCCTAGTCCTCCTACACTTCCTCTGCCTCCTCCTCCTCCTCCTCCTCCCCCTCCTCCTCGTCCTCGTCCTTATCGTCGCATCCCTCAATTTCATCCTTCCCCCGCAGAGACAGACGGGCAGTGCTATCAGCCCCTCTGGGCTGAAATGGCTTAGAGCGGATCCTTCGAACTCCTCGCTCCCCGTCGGGGAGGAATTTACTCATACCCCTCCCCCCTCCTCCCTCCCGCAAGATGGCGTCCAAGCTGGCCCGCCATAGCCTAAGATGTATCGAGATGGCCTTCGGCATGCCTCCAATATACCCGAATGCAGCCCCAAGGCGGCTCAAAATGGCCACGCAGCTTCAAGGATGCCCCCGAAAAACAAGAATCCTTCAACAGCCGAAAGTGTGCTCAGTGATGCTGGCCTCGGATGCCGAAAGATGGTCTGCAAGCTGGCGTAAGAAAATCCAAGATGGCTCAAAGTGGCTCGGGATGGCTTCCGGCATGCCTCAAAAGGTCCCAAGACGGCTCTAAGGCGGCTCGAGGTGGTCTATGCCTCCGAGAGGCGAAGGTTAAAACATTTCCACGCTGTCGCTTCCGATAGGCTTAAGATGGCTCCAAGACACGCCCCTGAGAGAACCAACGGGGTCAAATAAGTGCTCCAATGCGGCTCCAGAGGCTCCCAGGAGTGCCCCAAGAGCGTCTCAAGAGCGCCAGAGAGCTCCAAGGGGGGGCGAGGTATTGATGGAGCCACCACCTAGCTGTTGATAAATGGCCCCCAGGGTGGCCCCAGAGGGCCCCCACGCCCCCACGAGAGGCCAAAGAGACCCCTTAAAAGCCTCCTGGAACTCCAAACAGAAAACCATTGAGTGCGTCAAGATCGCTCCAACAGGCCACCCAAGAACTCCCAGACCGAACGATCCGGGCTCCACGGAAACCCAAACGCCACCTGACTTGCAATGTGTACAGACGAAAGCAGGGACGCAGAGGCGCAAGAGCAGGAAGAGGTTTCCGGTGGGAAACAAACGCAAGAAAAGTAAGGAGGAGAGGGGAGGAGAGATAGGAGAGAAGAGGGAGGACAGAGGGGTGCACTGAGGAGGGAAGAAACGAAGCTGAAGGACACGGACGAGAAGGTGGAAGATGTGAAGGAAGGGAAACAACAGGAGCAGAGCGCTAGGTTAAGACGGGAACGACAAGAAGAACCTGTCCGTGGGGTTCCTTCTCGAAGCCGACATCCCTGCGGATGGTCTCGACGTCCTGCTACAAAACAACTGGCGATCATGGCGCGAGAGGCGGAACGCCTCCAGCTTGCACTGGGCTGCGGAGCCCCACTCCTGGAGAGAACGGCTTCCCGGTCTATGCCATGCGGTGTAAGCTGCGTGGAGAGCCGCGCACCACGCGCCCGCGAGGAGGAGGAGGAGGAGGAGGAGGAGGAGGAGGAGGAGGAGGAGGAGGAGGGGGAGGAGGAGGAGGAGGAGGAGGAGGATAGGAGGAGGAGGAGGAGGAGGAGGAGGATTGAGGAGTAGGAGGAGAAGAAGGAGGAGGAGGACAAGGAGAAGCGAAGGAGAAGGAGGAAAGGAAGAGGAGGAGGAGGAGGAGGAGGAGGAGGAGCAGTAGCAGGAGGAGGAGGAGGAGGAGGGGAGGAGAAGGAGGAGGAGGAGGAGGAGGAGGAAAAGGGAAGAGGCGGTCCTACTTGATGTGCCGATTTTACACCACCAAGACCATAGGTAGGAGAGGGAGGATGAGGAGGAGGGGAGGGAGAAGGAGGAGGAGGAGGAGGAGAAGGAGGAGGAGGAGGAGGAGAAGAAGGCGGACCTCCCCATCCTCCCTTCTCCCCCGTCCTACATGTGGTAATGGTGGTGGAACATTGGCCCATCACGAATACCTGTCCGATTGCTTGAGGAAGATCCGGCACCGTGCCTGCGGCACGCTGAGGCGTGGAAGAATGCCAAGGGCTGCCTGGCAAGGTTCTGTCATCTTCCAAGGGACCTCCCCATGAATATCCTCCCGGTCACACCCAGCGGAATGCGTCGCCCCTATTACCGGGGTTCCCTGGGCGGCCATGGCGCCTCCCTGGGGCTCTCCTAAGCTTCCGTGACGGCCCAGGAAGCACACCCAGGCCGCCAAAGAGTAGTCCAAGAGCGCTCCAATACGCCCAAGATGGCCCCAAGACGGCTCAAGAGGCTCCAAAAAAGCCCCATGAGCGCTCGAAGAGGACCCTCAAGAAGGCCCGAAGATGCAACCATCATCGATTTTAATCGCGCTTTTTCAATTTTTCACGTTCTCGCCTTTTCGAGCTTCCGACGCTCCAAGACGACCCCAGGGGCCCCCAAGACACCTCCAAATCGGTCCAAGAGGCCCCCAAGAGGGCCCCATGACTGCCCAAGGACCCAAAACGGCACAGGAGGCGCCCAAGACAGACCAATGGAGCCCGAAGACGGCCCCAAAAAGGGCTTAAAGAGGGGAACACACACACAAACACACACACACACACACACACACACCGACAATTCCAGCCTTCCGCCCGAAGAGGCCCCCAGGAGGCCCCAAGAGGCCTCCTAGAAGCCCCAAGAGGCCCCAAAGAGGCGCCAAAGAGGCCCCAGAGAGGCCCAAAATAGTCCCCAAAGAGGCCCCCACGGCCCCCTGAGAGGCCTCAGAACTGCCTCCAGCAGGCCCCCGAAAGGCCTCCCACGACATCCCAAACATCCAGGAGGCATATAGCCCACAACCCAGGCAAGGTGGCGGGACTTGCCGCAGGCAGCTGGATAAGCGAGAACGCTTAAGTGCAAGCACTACCCATCGGTCGGGAGTAGGTAGAACCATGAAGCAGGAAGGCTTTGAAAGTAGATTGGGTCTCCGCCCGCCCCCCTGAAGCGGAGGGAAACGGGGAAGCCACTCGATCCTTGACGTAGGAAGGTGCTCAAGGGAGCGTGGAATCTGGGAGCCCAGCAATAATTACCTGCTTTCAACGACCGCCGATGGGCCATTGGGGAACAGAACGTCCGAGGCTCTGGGTCGTCGGACGACGGCGCGGCCTCGCCGCGGCCCCCCGTGCGCGCCGCCAGACACCGCGGCACCGCAAGCACGGGCTCAGTCCGCCTTCTCGGGGGACGCCAGCTCCCCACTCCAGGTTCACCCAACTTCTCGGGGGTGGCAGAAGGTGTCCTCGGCCCAAGGCGTGCCCAGGACCCCCCCCTCGGAGGCCCAGCCCTCAGAGGCCTCGACCCGCTCCCCTGGACCGGGTCTTCCCTCCCGCGCCCTTTTTGTCGCCGGCCCCGAGGGCCGGACGAGGGCCTCCATGGAGGACGACGATTGGAAAAAGCCTCCCGCCCTGACTTCTTCATTTCCCGAGGGGGCCTATAGGACTTGTATGGAGCAACAGGAAGCGGCGGAAACAATAACTGCCGGCGCGCCGCGCGAGGTTCTCGGATCCGCGCGCCGGACCCCCCTCCCTGGCGCGCGGAGCGCACCAGGGGCGGGGCCCATCCAAGAACCCCGCGCGGACCGCCACCAGGTTGTGTTTCTGGCGCTCTTGTGCTGTCATCGTCGAAGCTCTCCACTCTGCGGGCAAAACTTACACCCATATCCAGTGCGTTTTGGAATTTCCTGGAAGGGGCGCCACAAGGCCGAGGCGCACTGGATACAGATAAAAAACCGAGCCTTTTTGGGGCAAGACTTTAATCCATATCCAATGCGCATCATGTTTCTGGGGAAGAGAGCGTCGTGGACTTGTTGGTAAGGGGTGCCACAAGGCCGAGGATATGGATTAAAATCGAACCTTCTGGGGTAAGATTTTTTTCCATACCCAGTGCGCCTCATGTTTCGGGGGGAAGAGAGCCCGAAGCTCCAAGACACACTGGATGTGAAAATAACCATTGCCCGCATCCACTTCTGCGCCGCCCACCTTCTCGGGGGGCGGGGTGCCACGGGCGTCTCCCTGGCCCACAAGGCGTGCCCAGGACTCCCCCGGGGAGGCCCAGGCGGCCTCCAGAGAGCACCCATCACGGGGCCCAGAGGCCACCCCTCCGCGGTCCTCCAAAGGGCCCCAGAGGCCTGGGGGCACCTCGGGTTAGGGACCGCGGGCCCCTAAAAAAATGCACCACCGCTACCTCCATTCCTCTAAGTTGGGCCTGTCCCCCTACAGGCCGATTTTGGACGAAGAATTGAACATACCCCCCCTCCACCACATAGAAAATACTGTAAAACCGCTCAAAAATTGTCAACAAATAGTCCCCAGGCTGTTTTTCTACTATTTTTGAATATTCCCCCCATAGAGGGACTCGCCCGACTTAACCATTCCTCCACATTCCTCCACCCTCCTCTTCCTCTCCCCTTTCCGTGGGAGAGAAGGGGGGGGGACGAGGGAGGTGATGGTGGTGCGTAGTCGTGGAAGCCCCGTAGGGACACCTCTGGCAACACCCGAACGTCGCGCCCTCGCGCCCCGCGGTGTGCGGCGCGCGGCCCCCGAGTCGAGCCGGAGTCGGACTCGAGTCGAACTTGCGCCCAGTTGGGGTCGAGCCTGGAGTCGAACAGGCCCGCCAGGTGGGCCCCCAGGAAGGTCCCCCAGGACGAGCACCCGAGAGGGGCGCCCCTCCGGCCCAGGCCGCGCTGCGCGAGGCGCGGCCACCTCCTGCCAGCCTGGAACACATCCCTGTCCCTATGTTGGGCATCTCCTCATCACGATGCCGATCTTGGGGATTCCCTTCTCTTTTGAGGGCGCGTCCCTAAGATTGTCATCGCCTTTCGGCGTGTCAATCTTAGGGATAGGGTTCGGTCGGGCGTGTCCCCCTACACGGAGATTTTCGACGAAAAATTAAAAATACTCCAAATATCCACCAAAAAGGTCAACAAATACTCAAAAATAATCCCCAAACTATGTTTGGACTATTTTTTATGATTGTTTGCTTATTTTTGTATTATTTGTGGGGTATTTTTCATTTTTCGTCGAACATAACGCTGCATGGGGGACAGGCCAGACTTACTCTCAGGGATAGGGATAAGTCCGAGGCTGGTAAACCTCCGCGGCCCCCGGTGCGAAGGCGAGGAGCGCGGAACCTCGGGCCGAGGCCCGCGCCGCCCAGACCCCGGACGTCCTCCTCCTCCTCCCTCCTCCTCCTCCTCCTCCTCCTCTCCTCCTCTCCTCCTCCTCCTCCTCCCTCCTATCCTCCTCCTCCTCCTCCTCCTCCTCCTCCTCCTCCTCCTCCTCCTCCTCTCCTCCTCTCCTCCTCCTCCTCCGCCTCCTCCTCCTCCCGCGGCTCCCCGGAGGCCTCTTCGGTGGCAGCTCGCGGGCGCCTCCCCTACCATCTTGTCGGCCCTCGCGAATCGGCGCGGCATCGACGCCAGATCTCTGAGCTCAGCGACGCAAAATAGGCGCGGATCGACGCGAGCTCGGCGCTACATGCCTCACCGACTCCCACGCGCGAATCCACGCGGATCGACGCGAAGGACGAGGTAAGAGGGTACACGAGGCTCCCACGATTTGCTACCGGAGGTCTTCATCCCCTCCCCGGGACCAAGACTCGCCCCGAGTCGTTCTCGACGGTTCTGGGGCCCGGCAGGGGCCTCGGGAGGCCGAGAACCGCCCGGAGCCTTGCGTCGCGAGTTCTCGCGACCGCGCGAGGTGGCCAGGGTCTGACCATGAGGAGGGGGGGGGGCCTCGTTTGTGTGGAGCAGGGAGCAGGGTCCGACCGTCCCGGCATTCCTATAAGCCTACCACGACGTGTTCTTAGAACCAAAGAGAGTGTTCGAGAACAAAGGGAAAGTTCTCAGAACAGGAAGCCAACGTACTGAGCGAAGACAGTCCCAGCCAGAATAATCTGAGAACATTTCGTGCGAAGCACAAGTGGCCCTGTACGCATTTCTTGGTGGGTCTGTACGCAGGCCAGGACGCTTCGCCACTGCTCTAAAAGAAACAAATCAATAAACATAAACTTTTGGCGCTCCGAGCAGATTTCTTGGACCTGCGCCAGACCCTCCTTCCTGGCGCGCGGAGCGCGCCAGGGGCGGCGCCGGAGGCGCCGCCAGGGAGGCCCCAGCGCGGATCAAAGAAATCCGCGCGGACCGCCAACAGTTTATGTTTATGGCGTTGCTTCTTCTTCGATGCTCGAGTACAGCTCGATGCTCGAGTAGATGGGGTCGGAGGGTCGAGCCGCATCGGCGATGCATCGCCGATGCATCGGCGATGCATCGGCGACGTCGGCGATGCACCGGCGACGTCGACTTGGGCTCCACATCGGGCTGCATCGGCGATGCATCGGCGATGCGGCGCGACCTGTCGACCCCATCTACTCGGACCCCCTCTGTCGGGCGCGCGCAAACATGAATTAGCGATCCATGGATTTGGCGCACGGTCGCCTAATCCATGGATTCGGGGAGGCACCTTCCCCAAAATGCGGCCAATGCCGCCTCGGTCGGCGGAAATCCGCGATTTCCCCGCCGGTCACCAATCCACGCCCCCCTTGATCCATGTTTGCAATCGTCTGATACTCGGACCCCAGCTGGAGGCCTGGAGGAAAGCTGGCGTCCCCCCGCCTTCACGCCCGGGATGGTGCCCGAGGCAGCCGGGCTGCGCCCCGAGCCCGCCCCTTTCAGCTGCTCGCGATAGCTGCATATCTGCTTCTGGGGCCCCCGGCCGCCTGGCCGGGCCCCGAGCTCGGGGCCAGGGCTCCACAGGGCAGGATGTGGCACGCGTCAGTTGGGGGATGGGGTGTAAGGGAGGGGGAGGATGGGGAGGGGGAGGTAGAAGGGGGTGACGAGACGGAAGATGGAGGAGGAGGAGGAGGAGGAGGAGGAGGAGAGGGAGGAGGAGGAGGAGCAGCAGGAGGAGGAGGAGGAGGAGTGGGAGGAAGAAGAGGCGGAGGAGGAGGGGGAGTAGGAAGAGGGGGACGAGGAGGACGAGAAGGAGGAGGGGGAGGAGGAGGAGGAGGAAGAGGAGGAGCACGGGGAAGAGGGGGAGGGGGGGGGAGGAAGGAGGACAAACACAAGGACATCCGCATGAGGGGGGAACGTCAGAGCACCTAAAAGGGTGATATGCGCACGATTGCCTGAATACGAAGCGCTTGGTCACACTACATTGGCCCCCAGCTCTCACTACGGCTGGCAGGGGGCAGACCCCGTAAGAGACGCTCGCTACCTTACATCGCGAAAACCCTCGTCAGCGCGGGGGGGGCAACTGCCGGCCCTGACTGCGCGCCCTCGCGGAGGGGGGCGCGCGGGCTTAGCAGGGCGCCCAAGCCAAGGGGGGGGAGGAGACGACGACACGACCCCAAAAAGAGGAAAGAGGGGAGAGACGGAAGGCCCGTGACCCCAAACTGTTGCTGGGGGGCTCCTGCTACTTCTACATTTTGAGTTCCGTGCTCCGCTCTTGAACTCAGCTCACTTCTCGGTCGTTCCGAAAGATGCTCCATGTGATGTATATGTGCTCTATCCCGCGGCGTAGCTCATTTCCCCCCTCGAGGCGTGCGAGGTAGAGCACCCTGGAAGTCACTCTCATAGATGGGGCCAATGAGGAGCACCCATGTGGGCATCATGATGAGAATTTGGTTTCCTCCCACCATGCAGATGTGCACCTGAAGGTGCTCCACACAGTACGTAGCATTGCGATGGCAGTGTTGGCGCACTGTTGTGCCCATGTAGTCTACCATGAGTAGCACTCCGAGAATTTCGCTAATGCGTCCCTTGGCTGCCTGTCGGCACGACCAGCTTACAACTTACCTAGATCAGCGCTCCGAAGAACCTCGCAAATGCTCTCTCTTGGCAATCTGCCGGCTCCAGCAGGTGCACTCACTGGCGGCCGCTCGAGCTGGCCGTCGTCGTCTCCTCGACGATCCCGGTGCCATCCAGCATGGTCTGGGCGCTGTCCTTGAACTTCCGGCGCCCCTTCAACCCCTGCGCGCCCTCTGGGCCCATATTGTCCTCGAACTTCAGCTCACCCATGGCGACGTGCATTAGTTCGTGGAGTGAATCCTCATCGTTCTTCGCGGTCTTAATCGCTTGCTCGCGCCTGATCTGCACAGTAAAGACCTTCTGCCCCTCCCTCTCTCTCTCTCTCTCTCTCTCTCTCTCTCTCTCTCCCAGTGGTCCACTGCGCGCCTCGCGATGAGGTCGCAGGCTCCGGTCTTGTGCGCATAGCCCCGCTGGGCTCATCTTCTTGGCCGCGTCGGAGAAATCGAAGTGGCGCAACTTGATGGCGTCGTCGAATTGCTGCGGCAGCCTTTCCGCAATGAGCGCTTGCCATGCGTTTCCCACTCTCAGCTCCACCACCATCGATGGCCCGCTCTTGAACTGGAGAAGCTCGCTCTCGCATCCGATATTTGACAACTTCTTGTAGTCTGACCCACGCGCGTCCTTCATTTGCTCCACCCATTTCGCCATGAGCACGTCCTTTGGGTGATTCTCCCGCGTCTTCACTAACGGCATCCAGTCTACCTTGCACCGGGACTGACACTGGTCACTCCTCGATATGGTACCGGGGCGTCTCCGCCACAACTTGTTCGGGAATGCGAGCCGACACGAGCAATATCCTCTCCTTGCTCGCCCCGTCCAGCGCCCCTCCTGCATTCGTTGAACAGCTGCATGTTGTCGCTCCAATCGTCCGCGAAGTCCAATGCCTTGAGATACTCTGGCTGCTGCTCGCCCTTCTCCTTTGCCGTCTTGTAGTTGCCGATGTGCCGCGTATCTCTCTGTCCCTCTCTCTCTCTCTCTCCTTCTCTCTCACTCTCTCTCACTCTCTCTCTTTCTCTTTTTGTTTCCCTCTCTCTCTCTCTTTTCATCGCGTTTTCGTCATGCGGGCCCATGTCCGCGTACTTTTCGAACGGGGTGTTACATGCTTCAGCGCGTCGGCGGGCCGCCGCCATTCCGGCTCACGTTTGCTGAAGGCTGGAAATAATCATCCATTCATTGTTCCACCTTCCAGCGGCGCCCTCGCCGTCTCTTTGATTTCGCGATCTCGATATGCTTTCTGTGATTGCGAGATTTCTTATTTGGGCCTCCTTCTTCTGCCAACTGACTTCGAGCAACTTTGACTTGTCCAAGTGCCTGGGCGGCCCGCGCAGCTCCTTTCGCCTTCTGCGTGTGTCCCCGGCAAACCTGCTCTCTCGCGACATGCCGTTCTCCTCCACGCAGCGCCCTTTCCTCTTCGCCCCAGCCCCCCCGCTCGCCCCCCCGCAACTCCAGCTCGCTGTCGACGCGCGCTCTCTTCCGTTCGCTACCTTCGCCACCCTAGCCCTTCTCGTGGCCTGGTTCGTTTCTGGCATGCTCTCTGCGGCTTTCGACCATCTTGCGGCACTGGCACCCCTCGCTGCATCGCCCACAAGGCTATAGCTGACTGCCGGTCGTAAAAGCCATGGCCCACACGCGCGATGCACTCCGAGAGATCGCGACACCGCGCCGCGCTGCTCGCCAGGGACTGCGTCGAGCCAGATCAGCTGCGGCGACCGGGGGGTAGCCATGGAGAGAGAGTTGTGGAATGCCAACAGCCCAACAGCCCCTTATATGCCAGTAGTACCTCTGATGCCTTGGCCCCATCTCCCTCCGCTGGGATAGCATTGAATTTGCAACTGCCCTGCGCCCTCGCAGCGCCTCGGACTCCGTACCTGCGTCCGCCCATTGACCGTGGCCCGTCTACATTGCGCGCATGCTGTACTGCGTGCAGAGTGCCCCGCCCGCCATCCCACCGCATCTGCAATGGAGAGAGGGAGGGGGGAACGCATGGCGCCACCCTTGCCGATGACTCATTTTATCGACTGGGCTGGGCGAACTGGACGTTGCCAGGCAAACCTTTTTTCCCAAGGCGTTACTCTGGTATTATGCTTCCCGTTCAGCTCGGAACTTCAGGGCCATTTCGCGCGTTCTACAATCTGGGGCGACACGCCTGAGTTTGGCGAGGCGCTCAACGTTCATGCTCATCGATTCTGCTATTCTTCCATCAACCGAAAGGTTTCTCATCCTCTCCTGAGCGCCGTTGGGCGCTCCAGCTCTGCCCAATTGCCACAGGTAGGGCTCTCCAGAAGCAGCCCCCTCATTGCGCGATGCTGACGCCGATGTTGGTGCCGCGTGCGTGCTTGCGCGTGTCGCCCGCGGCCCGGCGCTCTCCCCCAGGGTCTTGTCGCTTCGAGAAGACCTCGCTAGTGCAAACGCCCCTTCCGAGCTCTGCGGTGCAACGCTCCAGGAAAACATCGCTACTGCCACCGCCCCCTCGGGACTCCGCGATGCAACGCCCCGAGGACACCCCCATGCCACCACCTCTTCCGCGCTCAGCGGCGCCGACGCTGAACTTCCCGCTCCGACTTGGGACCCAACGACTGGGACTCCGCGCCTCCCGCGTAGACGAGCAGCGCCCCCATCGCCATCCTCAGGTTGCGGCCCGCGAACTGGCCCAGCTTCGCCCAGGCGCGTTCCCTCATGTCGTTCGGAAGCACTGCCCTGAAGTGGAAGGACTCGTTGATGCCGATCTGGAATTTGCCCAATCCCTCAGCGCAAAACTACTCCTCGTTCGGGTTCCTCTGATTGCTGTTGCGCGCCTTGTAGCTCTCGCTGGCCACGCACATCTTGATCGTCTCCATGATCATTGCCTGTCGGTGCTCGCTGTTGTCCTCCATCAGCTTCAGGGAATCGCGCGGCGTGTCCCTGGCTCTGTCAATTTAAACTGGTACTGTCGCTTCGTCTTCTCTCTGCCATTCCGACGCCATATCCCGTGCCTTCCAGGAGCGCCATGCCCGCGTGACTACCTGGCGATCCCATCAGTCGCCCCTTGCCCTCGTCCCTGACCTGGTTCCCGTAGCTCTGCCCTGCTGCCAGCGACTTCCGAGACGCGAGGTTGCTGGCTGGTATGAGGTAGAAATCAGATGCCATGTGGTTCACGTCTCTGATCTCTGCCCCGGAGCGAAGGGCCAATCATTGAAGCCCGTTGGTTCTCCTTTCTAAGAAGAGAACAAATAGACTCTACCCCCTCCCCCCCCCCCGGACTCATCGGCCCTCCCTGGGACAGTTTGATTTCATATATATATATATATATATATATATATATATATATAAAACATATATATAGATATTCTGCACACTCGCCCGTCATAAAAGTGAAATCATATCATCCCAGCCAAACAGGGTTCACCCCCTGAGGTTCTCATGTTAAAAAAATATGCGGTGACATTTTTTGTTCTACCAAAGCACTTGTTCACAAGCCCCTTGAAAAAACTGCGACGAAAAGCACGCGCGCGCGTCGTCGCGCGCGCGTGCCGAAATCCTTCACAAACCTTGGGTGCCAGAAAAATTTCGCAACTCTGATTTGCTCCAAAAGCTTCCGCGCGTGCTCTTGCGAAATCTGAAGAAACCCATGGGTTTTTCAAGATTTCACAACATGCTACCAAACGGGCGTCGCGCGCGCGTGTCGAAATCTGTCGAACGCCCCTGCGCGTGTGCCGTCGCGAAAATCCCCACGAAGTGCAGAAGGGCGCGTCGTCGCGGGCGCATGCCGAAAACCTTCAAAACCCATCCGTTTCGGAAGGAATTCAAAATCGCGCGTCCAAAAAAACATACAAAAACAAAAGCTTCGCAACACGGATGTCCGACAAAAGCGTGCGCGCGCGCTCTTGCGTCGTCGTCGTCGTCGCCGTCCCCCCTCCTCCCGCGTCGTCGTCGTCGTCGTCGCCTACGTCGTCCTCTGTATTTTCTCGTGTTCGTCGTCGTCGTCCCCTTTGGCGTCGTGGTCGTTTCCGTCGTCGTTGTCGCCGCGGTCGTCCTCCCTCCTCCTCCCGCGTCGTCGTCGTCGTCCGTCGTCGGCGTCTGCCGGCGCCCCTCCTATTTCGTCGCCGTCGTCGTCGTCGTCGTCGTCGTCTTCCCTCCTCCCTCGTCGCTGTCGTCGTCGGCGTCGCCGTCCTTCCTCCTTCGTCGTCGTTCGCGTCGTCGCCGTCCTCCCTCCTCCCTCGTCGTTGTCGTCGTTGTCGCCGTCGTCGTCCTCCCTCCTTCCTCGTTGTCTTCGTTGGCGACGTCGTCGTCGTCTTCGTCGTCGTCGTCGGCGTCGTCGTCGTCTTCGTCGTCGTCGACGTCGGCGTCGTCGTCGGCGCCACCGTCGTCGTCGTCGTCGTCGGCGTCGTTGACGCCGTCGTCGTCGGTGTCGTCGTTATCGTCGTCGTCGGCGTCGTCATCGTCGTCGTCGTTGTCATCGCCGTCGTCGTCGGCGTCGGCGTCATCGTCGTCGTCGTCGGTGTCGTCGTCGTCGTCGTTGTCGGCGTCGTCGAAGTCGTTGGAGACGTCGTCGGTGGTGTCGTAGTCGTTGTTGGCGGCGTCGTCATCGTCAGTGTCGCTGTCGTCGCCGGCGTCGCTGTTGTAGCCAAGTGCCACGTGGTACCCACCGTCACGGTCTTACGATATTTTGCAAACCAAGTGGCGGGCGGGTGGGTGGGATGCTTGCGCGAGCAGTGGAGTGGACAACTCACTGCGAACAGAAACTGATACACCCTCTTAGGTCGAACTCCTCGTAGGCGCCCATTGCGCAGGGCTACCCGGCGGGCGGTCTGCGCCCCCCACCCCCTGCCTTTGCCGCCCCCCCCCCCCCCCCTGTCGGCGCAGCCGCTGTCGAAGGCGGGCTGCCCGCAGCTTTGGCGCTGGCCCCTGCTGCGCACCACTTGCCCTGTCCTTTTCCCTTGCCACCCTCGCGGTGCTTCTGCCCCCCCCCATCTCTGCGCTGGCCCCTCGTTTGGGCAGCGGTAATCTCCGCGGCGCCATCGCCATGGATCGCGCAGCTCGGCCCAGGATGGCGGCAGCGAACATGCATCTGAAAGCCGCCCAAGGATTGAGCCTGGAAGCCACCGGAGACGCCAGGTGAGGGACGGAGGCTCGCGCGCGGGATGATTCCAACATTTCTGTTTTTGTAGCATGCCCATTGACTCTCCGTCGCTCTCATGACATGGTCCGTCGTGATTTTGCCCATCGCGAACGAGCTCACGCACAGGGGCATTGATTCGTCAGCGCCAGACTGGGGATCAGAGGAAGACAGTTGCGCGCCACTCTCCGGTGCTTTGTCAACGTCGCCGCCGTAGTGAATTGCGCTCCGCGCACCTGTGCCCCTCTGCGCCCATTTTCCAATCACGCCCAAACTGAGCCACCACCTCTCCGCCCACCGTAATCCCCATGCTTCTCCAGCTTGGCGCAAGATACTGGGGCCCGACCCCGCCCGCGCTTCCCCGTCCCTCGCGCCTCTCTGGGACATTGAGATCTCTGACTCCCTCTCCGGGCACCTGCTCCACGCGTCCTCGCTGACCTGCGCCAGCGCCTGGAAGTCCCCGGCCACCTGCTTGGCCCATGGTGTAGAAGCTCCGCGCATCCATCCAGTCTCCATCCTGTTGGCCTTGGCCCGGCAGAGACTGCCCAACTTCGACGCCCCAGAAAACGCTGCCAACGCACTGCCCAACTCCTCGGGATATTTCGGCCATCGTCTGCACCACCGTAACCCGTGCATCCCCGGGGCCGTCGAGCAGCGCGGAATCCTCCACCTCTCGAACACCTCCTCGTTGGCGTAGCACACGCTTGCACCGCCCTGCCTTCTGCCATCCCTCTTAGAAGGAGTGCCATTGCACTGCCTAGTGCCCCCAGGCGACGTTCTTCCAGCGCAAGCGCCGCCAGCCAGCCGAGGCCCGCCCCCGCCGCGAACGCCTGAACCATCCCCTTGTTATATTTTGTGTGTGAAGACCAGAAGCGCCCACGCTGCCTGTAGGCAAGCTGCGTGCCCTCGCGCCTCCTCCATAATTCTCCTGCGCGCCCCTGGTATTCTGGCAGGTGCGGCCCCAATGCCCTCATCTTCCTCATCGGCGTACCCTTGATCTTCTCCGTTCTCTGCAGCTGCCTTGTGGTTCCATCTCGCCCTGGCCCCCGCAGAGCCACTGGGTGGTTGGTCTTGGCTGGGTTCAGGCTCCATCCGCCTTTTTTCCAACTTGCTCTTCAAGCGCTGAAAGGTGGCCTTTATCTGCTCTGCGATTCTTGTCGCGCGGCCGCTTGGGCGAACCGAGATAATCTCGCTTCCGATTGCAGCCGGCCGGGGCTGGGGCCCGCGCGAACCCGGATGACCTCGCTTTCGCCAAGCTCCACCTGGTGCATCGAGATTACCTCGCTAACTCCAGGCGCCAAAAGAACCGGGCCAAGCGAGACCGCCGCGCGGGTCTTGGCGATGTCGCCCATGAACGCGCTGAGCGAGAGGTCGCGCTCCTGCTGGCTGGCTGGGCCCACCGCGCCATGCAGCGCATGCATCTCGCCCCGTTCCCCCTCTTCCTGGCGCCATTGCCCCGCGCGCAGGTTGCATCGTTGAGTTGTCTTGGGCACAAGGTAACAACGGTTTGCGCTCCTCTCGTAGTCCTTGCATGTAGCCAGACGCCCGCGCATTCCACACTCATAGACGCGTAGTGCAGCGCCTCGACCGCAAACGGTGAATCCCCCTCTTTTGGCGCGGGGGAGACTGATGCCCAGTGCAGGTTGCGTTTTGCACTTGCACTGCATTCGTGCAGTCGCAATTGCTCGTGATGGTGCTCACTCCTGCATGTCTTGCTGTCCACTGTGTAGCTTCGTCTCACGTCATCGCATTCCCCCTCGATCTGCCCCCCAGCCCCCCCCCCCCCACCCCCCCCTGCGCCCAGCATGGGTGCATCGGTGCTTTTCCTTTGTAGTGGATGCCTTCTGTGAGCAGCCATTCCCATTCAGCGGCAGGCGCGCATGAGTCTGCTCCCTCCTACTCCTTTCTTTGGATTGCCTTTCGCCGCTGACAATGAAATAGATCTGCGCCAATCCAGCGGCGTCGCTTGCGATTGTCGACGCTTCGTAATAATGTCCTCCAGCTTGCTCCTGCACCCCGCGCTTGCTTCTCTAGCTATTGCCGAAGACCCCAGCTCGGCCATTCCGCATCCCCCCAGGCGGTACGCGCCTGCAGGGCCTCGCCGTCGCCCATTTTCCTCGATGCCCAGCGCCCTGCCTGACATCCAACCCATCGTCTGCAGCATGACCACCCCCCCCCCCCCCCCCCCACACGCACACACGCACACACACACACACACACACACACACACTCTGCCTGCGTGAAGCGCGCGGGCTGTGCTTGTCCAAGTCCCCCCCGCCATCGCGCTTCTCCGCCGATCGCGCCCTGCGCTCCTCCAGCGTCTTGCGCGGCTGCTCGGGGCCCCATAGGTTGACTGCGGCTTCTTATGACACCCATGTAAGGTCTACAGCCACTCCCCGCGGGGGGAAGGCTCGCCTTTTGCGCGGCTTCCCTGCCGTACCTTCGCGCGTCTCTCTCTCTCTCTCTCTCTCTCTCTCTCTCTCTCTCTCTCTCTCTCTCTCTCTCTCTCTCTCTCTCTCTCTCTCTCTCTCTCTCTCCTCTCTCTCTCTCTCTCTCTCTCTCTCTCTCTCTCTCTCTCTCTCTCGCTCTCTCTCTCATCTCTCTCTCTCGCCTCCCCCCCCCCCCCCCCCACCCCCACACACACACGCACGCACACACACGCACACGCACACCGCACACACGCGCGCACGCACGCGCGCGCGCACGCACGCACGCACACACGCACACACACACACACACACACGCCACGCACACACACACACGCCAAAAAAACATACCAAAAACACACACACACGCACACGCACACGCACACGCACGCACACACACACACACACGCGCGCAAGCACGCACGCACGCACGCACGCACGCACGCACGCACGCACGCACGCACGCACGCACGCACACACGCACACACACACACACGCACACACCGCCACCTCCCACGCCCCGCCCCGCCCACCCCCGTCCCGCGCACTTGCGCTCTCAACGCCGCATCTTGTGGAGCGGCAGTTTTTTCGCGCGCATCTCGCCACGCCCTTTCCCGTGCCCATCAAGACCCATTCTCCCTGCATGGGGGCGTTTGCCCAGATCAGTAAGCCACTCCACCATGCCCCGCCGGGTTCGCGCTGAGAAAGGGCACCTTTGTTTGCCCCATCTCCCATTCCACTGGCATTGCACCCTGAGACATTGCGTCTCGCTGAAGCCGCTGTTCTCGCATGCTCTCCATATGTCCGCTGCTGGTATTGTATGCATTCGTTGTCCAGATCCGTCCTTTTCTAGGGTCGCGCATTATGTGTCCGCGCCAATTCCTGCTTGATCTCATCGAACCCATATCCACTCATAGCTTCGTCATCTCAACCAGTAGATGGTGGCGTAAACATTTAAATGCGGCTACCACCTTGCATTCCAGCTTCTCCCTGATCGGGGACACCACTCCCGCGGCTTTTCTGCCAGCCTCGCTCCACATTGCCCGCGTCTGATTGCTGCGGGGCGCCCCTGCATCCCACTCCAAGCATCGCCTGCCGCGACCCCCCCCCCCCCCCCCTAAGTTGCACCCAGAGAAAAAAACTCGCGAATGCTTCTCCTGGGGGGGGAGGGCAACAGGGCCCCCCGGTGATGCGTTCCGAGAAAACCTCGTTCACGTTCCACTTGGAGGCTGGGCCAAGGTCGCAGTCCGAGAAGGAAACTCGCCAATGCTTCTCCTGGCTGCTGCGACTGGGCGGTCTGCAGGCGGCGGTCAAGCGCGCGCAAGAATTCTGTTCTCTGTCGACCTATCCCTGAACACTACATCAGCATGTTGCGGCCCACCTCTTTGTCAGATCTCCACAGCCTGTGCTTGCCCGGAATATGAAATTGGCGTCCGAGTCCGGTTTCCAAGCCCAATGGGATGTGGCGTATGTGTCCTCTCGCTTTTACCTTATGCGGTTTCTTTGCCACTCCTTTTCAATGCTGCAAACCTCCGCACATGTGGTGCGTAAGTGCCCCCGTCGGTATTGACGCAGTAGTAAGTAGGCCCACAATCAATGAAAGCCAGGACCACAGACAACAGGCTGTGAACACAAAATCCCCTGAATGCTCTGCCGTCGTCGTTCTCCACTTCCCCAGCCACTGGTCCCAAGGCTGCTGCATGTTTGCTGGAACTGTGACCACTGACCACCAGCTCCCCGCTGCCTGACCTTTGCATTCCCAAATGACTGTTGGCGCCCCCATCTCGCAAGTATAATAGATCTGCCACCCGTGTCGTTGCATGTCCCCTCGGCCTACTTGCCCCCTCGACCCATTTCATACTTCTTCGAAATGATTCCAAGTGTTCGTGTGCCCCTTGTCTGGCGGTAAATAGAGTACAAATATTGTCACATCGTACGCTCTCGTCCTCAATATGATGCTTGCCGTTCTACGTTGCAGTTGGGCAGGACGTGAGTACTTCGTGTGGAAGGCCCTGTCTGTCATCATCTCGTTGGAAGACATGAGCGTCGTACCATACGATTGTTAATCAACTTTCCTTCTTTGCCCCGAATTGCAGAGCCGCATGATGCGTGGCTCGAATTCTTCATCGGCTCTGGCCCAGCCAATTCTTGTGTGTCCCTGTCAACACAACCACATCCCACTTTCGTAATGCACTGCTTATCTTTTCCGATATGTCCGTGGCACTCGCTGCAAAAAGGATTGTACAATACCAGCTTCATCAGTCCCCACGTCAAAAACGTTGCAATTGCCATCCATCTGCCGTGCCCCCCTGGCTCCATCTCTGGCCCGTGCGGTTGCGGGGCGGCCATTGCGAGAAAGATTCAGCAACTCTTTTCTCCGTCGGTTCTCAAAGTGCCTGAACCTCCAACGCCGACTGAAAAAGAAAGGGGGGGGAGGAAGCAGCGGCCCCCGGCCGCCCGGCCGCCCCCGCCTCGAGGCCAGGGCTGCAGAGGGCAGGACCTCTCAGACGGATCCAGGACAGAATTCGTTCAGGGTTTAAGGTTTAAGTTATGTTACCCCCATCATACTTAAGGACCACACCCCAGAAATAATTTCGAGCACCCCGAAATGTACCGAACCAGTGTCGAACGAGTATCGCCTGCCAGGGCTCGGCACGTGACAAACCTTCAACTTCGGTACTTATTTGGTGCTCGAAATTCTTTCTGGTGGTCAAGGCTGACGTAGGTTGGAACACCATAAGGTTTAGGGTATTGGATTCCTGGTGGGAACTCGCGCGGGAGGAACCGCGGAGGCAGGGAAGGAAACACTGGGTGGTGGTAATCGGCGCCTTCAAGTAACGGGGGGGGGCATTTATTTCTCTTCGTTCGGAAGACGGATACAATCGGGTGAGCACACAATTGGCAGCGCGCACAAATGGGGTAGGGGGGGGAAGGCTTTTTAGAAGGAGGCTGCCTCTTAGAAAACGCGGGCACTGCATCTACAAACAAGGCCCGAGTCTTGGGAGAAGCAGACTCATTCTGAGAAGCCTGCCCCCTCCCCTTAGACCCCCTCTGCGTGTGGCTGAGAATCTCTGAGTTCTGGCGGCTTTGGAGGATGTCTCGGGCGCCACGTCCTTCTCGGAGCGTTCCGGATCGCTCTGAGAGCATTCTGGAACGCCCTGGGATGGATTCATTCTCGTCCTAGGCCCGCCCGAAAGATTTGGACGCCCGAAATATCTGAGATAACTCCTGTCTAGGGTGCCTCTGGCTTGTGCCCCAGACGCGCGAACCAGGAATGAATTACCCCTGGCCGCCCTCAACCCCGATGATTCGGGAACGGTCGGACGCCATCATCATCCGGGATAACTCTGGTCCGGGACAACTGCGGCTTGGGCCCCCGAGGCACGAATCATGAGCTACCCCTGACCAACCCTGGCCCTGATGATTCGGGGATCTGACATGACGCGAACAGATTGGAACCGTCGGACGGATGAGTCGGGGGTCGAGGGCTTTGTGCAGGACAGAGCAGGAAGAAGGGGCCCCGCCTGCACGGCACATCGGCTGTGCACAGTATCACATACCAAAGGCCAAGATACTGATGCGAGATACAGTCCAAGCTGAGTGCGAGGTGCCCGGTCGATCTCCACTGATGCTCTTCACCCGACAGGCTGGTACTGTTAGATTTGGAACCACCACACCAGACCCGCCTCGCACACCCTGCATACCACGGCGGCCGAGCCCCTCGAGGGTCCCGGTGCTCACTGGGTATCCAACCTCGCGTCTTCGACGAATGACTACTGCATGCCGCGGCCACCAGGCCCCGGATGTCCCGGGCATCCTGCCTTGCGGTCTCGGGTGGGCCTCTTGTCGTCCTCTGGAGGCATCCGGAGGCCCCCCGGGGCCCTGGGGGCCTGCGGGGACCTCCTGGGCCTCTGCAGGAAGTCCCACAGGAGGTCCGAGCGGCGCCGAGGAGAGAAAGAAGAGGAGAGGAGGAGAAAGGGGGGAAGGAATAGGAGGAGGAAGAGGACGAGCAGAAAGAGGAGGGGGAGACGGAGGGCGAGAGCGAGAAGAAGGGAGGGAAAGAAGGAGGGAGGAGGAGACTGTTCGGGTTCTTCCCCTGCCCCCTGGCCCTCCCCGACTGGGCGGCTAGGCGGCCACGGGCATGGAGGTCGACCAACCGCCATGCGACAACGAAGAGGAACATCCCGAACCCCGTGATGTAGGCCCCGCGCTGCTTCCTCTTCAGGCCCCGACGACGACTGACACCTTATCCCCAATCTCCTCCGCCATTGCTCCTGCCCGTATCGTCCTGCTTCTCCTTCTGCTAATTCCCCCACCTCCTTTTCATTCGCCCTCCTCCTCCACCTCCCCTTCCTCTGCCTCTGCCTCCTCCTCCTCCTCCTCCTCCTCCTCATCATCATCATCATCATCATCATCCTCTTCCTACTCCCTCTCATCCCCCTCTCCTTATCATCATCCTCCATCCGTTTCACTGGTACATCAACAAACCCTGTCGCGCCGCCATACGTGTCAGTAGGGCGGGCTGGGCGCTTCGTCTGAGATCAGCTACGACCCTGAAACTCATAGTCTGCCGACCCTTCGGCGTGTGGAAGACGCGGTCGTCATCGTCGTCGTCGTCACTGGGTCCTCCTCCTCCAGCGCGCCAGCCAAAACGCAACCGAACCGCAACCTCAAGCGCGCCAGCCAAAACGAAACCAAACCGAGCAGCGTCGTAGTTGACTCGAAGGGAAGGCCCTTCCCTTTGATCCCTTCTGTCCGAGGGGGGTTGGGGGAGTCTCGGGGGGCCGGGGGGGGGGGGGGAAGGAGGGGTGTGGAGGGCGGGAGGCCCGTGAAGAAGGTCCGAGGTCAGAATACCACCCTCCCCTGCGGGGTCCTGGGACCCAAAAGGGCCAGAAAGACAGCCCAGGAAGTTCCCAAGACGGTCCAAGAGGGCAGAGAAGTCCTCCTCACAGCCCAAGCGGCTGCCAACACATTCGAAGAAGCCTCCAAGAGCACACCAGTAAGGCCCCAACAGGCAGAACTAAATAACTGTCCTCAGGTGTTTGGAAGATACTTGGGGTGCCACTGTTTCGGCTTCCCGACGATCCAAGACGGCCCAAGGCACCACCAAGATCGCCACAAAAGGCCCCCAAGAGGTTCCCGAGACGGCCCCAAAGCGACCCGAGAGGGCCCCAAGACGGCCCGAGAGGCCCCTCAGGCGGGCCCAGGGGACCTCAAAACGGCTCCGAGAGGGTGCCCACATGGGAGCCAGGACGAACATTTCGAGCCATCGGCCCCGAGGAGCTCCAAGGAGGCCCCAAGATGCCTTCAAGAGGCCCCTTCTGGGACATCCGAAGAGACGCTCAAGCGGCTCCCAGGAGACCCCAAGGAGGCCCCAAGAGGCCCCCAAACTGCCCCCCAGAGGCCTCAAAGCGCGCCAACGAGGCCCCGCGAAGCATCCCTGATGACTCTGCCGCCCCACGTCCGCCACCGCCGCCGCCGCCGGCGTCGTCGTCGTCGCCGTCGTGTCGTGTTCGTCGTAGTCGTCGTAATCGTCGTCGTCGTCATCAGGGTCGGCGGAACTGGCCGCAAGGCCTTCCCGATCTACAAAAAACCTCAATCGCTCCGAAGGTGCTGTCTTCAACCTGTGCCTCTCGCTTCAACGCCGCACGCATTCATTTCAGTCTGCAACAACTTTCAGGGACGCAAGGGGTCAAAATGTAGCTCACGCCTTGGCGCCGCGCACACTCGTTTAAGATGCTGCAGCCGTTTTGCACAAACAAATACTCTCGCCTCAGCGTCGCGCGCAATCGTCGCAAAACTGTGCAACACCCGCACAGATGGACCACAGGTCGATTTTTTAATGGTGATCTAGTCCCAGCGCCGCGCACACTCGCTTTAAAATGTTGTGGGGGTATCAGGTGTAAAGGCAGACGCGTTCAAAATGGAGCTCTCAGGTTTGCGCCGCGCGCATTCGGCCTAAGAATTTGCATTCCAATGTGTAGAAGGGTCGTTCTCAACAGTGGGACTCTCAAAATTGGGGTCGTGTACGATCGTGCTGAAATCCGCCAGCCCCCTCCGGGGGCGCAAGGCTGCGAAGGTATGTGCAGTCAATTGTCATGTGTTATGTGTTCAGTCCTGTTTCCTGTCACCTGTTTACTGTCTGCTAAGGAGCCCCGCCGCGTCACCAAACAGCCAACGGGGCCGCTAGAGCGTGGCTGCAAAACGCCAATTTGTCGCACGTTGTCCCCTTCCATCTTACCTTGTGCAGCGCAGCGAGGGTCAACCCGGAATTCTCATGGTGAGGCCACCGCGCGGCCAGAACGGCCCGAGAGGCCTCCAAGATTGCCCGACGAGGCTCCGAAGAGAGCCGCAGGAGGCCAAGACGGCCCAAGATGGCCCAAAGATGCCCCGCGATGGCCCCGTGATGGCCCAAGGTGCTCCCAAGACAACCCAAAAGGCCTCCAAGAGGCCTCCCAAAAGGGCCCCGCGAAGCAAAACTCAACCATCTCTTCACGTTTGTAAAGGTTGTTGTCTTGCCTTTCCGGCTTTCCGACGCTGCGAAACGGATCAGCAGAATCCCTGGATCGCCCCACGACGGCTCTAAAGCACCCACGACGGCCCAAGAGGTCCTCAAGACGGCCCCCAGACGGCCGAAAATGGCCCCAAGACGGTCCAAGAGACGCCCCACAGGGCCCTCAGACTGCCCCAAGAGAGGCCAAAAAGGGAACCCACGAACCGAATCTCTACCTTTCCGCCCCGAGATGGCCCCAGACTGCCCCAAGAGAGGCCCCCAAGAGGCCCCAAGAAGGCCCCCAAGAGGCCCCCAAGAGGCCCCAAGCAGACCCCCAAGAGACCCGAAATGTTGTTTCCAAGAGGCCCCAAGGAGACCCCCAAGAGGCCCCCCCAAGGAGACCCCCAAGAGGCCGCAAGGAAACCCCCGCGCAAACGATTCACAGTTGGGTTCCCGACTTAGCGTCCCGCTAAGTCGCCTCAAACTCTTGCAACATCTATAAGGATGGAACACACTTCGTGATCAAAACGGTGTTGTTACCTTAGCGCCACGCGTATTCGTCCTTCAAGCTTCTGACGGGTAGGATGATATAGGGCCATGAGTTGTCCGAGCGGGGTGCCTTCTAGAGACCGGCGTACTTGTGAAGACCCGAAAGGTTAACGCAGGCGCGACAGAAAGGACCCATGGCGGATCCTTCTTAACATGGAATGACCGCCTGCGACTTACTCGATGTACGCGACCATGCGCGTCAACTGGTGCAACACTTGCATTGATGGTAGGCGGGTTCCTTGCACAAAAAGAATGTCTCTGGACGTCGCTGGACACCTCGCTGAACTGCATGATCAACGTTTGTCTCTATCCTGACTGCGCGCCCGAAGGATGCGATGCACTTCCTTTTTCAAGCACGGTCCCAGCACTTCCTTTTGCACTCATTTTTCAGCACAAGATGCGATGCACTTCCTTTAGCTCCAACAACAACCCACAACAACGTCCGAAGCGCCGAACTGGAGCTACTGCTACTACTGCAACTGCACGCCGCTCAAGGCCAACGGAGAGAGAGAAGGAGAGAAAGAGAGAGAGAGAGGGAGACGGGGAGGAAAGACAGAGAAGAGACATGGCCCGACCCAGCTCCCGCAACGACCCTCCAGCATCCTCTCGGCCTCTGGGGGCCGAGCCGCCGTCGAGCCGCTCGACGCTGGCAGCGATGCATAGACCAACGCTCTGACGATCCAGGCGCACGCCCCTGCCGCACGAGGAGGACTCAGGACGGGAGGGTGTATTGTAGCGTCGCTGATGCATCTTCGGCTCACTGTGGTCCTCCTCCTCCCTCTCCGCCACCTTCCCTCTCCGCATCTCCGAATCATCCTCCCAGTCCCCTCACTTTTACCCTCCCGTCCGTTCAACGCCACTCCGTTTTCTCCTCATTTCACTCCCGTCATCCCTGACCGTCCCTGGAGGAGGAAATGGGGGCAGGGAGACACTGCCTCTTCATCCTCCTCCCCTTCCTCCTCCTCCTGCTCCCGCCCCTCATCCTCGCCCTCCTTCGCCTCTTCCTCCCCCTCCTCCCTGTCCTTCTCCCTCTCCCCCACCCCATGACTATACAGATGCGTATGTCATTGTATGCAAATTATATATATATATATATAGTACACCAAATGTGTTCACACTTACACATTTCTCTTTAAGCTCACCCACTCACTCACTCACTCAAACACCAACTCACTCAATTGACTCACTCACTTAGTCTCTCACTCCGTCACTCCGTCACTCCGTCACTCGCTCACTCACTCTCTTCCCAATCCCCTCTTCCAACCCCCTCCCTGGAGCGGTGCCAGCTAGGAGAGAGTGAGGTACTGCCTCTCCTCCTCCCTCCCTCCCCCCTCGTCCGATCTTCAGGGCTCTCCCGCCCACCCCACATCCGGTCACCAAGAACTATTCTCCAGCCCTTGCCGGGAACCATCCCGGCACACGCATCCAGCCGTGGCGACGAGAAGCCTCCGGGAAGCCCGAGAGGGACCCACAAACGCCCGGGGGGGCCGCCGGCAGCTCGACTGCCCCTCCCCAGTCCGACCCCATCCTTTACCCTATTCCACAACTGCACATCATGAATACTCCTCCCCTCTCTCCCCGGATGGCGTGCGGAAGATATCCGGCCCCCTCCGCGTACTTCTCTAACACACAAGATTCGTCAAAGTGTTGTTCCCGCTGAAACGCTGGCCTCATTTTCGGGCTTCCGCTCGCTCCGAATCGTGCTCCCGCTGCAGCGCTCAATTCCACGCTTCCGCTTGCTCCGAAACGTGCTCCCGCTGCAGCGCTGGCCTTCCTTCCAAATAGGCCCCAAAATCTGAAAAAATGCCCCCCCGAACAAAAAGCATCGGAAGTGATTACACATTCGGTGTCGGTTCGTTGATTTGTTGGTCCGCAGAAGCCCCTCCCCCACCTGGGGGCGTCGTCGTTTTCAGGACGTATCCAGCGGGAGCCCCGTTTCTGCTTTGAGGAGGTAATGCCGAAGCAGAGCTAGCGGGTGCTCTCCATCAGCCCCGACTCGTGTGGAGCTTTCCGGGGAGCCCAGGGAGCTAGACATGGAGCCACGACTCCAGATCGGCCCAGACCTCTCGAAGACGATCCACGTACCCTGCAAAGAACCTGGCGCCATGCCATGACATCCTCTGCGGTGGTGTGTCCTGCGCCGCTGTGCGATGCCATGCTCTACGTTGCCAATGCTTTGGGATGCAATGCTTCACTGCGCAATGCCACGCCATGCTATGTCATGCAACGCTCTGCCGTGCTCTTCTGCGCCATCCCATGCCGTGGTCGACCATGCATCGCGTACCCTCTCGCGATCATTGCCCTGCTCGACATCCCACTGTGCGAATAGAGGGGCGACCGATGCCATGGTAAGGGATGGGAGGGAGAGGTAGGTCGTCAGATATGAGGCGAGCGCACCTAGCTTGTCATCCTCCCCATCCCCTTCCTCCCCTCGCTGGGCTGTCGCCTCTTCTCCCTTCGTCGGGCTGTGGTCTCCTCCCCCTCCCCCTCCTCCCCTCGTCGAGCTCGTCCTCCCCCTCCTCCCGCCCCCAAGATTGAGTCTGATGGGGCCGGAAGATGATGCCGCGGGCCGCACTGCCGATGCCCTGGCGATGGACCGGCAACGCTGGCAATGCGTCGGCGGTGTCGGCGTGGAGAGTATCGGCTCCACAGTGAGCGGCATCGCTGATGCGTCGGCGATGCAGCATGATCGTCAGATCCCATCTACTCGGACCCAATTTGGGCGGCCTAGAGCTTCTGGCCCCCGGAGTCCTCAGGCGCTGGATGACCTCCTCCTCGGTCGTGGCTCGCCCGATCCGGGGGTCGTAGAGGTATTCGAAGGAGTCCCAAAAATGGCAGCGAGCCGCGCCAACCACTCAAGCCCGCCCATCCTCCCTCCCTGATCCTTCCTCACCCTCTACCATTGCTCAATGCTCATCTTCCTCCCCTCCTCCTCTCTGGGGTGGGCATAACCCCCATTTAGCAAAACCACCTTTACTGAAAGCTGCAAGGGCACCCCACGTGCGCACGGCACCACATTCCGAGTGCAACCCAGCAGGGTAGCTAATCGACGTCCGAAAACAAACGGATGTAGCTGGCGATACGCACGTCGATTAGCGAAACATACTAGGGTTTGCGCCGGCACACTCGAATGCAAATGCCGAATGAACCCAGGCAGAAGTCCCGTCGACTTGTCAATGCCCGATACTCCTCCTCCGGCTCCTCATGCCCCTACTCCTCATCATCGTCATCATCATGGCCCTCGACCGCATCATCATTCTCATTATCAGCAGAATCCTCCTCCTCATCATCATCGTCATCAACATCACCATCATCATCATCATCATCATCATCATCATCAGCAGCATTATCATCATCAGCAGCAGCATCGTCATCATCAGTATCAGCAGCAGCATCATCCTCAGCATCCTCATCATCCCCATGATCATAATCCTCCTCCTCCTCCTCCTCATCATCATCATCATTATCAGCATGATTAACAGCATCATCAAAATCATCAGTATTATCAGTAGCATCAGCATCACCATGATCACCAACATCATCATCATCAACATCATCATCATCATCATCATCATCATCGTCAGGATTATCATCATCACCATCAGCATCCTGAGCATACTCATCATCATCAGCATCATCATCATCATCATCATCATCATGAGCATCATCATAACCATTTACACCATCGTACTCATCATGATCATCGTCATCGGCATTGGCATCGATATCAGCATCATCATGAGCATCAGCGTCAAACTCAATACAAATATGTAGCCAGATCAGCATTGACCGAGTCTTCAACATCAACAACATCTGCATCAGCATCAGCAACATAAACAGCAACAGCATCATCATCAAAAGCATCATCACCATCCTCATCCTCATCCTCATCATCATCACCAGCATCATCATCATGATCATCATCGTCATCATCTGCAGCAGTCACATCATCACCCGCATCAGTAGCGACATCAGTGTCAGCATCATTATCAGCAACACCAGCATCACCATCAGCATTATCATCACCATCCTCCTTATCATCATCATCATCATCATCATCATCATCATCATCGTCATCATGATTGTCATCCGCATCAATATCATCATTGTCATCTTCATCCACACCGTCACCATCATAACCATCACCATCGACGGCATTATAATCATCAGCAGCATCATCATCACCACCATCATCACCAGCATCAGCATCATCATCGTCCTCATCAATTTCATCAGCATCATCATCACCATCAGCATCGTAATCATCATCATCAGCATCATCATCATCAACAACATCACCATCATCATCATCATCATCATCACCATCACCATCATCATCATCATCATCATCATCATCATCATCATCATCATCATCATCATCATCATCATCATCATCATCATCATCCTGGTCTTCGCTCATCGCCCCTATCCTCGCTCCTATCTCGTACATCCTACATCCTCATCGGCATGGGTCCTCCTCCTCCTCCTCCTCGCCCTCCTTCCTTAAATTGTAGGCGAAGCACACTCGTAGTAAGTACCCATGAGAGCAAAGCCCTGCAGTAATTAATTTAACGCACCTGGTCAACAACTCGCCCCTATCCTCGCTCCTACCTCCTACATCCTGCCTCCTCCTCGTCATGGGTCCTCCTTCTCCTCCTCCTCCTCCTCCTCCTCCTCCTCCTCCTCCTTCTCCTCCTTCTCCTCCTCCTCCTCGTCCTCGCCCTCCCTCCCGAAAGGGCAGGCGAAGCACCCTCGTAGTAAGTACCCCTGCGAGCAAAGCCCAGCAGTAGTTCATCCAACGCACCTGGTCAACAAACGCCAGGAATGTTCAGCAAACGCAAACTTATGGGGGTCGGCGGGGTCTTCCTCACTTGACCCCTCCCTCCCTGAGCCCCCGGCCGACGCCGGTGACCCGAACCGAATCGAACGTAATCGAATCGCGGGCCCAGTCCACAAAACAACTTGCAGCGCATCGGACCGCAAGCAGCCCAGCCCGGCGGCGTGCGGGTCATGGCGCGAGCCTCTGGCGGCCACTCGGGGCGATTCGGGCGGACCCTGGCCGCTCTCGACGAGGCGCAGCCGCCCCCGGGCAGCGTCGCGAGGCTGAAGAACCGACGGAGACGTCCGAAAGCCTCAAGCCTCGAAACTTCTTCGCCCCCGCCCTCTTCAGCCTACGCCCCCCGAGCGTTGCCCCTGAAGAGGAGGCGCAGCTGCTGGAAACGTCCAAGAGCCGCGTCGGACGTGCGGCAGCGGTGGCGGCGGCTCGCCGGGCTACCACGCGTCCAGCGCCAGCATTACCCCGGCGAAGATCCGGACGTACTGGTGCGACGTCCTGCCGGCCCCCCCCGACTCGGGGGCCTGCGGGCAGTGAGAGAGAAGCCCTGATGGGGGGGGGGGGGAGGAGGGAGGGAGGGAGAGGGAGCAGGAAGGGAGGAGGAAGCAGGGCGGGAGGGAGATGGAGATGGGAGCAGCAGGACGGATGGAAGGATGGATGGATGAATGGGGCTCCCAGCGAGGTGGCATGTTGAGGTTGCGGGCAGGGAGGAGGCAGGAGCAGGGATGCAGCTTCAGCAGGAAGGAGGCAGGAGGAATAGGGAGACGAAGGAGGAGGAGGAGGAGCAGGAGGAGGAGGAGGCGGAGGAGGAGGAGGAGGGAGGCAGGAGGGAACACGGAGCAGGGTGGAGGGAAGGACGACGGAGCAGGGGGGAGGGAGGAAGGAGGAGAAGAGAGAAAGAGGAGGAGGGAGCGGGGAGGAGGATGAAAGAGGCAGGACGGAGGGATGACGAAGCAGGGTGTAGAGAGGAGTGAGAGCGGGGGAACTTCTGCCTTCCTGGCAGCACTCGTACGCATCACGGCATGGCACGGTGTTGCTGCCCCAGGGAGGAAGGAGGGGGACAGAAGGACGACGAAGACGAGGTGCAGGAGGAGGAAGAGGAAGAGGGAGAGGCGGAACATGAGAGAGAGGACGAAGAGGGAGAGCGAGGAGGAGGCGGAGGAGGAGGACGAGGAGGGAGAGAAGGACGATGATGAGGAGGAAAAGGTGGGAGAGAAAGGAGGGGGAGGAGGAGGAACGAGAGGTGGGAGATTGAGGAGGAGGGGGGAGGAGGGGAAAGGAGGAGGAGCAGGAGGAGGAGGAGAAGGGAGAGCGAGGAGAAGGATGCGGAGGAGAGCGAGCGGATTTCGTGGGTCGGCGCTGGGCCCCACCGGCGGCGCGTGCAGCACCGCCCCCGGCAGACCCCCGAGCCTGGCAGGGGGATTCACCATCGGGCCTCCTCGGCGAGCGCAGCTGCCAGAGGGCAGCACGGGGCGAGAAAGCCCTGAACAGCCAGCCGAGACCTCCGAAGCGACGACGCCGACGTTGACGACGACGACGGCGCCGTCGCCGATAACGCTGCCGCCGATGACGACCCCGCCCCTGCTCCAGGTCCAGAGCATCTGGAAGAAGAGACCTCCGTGGCAGCCAGCGTGGACCCCAAACAGTGTGCGCGGTTCTGGCAGTCTATGGTGTGCGATCCATTTGGGGCAACAGATGTGTGGTGCAGTCTATGTGGTGCGATCTATGCTGTGCAAAATACGTTGTACGGAGTAGATTATGCAGTCTATGATGTTCAATATGACTGAGATCTCAATAGATGCGGTTCGCAATATGTGGTTCAATCGACGTGGCGCAAAACATGAACTGCCATCTAAGTTGTGCAAACTATACGGTGCTTTCGATGTGGTACAATCGTGGGGCAACGTTTGGTTGTGCAATATATTTGTCGTTAACTCTGCGGTGCTATCTATGTGATGCAATCTGCGCGGTGCAATCTATGTCTTGCAATCTAGGCAGCGACAGGGCGGCGACAGCGACAGCGACCACGGAGCCGCCAGGCCGCCACGCAGGCCCAGACAGCAGGCGGCGACGAGGCAGCGACGCGGCGGCGACGGCGACCACGGAGCCGCCAGCCCGCTCGACCGGCCAAGACGACGGGTGGCGACGGGCTGGCGGCAGCGCTGCTACGGCGACCACGGAGCCGATGGACTGCCAGACAGACCCAGCTCCTTATACTCCTTATACGACAAACAAGTATAAGCCCCTCAGCGCAAATAAAGTTTGGGGGAGGCAAACAAAGAGGATTTCAGAGATCCGCGCGGATTGGATCGGCAATGGGCTCCCCTCCCTGACGAGGACCTCCGAGAAAATCTCTGCAAGCACTTGTTTATTTTTCGCGGCGCGCAGAAGGGAGTAGGGGGAGGGGGGAAGGCATCTTAGAAGGAGGCTGCTTCTTAGAAGGCGCGGCCCTACAAGAATGCTCGCGCCATCCAAAAAGCAGGCGTGCTTCTAAGAGGCCGTCCCCCCCTCCCCCCACCAGCCTGTGCGCGTGGCTGACTTTTTCATATCGTGAGCGCCGTGTCTCGCCGAGAGGCCTCGTGCGATGATGACAGACACCAGCTGCAAGATCAGCCGCCGGAACGCGTTCGCCGGCACGGGCAGCAGCAGCAGGGTGACGACCGCGACTTCCAAGAGGAGGAAGACATCCGCCACACCATGCCCCCACGGCGCACGTCGGGGATCTACTGACACGGCTCAAATCCAAATCCTCATCAGTCGGGCGTTGCAGGATCCTGCAAGATGCTGCAGGATCCTGAAGCCAAACCTGGGTCAATGCAACCCTGGCGTTGCAGGATCCTGCACGATGCGGCGCTCTGACTGACCCAGGTTTGCATTGACCCCCGTCTCAGGGCCCCCGAACACGCACCCGGGTGAGGAGGAGGAGGAGGAGGAGGAGGAGGAGGAGGAGGAGGAGGAGGAGGAGGAGGAGCAGGAGGAGCAGGAGGAGGAGGAGGAGGAGGAGGAGGAGGAGGGGGAGGAGAAGGAGGAGGAAGAAGAGGAGGAGGAGGAGGAGGAGGAGATATCTGCCGGCGTCGGCGTCGCTTCTGCAGCCGGGGCCCCTCTTCGGAACCCGGGGCCGTCAAAACATAGACCCGGGCCCACGAGCTGCCCAGCTGCCCCTGAGTAGGGAAGGGAGGGACCCAGAGCCCCGGGGCCCCCGCCGTGCCCCCGCCCCAGAAGGCATGCTGAGGTTCTTCGCCCGGTTCTGGCCCCTGGGGGGCCCTCGCGGGGCCCCGGGGCCATCACAACATGCAGCGCCCCTCGGGCGGGGACTCCACTGACGGGCACCTTGCAGAGTACCCGTCAATAAACACCCGCTACGGCGCCGTTGAAACATTGCTCGGGGCGACACGCTGGCCGGGGAAGGAACCAGGGCTTCCAGGGAGCCCGCGTGGAACAAAACACCCGGGGGCATCGGACGCCCGGGCCCGGCACGCGGAGGCGCGGTCGGATTCCAAGCGATGTCCCGTGGGATTTCGTAGCTCGTCCGAGGGCTCCTCCCACCTCTCGTCGCAGCCGGTCGCGTGCACCAGCCCTCCCTCCCGAGGGTTCCCGAGTGGCCCCCTGGCGCCCTCCAACGCCTCGGAAGGGTCCTCCCACACAGAGAGATTCGATGGCACGGTGGCGGATTGGCCGCAGGCAGCTGGATAGAGCATGAACCAACCAGGGTCCATGGCCGCCACAGATTGGGTGGTGCGCGCAGAAAGAGCCAGGGCGCACGAAAGGGGGGCAAATTAGTAATTACAGGAGGGGTTAGCAGACCAGCTGACGCAGATGGTTTTCCTCCGTCCACGAAAAGGGGGCACATAGTTCCTGGGATAACGAGCATCAAGAAAAACTGTCTCCAGGTCCGCGCGTACTCCTTGGATCGGCGCCGGGCCCCCCTGGAGGCCCCTGCGGCGCCGCCCCTGGCGCGCTCCGCGCTGCAAACAGGATGGTCCATTATGGGATTCTTGGCGGCCGTTCGGGACGACTCGGGCACTCCTGGCAACGCTCTCGGCGATCCGCGGCCCGGCAAAACACCCTCAGGGACCAGCAGAAACCGATCCGAGGCGGCGACGCCGGCATCGACGACGACGCCGTCGTCGCCGGTGACTGCGCCGCCAGAGAATGTCCAGGTGCACTGACGAGGTGCCGTGCCCTGGATCCCCCGAGAAGCGATGGCCGTGGAGGCCTGCCCGCCCACGAGAGGCAGTGGAGGTAGAGAGCTGCCCGCCCGCGAGGGCGGGCCGAGGTCCCCGTCCACTTCCTCGGGGCACGGGCCCCGAAGCGGTGGATGTCGGCAGCTTCTGGCGTCGGGGGCGCCCACGAGGGCGGCGCAGAAGTGGGGGTTAGCAGCTCGTGGCCCGGGGCACATGCGCAGAGGAGGAGGGGCGGAACGCACCGAAAGAAGAGAACAGCTAGATACATGGGCTAGCGTCTCCTCAATCGTTGAAATGTGGAAAACTCCTCCAGTGGCGTTTGCACCAAATGGGTCTTTCTTCTGGTCCAACCAGAACTGGGCCTGCGGTTCGGTTTGCTGAGTGGTCGCCGTCGCCGCCCCGTCGCCGCCAAAATTGCACCACATCGATTGCACCACAAATATTGCAAACCGCAGATCGCACAACATATCTTGCACCACAGTGACTGCTCCACATAAACTGCGTTTCGTAGACAGCTCCACATAAACCCAACCAGTCCTCTGGGCGCAGGTGGTCCAACGAGATTTCTTTTCCTTCTTCTCAAGAAACCCTCTCCCCCTGAGGGAAAGGGTTTTTCACTCTTCCCTATTAATAAACACCCCCTCCCCCAGGCGACTGGTAACCAACCAAGAACCATGAGGGCCCCCCCGCCATCCTGTCCAAAAACCATACATGCGCAGCCAACCCGATGCGGCCTCCCCCCACCATCCGTGGCAAAACACAATGCAGAACACACTTGGCGGCCGCGGCGCCGTCTGCGCCGGCTGCGGCGGCGGCGGCGGCTGCGGCGACTACGGCGGCGGCGGCGGCGGCGGTGGCGGCGGCGGCGGGGTCGGCGCTTGCGGCGCGGCCGCGGCTGCGGCGGCGGCGGCGGTGACGGCGGCGGCGGCGGCGGTGGCGGTGGCGGCAACGGCTGCAATGGCAGCCGCTGCGGCGGCGGCGATTTGGCAGCGGGAGCGGCAGCGGCGGCGGCGGCGGCGGGCGGCGCGGCGGCGACGCGGCGCGGCGTTGGCGGCGGCGGCGGTGACGGCGGCGGCGGGGCGGAGCGGCGGCGGCGACGGCGGCGGGCGGCGCGGCGGCGGCGGCGACGGCGGCGGCGGCGGCGGTGCGGCGGCGGCGGCACCGGCGGCGGCGGCGGCGGCGGAGGCGGCTGCGGCGGCGGCGGCGGCGGCAACGGAGGCGGCGGCGGCGGCGGCGGCTTGGCCCCCAGTAGCTGCCCATCCAAAGACGTCTGCTGAATATGCTGAGGCTCGGGCCAGACTCGGGTGCTACGTATGTGCTGGGAGGGCGGGCGGGAGTGAGCGAGACGGCTTGCGGGCGGGGAGGGAGTCTTGACCCCTCCCCCTACCCCCCCTGGACTTCTTTTGGGGGTTTCCGCGAGGTGTCAGGAAGTCCAAAACGGCCTCGACGAGGACGCCCCAATCACTGGTTTTACTAAGAAGGTTTGGGCCCTATTTTGGCCTCTTTGGGGGGAGGCTGAAGGTTGCACCATCTCCTGCTTTGATCGATAACCTTCAAGATGGCCCCAAGAGGCCTTCCAGGGCTCCGCGCAGGCAGCAGCAAGGTGCCTAAGTCTTGGCTGCTGAAGAAAAACAAGTAAACAACAAAACGCGCCGCCGAAATGTCGACGACGCCAGCGCAGGTGGAAAAACGCCAACCCGTCGCGGCCGACGCCCAGGCGAATTCAGATACCAATGAAGTCTTAGGCGCGGGCACAGAGACGCCCGGTGCAGGCGGGGCTGGACCGGACCACCACCACCACCAAGGGACCCGGGGGTTGGACGGACGAGGGGTCGTCGTCGTCGTCGTCGTCGTCGTCCCGCCGAGAGGGGGCTCCAAGAGCCCCAAGATGGCCCCGGAAAAACCCCCAAAAGGCCCCAAGAGGGCCCCAAGAGGGCACCAAGACCCCTAAAAGAGCCCCGAGAGGGCTCCAATACCCTCCCAAAGAGCCCCAGGAGAGCTCCAAGAGGCGATTTTGAGGACTCCTGGGAAAGGGCCGAAATCGAGGACTCCCCATCTTTTGATCGATGCTCTCCTAGATGGCCCCAACAGGGTTTCCAGGGCACCAGCCGCAGCACCAACAGAGGCAGCAACAACATCAGCAGCACCAGCAGCAGCAGCACCAGCTGATGGCTGACAAATCCCACCAGCCCTTTGGGCGACAGGTGGTCTGAGGGATAACGAGGAAGACATAACGCGGAAACGCCTGGCAATCTGCTGTGGATAGGAGGCGGGAGTATGTGTTCACGCGCAACTGGTGATATCTCAGCGACGGGGCCTCGAATGCGATTTTAAGCCTTCAGCTCACTCAGCCGAAGCGAGGCCCCCCGAGATTCTCTGAGCGAGGGAAGCGAACGCATTCTCCCCGGCAGCGAACGTTTTCTCCCCAAAGAACGCCCCCGAATGAGCACGGTCGTGAACTGCGCACAGTCCTCGGGGGACACAGCGCCGACTTGTGGAACGACGCGACCATTGCAAGTCCACGCGGAGCAAACGCCATTGAGCGCGTCCAGTGTCCACGACCAACGAAGGCGGACGCCACCACCACCGCTCTCCCCCCGTCATTGCCCAGCTATCCGGGCAGACGAGAAAATACAACTGGGATTGCCCTCGTTTGATCCCTCGTACCACCCCCTCCTGATCCTCGTCCTCCTCCTCCTCCTCCCCCTTTTTACATTTCTCCTCCTCCAGCTCCTCACCACCATTACCGCTCTCCCCCCAAACACTGCCCGGCTATAGCCGGGCAAATGGGAAAATAAAACCAGGATCACACTCTTTGGACTCCTCCACTTTTTCCTCCTCCTCCTCCTCCTCCTCCTCCTCCTCCTCCTCCCTCTCCTCCTCCTCCTCTTCCCCTCGCCCCCACGCGGCCCCCAGGGATGGCCCGAAAGGGCCTTCCAAGGCCACCCCCTTGCTCCCAGAGATCTCTCGGTTCATCCGGTTGCCCGCGTAGGCAGGGCAGGGCTCGTGGGCAGGGCTTCTGAGTGGACTGGTGGGGATACTTTGTTTTGCTCGCGTGCGACGCAGGCAGCTGCGCCCCGTCTGAGAAGGATACTTTTTTTTTGGTCGGCGGCTCCGAGGCAACGGACAGGGAGCGGAAGCGGCGTCCGGGTCACAGTACGGGGTTAATTGCAAGAGAATTGCCGCCAGCCGGAGTCGGCAGACAGACTCGCAGTTGCACTCTGAGAAGGATACTTTTTTGGTCGGCGGCCGCGCGACAATGGTCTGGCGGCAACAGGCGTGTCCGGGACGGCGGAACAGGCAAATTCCACGCGAGGCGTGCAATGCACGCGCACTGAGCAAAATGCTCAGCATTCACGGGGACGCACCTGGCGCACAGAGGTGCAAGCTGCGGAGCAAGTCGCCCTTGCGGCGCCAAGCTCCTCTGATAATGAAGAGTTGCACAGCGTAGACCGACAGCACAACCTGCACCACACATCCTGCACGACACGCGCAGCACAGACTCCTAGAAACACACTGCTTTGGGGCAGCGGCTTCTGGGCAGTGCGGGCGCGCGCGCGCGGAAATGCTCATGTCTCTTCCCGCGAGAGTTCCGCGGTACCGAGCCTCTGCACACGAGCACGCGAGCGCCGGTCGGGGCCCCCTGCGCCCGGCGCCACCGCGGACGGCCGCGGAGGGCGCCCGCCCGCAGCCCCCTCCTGGATGGTCCGAACGGCCCGGGCCCGCACGGTCACACCACCCCATGTCGAACAGCAGACAGGAGCGGAGTCCACGGGCGGGAACGGCCGGGATGGGAGACCCCGCGCGGGGGCGGGGGCACTTCCTGGCCCGCGCAGGCAGGCCCGCACCCTTCGCCGAGGATGCAGGAACCACTCAGCAGGCCGTCCACGACAGAACAAAACATCCGCACGGTCACGGCGCGCAAGAATGGGGCTGACCGGGCCACGCTGGCTACCCCTGGCTCCATACTTGAAAACCGACTGAGCCTGCAACCCAGAATCGAAACAAGCCCGACCTCTCGGGATTGAAACATTGAAAATTGAAAATCTCAATCGCGGGCTCCCCCGATTGGAATAATGAAAATTGAAAATCTCGATCCCGTCCTGGACAGATGGAAGAATTGGCATTACCATTCTGGAAACGCCCGCCCGCCCGACCCGCCTCGTCCCTTGGCCCCGCTCCACCAGACGGCACTCGAGAGAAACCCACCGCTCTCGCGTCCCGCCCGCCGGGCCCACCGCGCCCGCAGGCCCCGCGTCGCCCTGCCACACGCGAGAGAGGCAGGGAGGGAAAGAGAGAGAGAGAGAGAGTGAAACATCAAACAGAAGCCCTGGCTTTTCAAACATTTGTCATGCTTCGGACCCGCGACCGCGAGTGCAGGATGGAAACTCGGGGTGATGCAGTGGGAGAGGGCAGCGGGCACAGAAATTGAGGCCAGCGCTGGGCGCAATCTGCGAGGACGTCTCGCCCAGAAGGCCCGCTCGAACACCCCGCGGGGAAGCCGCCAAAGGGCGCCATAAGCTTGCCCGCTCGCGGCCCGATTGCAGGGATGTCCCGAGCCAGGCGCTCGGCTGGTGGGTTCCCCCGAAAGCTCTGGAGCACAACTTCGACGGTTTGGAGGATGTGGTCCTCCCGAGGATTTTGTACGTTGTACCATTGCGGCCCTAACGGCCGCCACAGGCTCCCGTTGGCTCTAGGGCCGGGGCGACCTCTGGGGCCCGCGGAGCCATTGGGGCCAGTAGAGCCCGAGGTGCCTCCGGGGCCCAGAGCCCGTCCAAAACCCTCGGAAGACCACGCCCTCAAAACCTCCGTGCGAGTCGCGAGTTCCCAGCCCTCGCAAGAGCCTCGCAGGGCCCCGCGCCGCACTGCCTCGCTCACCTGGCCCGCCCACCCGGCCAAGCGCGGAAAGGGGCCCCGCGCTCTCCTGCCCGACGGCACTGGCGAGAGAGAGAGAGAGCCCTGCTCTCTGGCGTCCCGCTCGCCCAACCGGCCCACGAACGTTGGCCCCGCGCCGCCCGACCACGCACGGGAGGGCCCTGCACGTTCGCTCCCCGCGCCCACGTAGCCCGCCCTGCCGCGCGGGCCTCCCTCTGCCCAACCGCGCGCGCGCGAGAGAGCCCCACGCCTGGCTGGCCCGCCCGCCCGCCCCGCCCCGGCCCTGCCCCGTGCGCCCCGCTCCGCCCGACCACCGTCGGGAGAGCCCTGCACTCCCACGTCCCGCCCGCCCGACTCGCCGCGCCCCGGCGTCCCCGCGTCGCCCGACTGCACTGCAAGAATGCGCCGCTGGGGGGGGGGGCCCGGCGCGGATCCAGCAGATCCGCGCGGAGCGCCAAAAGTCTATGCATATGCCGTCTGCTCTTCTTCGAGGAGAGCCACGTGATTGAAAGTCCCGCCCGCTGGACCCACTTCATTCGTTGCCCCCGCTTCGCCAGGACTGCTCTTATCATACCACCCTCGGAGCGCCCTGTGGCAGAGAGGGGGAGGAGAAGAAGGGGACGGGGACGGGGGAAAAGGGGGAGGAGGAGGGGGAGGAGAAGATGGGGGAGGGGAGGAGGAGAAGGGGGAGGAGAAGGAGAGGAAGGGGGAGGTGGGGAGGAGGGGGCAAGGGGGGAGGGGAGGGGAACTGCATCCGCCACGCCAAGAGAGCGCTCCGCGCTGGGCAGGCCTCGCCCGCCCGCCCCGCCTCCATGCCCCGCGGTGGCCCCGCCTCGCCCGCCCACCACGCGCGGCCGAGCCCTGCGCTTTCGTGTCCCGCCCGTCCGACCCGCGCCCGCGGGCCCCGCGTCGCCCGTCCACTCGAGACAGAGAGAGACAGAGAGAGAGAGAGATGCAGTGGAAGCCAGCCAACAAGACACCTACCACAAGAAGCCCAACCCCGAGACCCCAGGACGTCCACCGATCTTCGGCGCGAGAGCGTCACGCTTCCCACAGCAAAGCCATCGAACTCCAAGGAACCCAGGGCACCCTGGAGGCAAGCAGGGTGTTTCTTTGCATGGGCCTCCACTGTAACAAAACAGAAACAACTTGCCCTGAGCTGGAACGTCCCGCACGTCCGACCCGCCTCGTTCCTTGGCCCCGCTGCGCCCGACCACGCTCAAGCGCGAGCTCTGCGAGCTTGTTCCGCCCGCCCGACCTGCCCTGCCCCCCGGGCCCTGTTTCGAGAGAGAGAGAGAGAGAGCGCGCCAATTACGTGTCAATATTCCGCCCGCCTCGCCCTGCCCCGCGTCGCCCCGCGTCGCCCCACCGCCCTCGAGAGAGAGAAACTCGAAGACGACACTTGACAATCTCGCCCGCCCGACCCGCATCGCCCGTTGGCCCTGCTTCGCCGGACCACACGCGACACAGATCGCACACTGCAGTGCCCCGCCCGCCCGATGCGCTCCGCCTCGTTGGCCCTGCCTCGAGGAAGCCGTGCTCTTCGACGCCCCGCCTGCCCGACTCGCCCCCGACCCCGACCCGCCAGAGAAAACACACGACTTGATGTACGAGTGTGCGGGGATTAAGCATCGGAGCTCCAAAATCCCACCAGCCCTCTGGTCGTGAGTGGTTTAGAACGTAGTAGGGGCGCATCACTGTAGGCGACTGGCAACCAGCCAGGAACAATGAGAACCCCATGAGGGCCACCCCCCACCATCCCTTTCAAAAACAATACCTAGTACACTTTGGGGCAAAGTCCAGAGTCATGTTCGTGAGGCCCACGAGCATTTTGCATGTTTTGTTTGACAGGGACGGCGGGGGTGTCAGCATATTGCCTGCTGCGCGCAGGGCACACTGTCCAATGCACCTCGCGGCTAAATCTCGATCGTGCGCGGCCACCCCGCGATCACTGTCAAGTGGTGGCGTACGGCCTGCTGTGCGCAGGCCACCAGACACAGTGATGGGCACTGGTCTTCGACATGGATGGTGGGGGCCGACGTGCTTCCCGATGTGTGCTGTCGCGTGCGCAGGCGCACCTGACACTCCCTGCACGTGCCCCGACCGTGGCGCACCCGGCGCGGCTGGAGCATGCGGCCCGCCTGGCGCACGCGGAGGCACGTGGCGCATTTGGCGCACCAGGCGTGCCTGGCGCGATCTGGCCCCAGGGGTGCCTGGCGCGCCTGGCGCGCCTGGCACGCGTGGCGCGCCTCACCACAGCGTCGCGCACATGGGCTCCGTTTTTGCTCCCAGTAGCTGCCCATCCAAAGGCGACCGCTGAACATGCAGAGGCTCGGGTGTTAATGATGTGTTGGGAGGGAGGGTGGGAGTGAGCCAGACGGCTTGCTATCTAGGAGGGTGTCTTGACCCCTCCCCCATACGCCCTACCCCTGGACGGGGCGCCCCGCGACCCATTGAAGCGTCCAAGATGGCCCATGATGGCCCCAAGAGCGCCTGAGAGAGGGTCCAAGACGTCTCTAGATGGCTCAAGATTGCTCAATATTGCTTCCAAGATGCTCCTAGAGGCTCCAAGACCGTCTCAAGACGGCTCCAAGTGGCCTCGGAGCACCCAAAGGGCCAAAAGCCTGACAACCATTACGGGAAACCGCAGCTTTTTGCTATCTCGCCGTTTCGCTTCCGATGGCCTTCCAAAGCTTCAAAATGGCTCCAATATAGCACATGGCACCAAGAGATGCCCAAGAGGGCCCCAAGGCCGCCCCAAGAGGCAATTTTAGAGGCGCAAGAGGGGCGATGCTAACGAAGGCCCCGCCCCCTTGTTTGATCGAGGTCCTGCAAGATGACCTCGAAAGGGCCTCCTGGGCTCCAAAGCTATTCCCAAAAGACCCCCAAGAGAGCCCCAAGAGGTGCCGAGACGGCCCCAAACTGCCTCAAGAGGCACCCCTCAACGGCGCACAAGATGCCCCAATGGGCCCCCGAGACTGCCAAGAGGTATCCAAGACAACCTAAAAGGCCTTCAAGGAAACCCCCGGGTATCCAAGCGGCCTCCGGCCTTCTGTTCGCCATCCTGCTCCCCCTCCTCCTCCTCCTCCTCCTCCTCCTCCTGCTACTCCTCCTCCTCCTCCGTTTCCTCCTGCTTGTCATCTGTGCATTCATTCTCCTTCCATCTCCTCTTCGTCCTCCTTCATTTACTCCTCGATCCTCCTCGTCATTCGACAGACAACGGTTGCCCCCTGTCTTGCCCAAACACTTCCCTGGTCACCCCAGCTCTTCTGGGCATCGCTTCTGGATCGACAGGCGGGGATTTTTTGGTACGCGGGCGCACGAGACGGGTCACTATGCCACCGGCTGCGGAACAATGGGAAAAAGAGCAGCACCGGGTGCGGGGCGGGAGAAGATGAGGCAGGCGTATACGAAGACGGCGAAAAATGGACCGATCGTCATTCCGGAGCCAATCGGATTGAACAATCTTGACCGCAGAACTCTGTTTCAATTATTCGTGCTTGAAGCCATGAAACCAAAAAACAACATACTGACGCTCCTATGTTAAATCCGCAACTCCGGGATCGCGAAGTTTGAATGTCGCATGATTTAACTTCAAGTCTTTGAGTCGAAGGTCTGGTTTTCAGTTTGTATGATTTTCCATTGTTCAATCCATCGCCAAAACCCAACAGTCCGAGCAAAAGGCCCCACCATATGAAGCTGCGGGCACCGCGAGGCAAGCGAGGACAAACAGGGGGGATGAGCGAAAGGAGTGCCGAAATGGGGCGGGTGCGCCATGCGGACTATGCCATTGGGACCTTCGGTGGAGCTCCCTATGGGGCCACGGCACGTGTGAGGGGTGAGACAAATCGCTGTCGCCAGGGTGCGCCATGCGGAGGCTGTCGCTGGGGCCTTCTGTGGAGCTCCCTGTGGGACCACAAAGCGTGTGAGAGGTGTGCCGAATCGGGCGCGGGCACGCCATGCGGACCCTGCCGCTGGGCCCTTCGGTGGAGCTACTTTCGGGGCCACGAAACGTGTGAGGGGTGTACCGAATCGGGTGCGGGTACGCCATACGGACACTGCCGCTGGGGCCTTCGGTGGACCCCCCTCGGGGGCCACGAAACGTGAGGGGTGTGCCGAATCAGGTGCGGGTACGCCATGCGGACCCTGCCGCCGGGGCCTTCGGTGGAGCTGCTTTCGGGGCCACGACACGTGTGAGGGGTGTGCCGAGTCGGGCGCGGGTACGCATGATAGTTATGAGATGAGGGCATGTGCAGAGCAGAAGCAGCGAAAGGAAAGAACGCGGGGTGCTGTCTGGGCGGCCGCTCGGGATGACCAGGGCCCCCCCCCCCCGGAGAGCTCTCGACGAGGCGCGGCTGCTGGAAAGCATCCCAAGGCGAGAAAACCTCCACGAACCAACGATAACTTCACACACACACACTTTAAAAAAAAAACCTGCGCGGAGGAGCCCTGTGGCAAAGAGGGGGAAACAGCGGAGAGGGGGCAGGGAAGGGAGGGGAGGGCGAAGCCGCCCGCCCGCGGCCACGCACACGCACGCCGCCGAGGCGGGCCCGCAGCACGCGGCCACGCACACGCGGCCACGCACAACGCGCACGTACGCAGTCCCCCTCCCCCACCTCGGGCGCCCGCGATCGGAGGTGGGGTGGCGCTTCGACGCCCCACCGCCCCGACCGACTCTGCGCGCCGCCTCTCGGGATCGCGCGGCACGGCCGGGACCGCCCCTACCGCGCGGCCGTGTCTCGCCCGGCCGCCCGCGCGCCCTCGAGGGGGAGAAACTGGCCGCGGGCCCGCGGAGGGGACGTGTGCCGGCTGCTGCCGCGGGCAGATGGTGGAGATGGCCACAGTGCGCGTGCTTGAACGATTCGCGATGACGCCCACTGATTCGCGTTGTCCAACGATGAGCTATTTCACGATTCGCACGGTGTCAAAACGAGTCGCTGTCTTCGAGGACTGGCCGACCTGGAGGCCGAGGCTTCTCTGAGCCAAAGATTGCCCATGGATGGCCCGTGGAAAGGCAAGGGTGTAAGGAGGCCCTCGGCTCTGCGATCCGCATGGGCAGCGGAAGCTACGTAAACACAAACGTTCGGAGAACCGCGCCGAAATTGTTGGATCGGAGGTTGGACCCCCCCCCCTTTCCTGGCGCGCGGACGCCGCCAGGGGTGCCCAACGCCGACCCAAGACATCCGCGCGGATCTCCAGACGCTTCTGCCCACGCCGCTCCTCTGCTGCGGTGCAGGCATCGTGCTGCCAGAGGAAACGCCAGAGGAGGGGAAGGAGGAGGAGGAGAAGGAGGAGAAGGAGGAGGAGATGGAGTATGATGAGGAGGGAGAAAAGGAGGAGGAGGAGGAGGCAGGGGCGAAGAGGAGGAGGAGGAAGAAATGAGGAGGAGGCAAGATGATGATGAGGAGGAGGAGCAGGAGGAGGGAGGAGGAGGAATATGAGGAGGAAAGAGGAAACCGAGGGAGGGAATGATGATGATGATGAGGAGGAGGAGGAGGAGGAGGAGGAGGAAGAGAAGGACAAGGAGGAGGAGGAGGAGGGAGGAGGAAGAGGGAGAGGAGGGGGAGGAGGAGGAGGAGGAGGAGGAGGAGGAGGAGGAGGAGGAGGAGGAGGAAGCGGAGGGGGACGAGGACG
>CAUYUJ010015113.1:27500-170000 GCA_963575745.1 Prorocentrum cordatum | reverse complement strand
AGGAGGAGGAGGAGGGAGGGGAGGGGGACAAGGACGAGGAAGAGGAGGAGGAGAAGGAAGATGATGAGGAGGAGGAGGGAGGAAAAGGAGGCGGAGGATGATGAGGAGGAGGTGGAGGAGAAGGAGGAGGAGGACGGGGAGGAGGAGGAGGAGGAGGAGGAGTAGGAGGAGGAGGAGGAGCAGGAGGAGGAGGAGGGGGAGGACGAGGAGCAGGAGGAGGAGGAGAAGGAGGAGAAGGAGAGGGAGGGAGGTTATTCCCCAATCAGAGCTTGTCTCTGTATACGGGTCCTAGCGGAGTAAAGGGTTAGGTGAGGTTTGTCGCCGATTTCGTAGCCGGGCCCGGGTGCCTGGGTGCCCGGGTGCCCGGCGGTGCCCAGAAGCCCGGGTGGCCGGTTAGGTGCGTGGCCGATTTCGGTGGCCGGGCCCGGGTGCCCGGGTGCCCGGGGGTGCCCAATAGCCCAGTAGCCCTATAGCCCTATAGCCCTGCAGCCGTATAGCACTATGGCCCTATAGCCCTAGAGCCATAGAGCCCTATAGCTCTAGAGCCCTATAGCCCTATAGCCCTATAGCTCGATAGCCCTATAGCTCAATAGCCCTAAGGTTCTATAGCCCCTATAGCCCAATATCCCTATATCACTATACCCCTATAGCTATATAGCCCATATAGCCCCATTGCCCCAACAAAGATCTGATTGGGGCTTTGCTCTGGTATCATGAAGAGGAGAAGGAGGAGAAGGAGGATGAGGAGGAAGAGGAGGAGGGGGAAGAGGAGGAGGAGGGGGAGGGGGAGGAAGAGAAGGAGGAGGAGGAGGAGAAGGAGGAGGATGAGGAGGAGGTAGGAAAAGGAGGACGATGATGAATGATGATGAGGATGAGTATGCTGATGATGATGATGAGGAAGAGGAGGAGCAGCAGGAGGAGAGGAGCAGGAGGAGCAGCAGGAGGAGGAGGACGAAATGGAGGAGAAAGAGGAGGAGGAGGAGGGAGCAAGGAATGACCAGGCTTCCCTGGCCACGGACAGCCTCGGCAACGATCCGGCTCCCCGCAATTTGACGTGGAGCGCCCCGTCTATGCCAGGGCCCATCCTGAGCCCGAAGGTGGTCTGTACTTCGGCGCATTGGCTGCCTGAGTGTGCCATTGCTTTGTTCGACCGAGCGATGGTGGGAAGTGAGAAGGCGAAGGCCTTCTCAGTAGGCCTAGGAGCACGGCCTTCTTAGAAGTGTTCTAAGCCTCCCCCGAAGGCGCCAAACGCTTCTCAGAAGGCGCGATGGCCTCTGAGAATGTCGGCCGTCTTCTGGGAAGGCCTTCTCTTTCTCATTTCCCCCCCTCGCTCGCCGCCGAGTGTTCTTCTTCGGTGCATCCTCGCCATGCGAGCAGACTGCACCCCTGCCTGGCACCGTCCCCCGCATCGCGCACGATTCCCGCAGGAACCTGCGGCTGCTGCACTGCACCCGCGAACCAAAACGTGTTCCGAGTGCCCTCCGCCCTTGCCTGCGCCTCCTCCTGTGCGTGGCACACGCCTCCGCAGCCCGGTTGCCGCTTCTGCCGCGGTACGATCGCCCCACCGCCGCGGACCAAAGAAGTCTCCCTGCCCCTCCTGCTCATCCCTCCTTCGAGGGGCTGCGATACAGGGGGACTGGCTCAGGGGGGGAACACCGACCTGGAATCGGTGATGCATCGCCGATGGATCGGCGACAAGCCCCCGATAGCGAATTCGCACGCTCCTGGGCGGGGTGGGTCATCGGGGCCCTCTGTCGGCGATGAATGGGCCATCGGGGTCGGTGCACTCCCACTGGAGCCTGTCCCCTGGAAGCCGTCGGGTCATAACTCGAGGCTCCAGCGGCCGTTCGGAACAATTTGGGCACCCACGGCAAGCGCTCGACGAGGCGCAGCCCCTGGAGAGCGTCGCGAGGCTGGAACGCCGCCGAGAACCGACGGAAACGTCCGAAAACCTCAGACCTCGATTCTTCGTCTCACCCTGAGCCTACTCCCCCCTGACGTTGCCCCTGATCCTCGTCCTTGTCCTGCCCGTCCCTTAGCGGGCGAAGAACAGCACCACAGAAAGATTCCGTCACTGGGGGCGCGTATACCGTAAGTTTATACCTTGACGGGCCACCTTGTCCAGCCGCCCTGGGACAGGCGCCTCCCACAGCGCACAAGTGTATGGTATGCCGTCGTTCGCCCGTCAGCCCCCTCCTCGCTCTTCCTCGCCGTGCCCGCGAGCGGGCCTTCAGGCACATCTTGGTCACGAAGCGCCTGTCGGCCTCCTCCTCCAGCTTCAGGTTGTCCTGGATCCTGGCGGGCTGGGCGGCGCGCCGGGGGGGGACGCTGAGAGATGGCAGGCGTTCTCGGAAGGCGGCGGCGCTGTTCAGGAGCCCTCTAGCCCCAATAGCAAAACTCTCTTTCGGACGCCAGCAACGGGCACGGGACAGACATTGAGCAGGGACCGACCGTCCTGGCATTCCTATAGGCCTACCACGAAATGTCCTCAGACCCCAAGAGGGTTCGAAGCACAAAAACAATGTTCTTAGAACATAAACCCGAAGTGCTAAAACAATGTAGTTTAGCCAGAAATGTTCTAAGAACATGCCGTGGAAACCACACAAGGTTCTTAGAACGTTGTTTGGAAATCGCCACTGTTTGAAAAACGGGCACGATGCCCAGCAAGACATGTTGTCCGGAAACGACAGCGGCCGCTGTTGGGCCGGCGAACTTGCGTCTTCAACAGACAACGGCTGCGGCGGTGCGGTCAGCGAATCCTATTCAGACTGAACAGGACCTGCTGTTGGTCTTCGTACCCATTCTTTTCGCACCCACTTCGATCGTCCCGGTTTGTCTTCGGAGAAGGCCTGGACAAGTTCTCAAAAGGCCCGAGGCCTTCTGAGCCTTCCGAGAGGGCCGGCACCCCACCTGCCTTACCCCCCTGACGCACCGCCGATCCCTGGAAGAAAGAACAACTACATCAGAGTGAGGGGGCCGAACGGTCCATCACTGTTCCTGGGAAGGTGGCTGAAGCGGGGTTCCGCGGAACGAATTGTTGTTGCGTTGCTGCGTTGCTGCGTTGCTTTGTTGCGCTCTTGCTGTCGCCCTCGCCCGCGACCTGCCCGCGACCCACTCGCGACCCAACCCGCTACCCACCCCGCGACCCAACCCGCGACCCAGTCTACGAACCACCCGCGACCCACCAGCGACCCGCCCAAGTTGATTTGACGAAAAAAACGGCGCCTGCCACAGGATCGCTGTGACATGTAACAACCAAACCAAAGAACTGGTGCGGCGGGCTTCTTCAATGATTCGCAGCCTGCCGACGACAGCGCCGCCCCGTCATTATGTTTCGCAGTTGAGGAATGCTTTGTGAACATGAATTTCCTGGGGCCCGAGCGGGTTCAATTATGCCGCCGCTGGATTTCAAAGAGCCGATGCGACGTGCGCGCGGGTGCACGTGGCCAATCCGCGCGGGGCGGCCTCGTACGGTGGGCATCCGAGAGCACAGAATGCGACGCGCGCGAGGGTGCCCGTGCCTCCTTCCCTCCCGTCGGATCGACCAGGAGGGGACACCCTCCTGGGCCCTCGCGGGCCTCCTGAGGCCTCAGGATCGTTTTGAAGCCGCCTGATTCGAGCACCTTCCTGGAGTTTCATCTTCTCCTCCTCGTTCTCCTCCTCCTCGTTCTCCTCCTCCTCCTCCTCCTCCTCCTCCTCCTCCTCCTCCTCCTCCTCTACTGCTTCCTTTTCCTCCTCCTCTCCCTTCTTCTCCTCCTCCTCCTCTTCCTCATCCTCCTCCTCATCCTCCTCAAGCGCGCCCCCTTTCGACCACCCCAGCCAGGAGGAAGGCAGCGAAAACGCGCAACGGAACACTTGTTGCGAAAAAGTGGTGTTCCGCTGCGCCGAGGCGAAAGAGCGACAGCGCAGCTGGCTGGCAACCTCCACATCGCGGCCTCCAAATGCCTCGCGAGAAGGGGGGGGGCGGCTCGTGGAGCTTCGTGGGCTCTTGCGATGTGGTCTCCTGAAGTTTCCCGGGACATCGCGGGATGGCCTCCCGGAGCCTCTGGAGCCTCGCGGGGTGGCGTCCTGGAGCCGTCCAGGGCCTCGCATGATTAACGATGATGCTTTCTGGGTGCCCCTGGCGTTTCAAAGCCACTATTGTGTATGTGCGAGCGGTGGGCGCACGCGAATGTGCGCAACCATGCGCACCTGCATGTCTGCATGTACAGATGTGAAGTGAGCACCCGTCCTCAGTCGCTCGCCTACATCGTGCGATGTTATCGTGTGTGTGTGTGTGTCTGTGTGTGAGCATCGGTACGTGTGAGCACGCATGCTTGCATACACGAGCACGTGCACATGTAGACAGATCTGATCATGTGCGTATGTATGAAGGAGAATGTGGACATCGTATGGTTACGCGTTTAGAGACTGCATGTGTATGTATTCCAGGTATGTACGTATGTATACCCATAACTGCACGCACAATGGTGTGGGAATTATATGGTGCGTACACCGGTATGTACACAGTACAGGTGTATGCCTGGATATGGATATGTGCATGGGTATACATATACATATAGATCCGAGTGAGGGGGTCGAACGGTCATCCATTGCCCCTGGGTGCGTGGCTGAATAAGGAATTCGTGGTGAGACTTATGCTTGTTGCGTTGTTGTTGTCGTTGTTGTAAAGGTTGTTGTTGTTCTTGTTTGTTGTCGTCATCTAACCCGCGACCCACCCGCGACCTGACACGCGACCCACCCCGCGACCCAACCCGCGACACACCCGCGACCCAACCCACGATCCACCCGCGACCCACCCCCCGACCCACCCACGACCCACCCGCCACCCACCCGCGACCCACCCCGCGACCCACCCACGACCCACCCCGCGACCAACCCTCAAAGGAGGAAAAACCACCCGGACCCGACAATTGACTTTTACTAAAACGGCCCTGGCGTTGACTAAACGGTCCTGCCCTGTTCGATTCATTCCTTGTGTGCGTTGCTAAACGGCTTCGCTTGCCGGGGTCATCCTGATGTGGAAGAGTGCCCTCTACACCCGCGATCCACCCGCGACCCACCCGACCTACCCACATTGGTTTAACGAAAAAATGAATGAAACTTTGGCGCCTTCGGCGGGCTTCTCCAGAGTCTCGCAAGCTGCCGACGTCCCCACCGCCCCCTTACTCTTATCCGCATCAGCGGGGTGCTATGTATTCGTGTGTAAATGCATGGTTTGCTCACTGACTGAGATATCTGTAAGTGCATGCACACTCGTGCGCGGTACAAAACAACCGCCAAACATGATCCAAACGTTTGTGCAAATCGAATGCGCCTCTCGGACACGGCCCGAAACGGCCCCCCGACGGCCTAGGACGGCGGCATTATCAGTCGAAAAAGATCCTCTCCGTCGGGGGGGGGGACATTCTGTTCGGCGGCGCCTTTGCGCGGTCAGCGTTAAACCGTGGATATTTGGGGCGCCCAACTGTGTTGCCAGAGTGTCCCGCGACGGGGGGTCGTTCGGCCACGTGCGCTAGGGAACCCAGCTCCGCAAAATAAAGCACATGCGCGCGCCAAATCTGATAATTCTGTCGGGATTATCCTGGCCTCCGCACTCTCTCAAAACCCCGACTGGCTCGTCGGGGTGCGCGTCACCCCATTCGGGGGGATGGGGAGGGGAAGGGGGTCTTCACCACCAGATCTGGGGCTCCGAAGAACCCACGTGTTCTGCGGGGTGCCAGAATCAGGAAGCTTGGGTGGGCTCATCGTTACGCCGTCGTCCTCCTCCTCCTCCTCCTCCTCCTCCTCATCCTCATCCTCCTTCACTCCTCCCACATTCCCGCGTGCCCTCCCTCTCCTCCTGCCATATCTGTGTCCTTCTTCTCCCCCGCCTCATCGTCATCGTCATCAGCAGCAGCAGCAGTAGCAACTTCATCATCATCATCATCATCATCATCAGCATCATCATCATCATCATCATAATCAGCATCATCATCATCATCATCATCATCATCATCATCATCATCATCATCCTCATCCTCATCCTCATCATCATCCTCATCATCATCCTAATCAGCATCAGCATCAGCATCAGCATCATCATCATCATCATCATAATCATCATCATCATCATCATCATCATCGTCATCGTCATCATCATAACCACCGTCATAATCAGCATCATCATCAGTATCACATCACTATCATAATCATAACCATCATCATCAGCAGCATCATCATGATCATCATACTCATCATCATCAGCGTCAAAGTCGTCGTCATCACCACCTCCACGACCCCACCATCATCATCGTCAGCAGAAGCATCAGCGTCAGCATCACCAGCAGCATCATCACCAGCTTGAGCAGCAGCAGCACTCCTCCTCCTCCTCCTCCTCCGCGTCGTCGTCGTCGTCCAGCGAACCTTTGGCGTATGTGAGACGCGGTCGACGTGTTCGTCATCGTCGACGCCAGCTCCAAGGAAATTCAAAAATTAGCCTGGCGAAAGACCCAACCGCATGCAGTTGTGAGTACGGCAATTGTGAATATCTTCTTCGGTGGCGCTCCCTATCAGGCCACGAAGCGCTGTACTGGATGGGTGAAACGCAGGGAGCAAGGGCTGTGCTGGGTGGTGACGGACGCATGCGGGCGGTGCCACTGAGACCTTCCGTGGAGCTCCCTATGGGGCCACGTAAAGCTGTGCTGGGTGGGTGAAACGCAGGGAGCAAGGGCTGTGCTGGGTGGTGGCGGACGCATGCGGGCGGTGCCACTGGGACCTTCGGTGAATCCCATTTATGGGGCCATGAAGTGCTGTACTGGGTGGGTGAAACGCAAGGAGCAAGGGCTGTGCTGGGTGGTGGCGGACGCATGCGGGCGGTGCCACTGGGACCTTCGGTGGAGCTCCCTATGGGGCCACGAAACGCTGTAGTGGGTGGGTGAAACGAAGGGATCAGTGGCTGTACTGAGTGGTGGCGGACGCATGCGGGCGGTGCCACTGGGACCTTCGGTGGAGCTCCCTATGGGGCCACGAAAGGGGCCACGAAACGCTGTACTGGGTGGGTGTAACGCAGGGAACAAGGGCTGTGTTGGGTGGTGGCGGACGCATGCGGGCGGTGCCACTGGGACCTTCGGTGGAGCCCCCTTTGGGGCCACGAAACGCTGTACTGGATGGGTGAAACGCAGGGAGCAAGGGCTGTGCTGGGTGGTGGCGGACGCATGCGGGCGGTGCCTCTGGGACTGTCGGTGGAGCCCCTATGGGGCCACGAAAAGCTGTACTGGGTGGGTGAAACGCAGGGAGCAAGGGCTGTGCTAGGTGGTGGCGGACGCATGCGGGCGGTCCCACTGGGGGCTGCGGTGGAGCTCCCTATGGGGCCACGAAAAGCTGTGCTGGGTGGGTGAAACGCATGGAAGAGGGAGGAGGGAGGAGGAGGGGGAAGAGGATGAGAAGAGGAGAGGAACGCGGGGACCGTCTCTTCAAAACGAGGACCCAACACCACAGGATGGTTGGGAACAAAGAATGAACAGAAGCGCGGTAATTAAGTCGAATCCCAAACCGCTTTCCCTTCCCTGACGGGGGGGAGGGGTACCGGGAGGGGCACGGGTGGGGGACGGAGAGGGGTGTGCGGGGGGAAGGGCGGGTCAGATTACCGTCCCGGTCCCCAATGCGGACAGGGGAGGAGGGACAGGGTGGGTCCCTTCTGCCCCCCTCCTTCCGCCCTGGTCCCCCCTGTGGACAGCGGGGGACAGAAGGGCGGTCCACCCTGCCCGCCCCCTCCCTTGTTGCATCATAGGAGGACCTTGTCTGTCCCGTCGCGGCCCTATCCACGTCGAATCCGCGTCGAATCCATGTCGGCCTCGTCGGATCTGTGTCGAATCTGTGTCGAATCCGCGTCGAATCCACGCCAAATCTGCGTCGAGTCCGCATCGATCCCGCGTCGGGCACAAGAGAAGACACCAATTTTGAGGACGGGCGAGGTCCCCCGAAGAGGCAACGTGAACTCCCCTCCCCGGTCGCCCTTGTGGACAAGAGGGGGGGGGGGGGTCCCCCTGCCCCGCCCCCCTCCCCTTCCTGGTACCCCCTGTGGAGCGGGGGGGGTCCCCCGTGCCCCTTCCCCCCTCCCTCACCTCCCCAGCCCCTCCTGTGAACAGGAGGGACAGGGCGGAATCCCTTCTTGTGAACACAAGGAACTCCAGACCCCTCCCCCTCCCTCCCGCTCTCCCCCAATCCCCCTGTACACGCGGAGGGCAGGGGGTGCTCCCCCTGTGCGCAGGGGTCACTGAAGACCTCCTCCCCCCCTCCTTTGGAAACAAGGGCCACCAGACCCCCCCCTCCAAGGGGGTCGCCAGCGGGGTTCCCCAAGAAAGTCTCGCCTTCAGGGTCGTCGGCATCATTGTCATCGTCATTATCATGATCACTATCCATTTTCATCACCATCGCTATCACCATCAGCATCAGCATCAACACCATCAACGTCATCATCATTATCATCATAATCCTCCTCCTCAACCTCCTCCTCCTCTTCCCCCTCCGCCTCATCATCTCATCATAATCATCATAATTTCATCACCATAGTAATAATCAGCAGCAGCAGCAGCATCATCATCATCATCAGCATCAGCATCCTCATCATCATCATCATCAGCATCATCATCATCAGCATCAGCATCATCATCATCTTCATCATCATCCTCATCCTCATCCTCATCCTCATCCGCATCCTCCTCATCATCATCATCATGACCATCACCATCAATATCGTCATCGTCATCATCCTCATCATCATCCTCATCCTTGTCATCGTCATCATCACCATCAGCATCATCATCACCAGCATCATCATCAGCATCATCATCGGTATCATCATCATCATCATCATCATCATCATTATCATCATCATCATCATCAGCAACACCCGAAGCCATCGTCATCATCAACATCCTCCTAATCATCAGCAGCATCAACATCATCAACCTCGCCATCAGTATCGTCATCATCACCCTCATCAGCATCATCATCATCAGCATCATCAGCATCATCAGTATAATCACCAACATACTCATCACCATCATCAGCCTCATTCTCGTCATTATCACCAGCACCATCATCAGCATCATCAGCATCATCATTAGCAGCATCAGCATCAGCAGCATCGTCATCAGTATGAGCATCGTCGTCAGCATCACCCTTCTCATCCTCATAAACATCATGATCATCACAGTCGTCATCATCATCATCAGCAGCAACACCTGAAGCAACCATCATCACCAACATAGTATCCTCCTCATCAGCAGCATCAGCATCATCATCAACATCAGCATCAGCAACGCCACCATCATCGCCATCCTCAACAGCAGCATCATCATCACCAGCATCAGCATTACCATCATCACCATCATCGCCATCATCACCATCAACCTAATCGGACCGATCCGCATCACCACCGTCATCATCACTAGCATGATCATCATCATCAGCAGCATCATCGGCAGCATCGTCATTAACATCAGCATCATCGTCATCATCTTCAGCAGCAGCAGCCATCGTCATCAGCATCGTCCTCATCAGTATCATCAAAAGTACCAGAATCAGCATCATAGGCATAAGCAATGCTATCGTCATCATCATAAGCAAAATCTGCATCATCAGCTGCATCATCATCATCATCATCATCATCATCATCATCATCATCATCATCATCATCATCATCATCATCATCATCAGCCTGATCAACCTCATCCTCATCACCATGAGCATCATAATCATCATCAGCATCATCATCATCATGAACATCAACATCATCATCATCATCAACATCATCATCATCACCATCATCACCATTATAATGATGTTGCTACGCCTCCCAATTCCGTGAATCCAGCGGTCTGCGCCTTACCATCCTCATCATCGTCCTCCTCCTCGCCCTTCCTCCTCCTCGTCCTCCTCTTCCCCCTTCTCCTCCTCCTCCTCCTCCTCCTCATTCTACTTCACATCCCTCGCACACACCCCAACATCCTGATCCTCCTGAGGAGGAGGGGGAGGAGGAGGAGGAGGAGGAGAAGGAGGTGAGGAGGATGAGGAGGAGGAGGAGGAGGAGGAGGAGGAGGGAGAGGGAATGAGTGAGGGAGGAGGAAGAGAACTAAAGGGGGCGGAGACGAATGAGACCGTAGGGAGGAGGTGGGACATTGGAGGTGGGGGTAACCTGCAGCCCAGGTTGGAGAGAGCGAGGAGCGAGGAGCGAGAACAAAGGAGGGAGAAGGAGGTTCACCCTCTCAACTGCACGTGCTGGTTGGGTTTGGAGGGTCCCCAGATTGCTCAGTGAAGCTTTCTGAAGAAGTTTTGCAGTGGATACCGCCTGACCCGAAGTCCGTCCAAAACGGGTCCCCGGACCCCTTCCTGACGCCCAACCCATCAGTGTTCTGGGTAGCGTCTGACCCTGGAGACGAGCAGTGCCTCCGAAGGCAAGAGAGCCTCACATCTAGGAGTTCTGCGCAGACATCGCTGACCTGTGAAAATAAAAGCGTCTGCGCAGAACCGATGCTTTACAGCATCCAGCGCCGTGGGGCCACGGTCGGGAGCGGCCAAGAGGGGGGTGTCCAAGAGAGGGGGGTGCAAATCATGACCGCGGCATGTGCGCGGCCCAGCGGGGGGGCCAGGGACGTAATGAAATAAGAAGAGGCGCCGTAAAATCTGGGGAAATATCATGGTAAGAAGAGGCGCCGTAAAATCTGGGGAAATATCATGGCCCCCGCCATGATATCCCTCCCCCCCCTAGTCATCCCCCCCCCTCTTTGCCGCCCCAGACACGGGCGGGAGCAGTGGGGCCAGGAGCCCCTCCGGAGGCCTCGAGACGTCCTGTGGCAGGCCGTGAGAGGCCCCAGGAGGCCCCGGGAGGACCTGGGAGCTTCCACGATGCCCCAGAGGCTCCAGGAGGCCCCAGGAGCCCCCAGGAGGTCCCAGGAGGCCCCAGGAGGCACCAGGAGGCCCCAGGAGGTCCCAGGAGCCCTGGGATGCCCAAGGACAACCCGAAATTCTGGAACCAAGAATATCTCACGAGTTTCAAAACGTATAATATGTGTAGAACTTGAAGAGTTCGGTTCGCCCTAAGACTTTTGGAACTTATCCTTGGGCCCTGGAGTCCAAGATCTCCAGGATTCCCCGATTTCCCAAACTATTGATTTCCACCAGTTCACGTTAACAAGTCAACGTCAACGTTAACAAGTCAACAAGTTCCGTCCACCAGAAAGCTGTGCTTACAACGTTAACAAGTCGAGACTTTTGAAAATCACAGGGCTCTGGATTCCCAGATCTGCAGCATTCCCCGAAATCCTTAGTAATCCTGGTACGTCTCCCTGGCACCTGTTGGGGCCGCCTGGGGCCTCTCGAGGCATTCTGGGGCCGCCTGTGAACTCCCAGGGCCTCTGCGATTCCACTAAAGGACCCCAGGTCCAGGGAGGAGAAGGGCGATGGAGGAGGGGGAGCGGTGAGGAGGAGGAGGAGGAGGAGGAGGAGGAGGAGGAGGAGGAGGAGAAGATGAAAGAGAGAGGAGAGTCGTTCAAGCCTCGAAGATGGCATCCCCCCTGGTCGACTTTTCCCCTCCCTCCCTCCCTCCCTCCCTCCCTTCCCCCCTTCTCGTCCATCCACGTCTCCTCCCTGTCCCCCCTCTCCCCCTATTCCCCCTCAGGAAAGTCTAGACCCTTCACCATGGCAAGCTTTCATCGAGAGTCGTGTATTGACGGTGCTGGAGTCCAGTGAGGGTCCCCAGACGCCAAAAATGGCCAAAGAACATGCCGTCCTGTCTTTTTTTCGCAAGCGAATGTTGCCTACAACCGACGGCGGCCGATGTTTAGCAGGCGACCTTTGCGTCAAGTGGACAACGTCCGCGGTAACGCCGACAGCGAATCCTGTTCAAAATGGCAATTCGTCGTTTTCCCCATTCTGTCTGGACTCAGTCTTCTATCCTCCAAACGGGAGGTACACGAAGAGGGGATGTATCCGTAACCAGGGCTTCGGGAGTCGACTTTTGGGACCTCGGCAGGCGATGGATATGGATGTACGTACATGTTCATATACGTTATATATATATATATATATATACACGCACACACACACACACACGCATGTATACAATAGACGTGTAGATGTAAGTGCGTGTATGCATGACCTCCCAGGGTACGACTATATCCACATCCACCGCCTGCCGAGGTCCCACAACGTCGATCCCCAGGCGGTGGCTGTGGAGAGACCCCCGCCGCGGTGGGCGGGGGAGGGGCCGTCCTCCGCACGCGGAACTTGGAGATCAGGTCGAAGTGCTCCTGGAGCGGCAGGGGACGGGACCCCGCCGATGCGGCCCTCGGCGCGCCACGCTCGAGGCGAGGCGGCCGAGGGCCCCTCTCCGCTCGCCGCCCCTCGCGGGTCCCACAGCAAGGGGTGGGTGGCAGCAGCCAGCGGCGAGCCCACAGGTGAAGTGAGGAGGTGAAGGAGCGCAGAGACACACACACACAGAAACACGCACATTTTTATATATATATAGATCGATATGTGTATACATATATATATATATATATATAGATGTATATATATATATGCATATCTAATGGAACCATCGCGCGCGCTTCGCGCGCGCTCAGGTTCTAGCAGGCCCCAGGCCTTGACGAATTCACTGCTCCACTGAAGTAGTGGACCACAGTCCACGCATGCCAAGGCCTTCGAGGAAAATGGTTGTGTAGGGGGGCGGAGGCCGTATGAATCGGGTTCCCAGAAGGCCTTCTGGGAGCATGGTTTTGGGGCGTCTTGGGGAGCCTGTTGGGGCGTGTCGTCGTCGTCGTCGTCGTCGTCGTCGTCGTCCTCATGTCGTCGTCGCCTATTGGGGCGCGCCGTCGTCGTCGTCGTCGTCGTCGTCGTCGTCGTCGTCGTCGTCGTCGTCGTCGTCGTCGTCGTCGTCGTTTCGTCGTCGTCGTCGATTTAAGAGGGCACTTGGTGAAACTTTGTGCGAAACGATCTGCGGAGGGCCGCGAGAAGGCGATCAGTCATGTTCCCAATTAACTTCCCAGACAGCTCTCCTGTAGCATGATGGTACTTCGAAGCCTCCGGAGACTCGCGGGCCCATGATGAACCATGTCCCCGGAAGGCTTTCTGGGGACATGGTTCATCATGGCCCCTTGGGAGCCTCCGGGAACTCTCGGGCCCATGATGAACCATGTCCCCGGCAGGCTTTCTGGGGACATGATTTCTTGGGGTGTGTTGGGGGGCCTCTTGGGCGTTCCCTGGGAGCCCCTTGGGGGTCTCTTGGGGCTTCCTGGGGGCCTCTTGGGCGCCTCCCGGGGCTTCGTGGGAGCCTCTTGGTGGCCTCCGGGAGCCTACAGGCGGCCTCTAGGGCCAGAGACCTCGAAGTATCGGTTGGCGGTCCCCCTCTGGGCCGTCTCGCGGGGAGCTCTTGGGGCACAATTGGGTTGTCTGGGGAGCCTCCTGGGCCGTCTTCTTGCCCTCTTCGGGGCCGCGTGGCCCGTCTTGGAGCGATCTGAAGGGCCTCCGAGCGAGGCCGTGAGAAAGCGTTGGGGAGCGGGGAAAACGAGAACGACTAAATCCTTCAAAAACCATCGGACAATTAATGAATCTTGCCTCCCAGGGCCCTCTTGGGGAGCCTCTTAAGTCCGTCCTGGAGCGTGTTGGAGTCCTCGTCGGCCGTTTTGAGGGCAGCTTGGGCGTCTTCGGGACACACTTGGGTTGTCTGGGGAGCATCCTGGGCCGTCTTGGGGCCCTCGTCGGGGCCTAGTGGGCCTTCTTGGAGAGATCTGAAAGGCCTCCGAGGCCGTGAGGGAGTGCTGGAAAGCGGGAAAAGCGAGAACGCCAAAATCCAAAACACTCGGAGAATGAGTGAATCTTGCCTTCCGGGGCCCTCTTGGGGAGCCTCTTGAGTCCGTTGGGCCGTCTTGGGGGGTTCCGTCAGCCCCACAGGACGACCCTTTTGGGCCGTTTTGGGCCTGGGCCGTCTGAGGCCCTCTTGGGTCTCTCTTGGGTTGTCTTGGGGCTCCACGTGGGCGTCTGGGGCACTGCGAAGACGAAGCAAAAAAGCATGCTGAAAATGTACGTTTTACTGCGGGAACGGGCTGATGTTTGCCTCTTGAAGGCCCTCTTGGGGCCCTCTTCGGCCATCTTGAAGCCATCTCGGGCCCTCCTCGGCCTTGCTGTCCAAGAGAGCCCCAAAACGGCACAACAGGGGTCAAAGATGGCCCTAAGAGTGCCCCATGGCGGCCCAAGACGGCCCCAAGACACCCCCCGAAGCATTCCAAATCGTGACCCGGTCGTTCATGGAGACCACGGTTGGAGGCAGGGTGGCCCGAGGAAGCCCCCAGAACCTCCAGAACACGCCCAGGAGGCCTCCCAAAGAGAAAGCCTGAAACTTTTGTGAGGCCCCCAGAGGCTCTCCAAGGAGGAGCCTCCACAAAAAGAGCTGAGGAGGATGGGGAACATGCGCAGGGTTTGGCGAGAACGAGGAAAAAGAAGCATGGAGGAAGGATAACGATCAATATCCTTTTAGCGGTGATGCTGGAAACAGCAACAAGGAGTCATCGCAAAATTGTCGGTTTGACCTTCCTGCCATTCTGCCTGCATACCAAACTTCAAGGACCAAGGTGCATGGCGCGAAGCGCCACTGTAATCTTGTGTATATATATACATATATATGTATATATGTATAAGGGGTCCTGGCCGAGACGACCCCCGCAACACGAAGAACCTTTCAAACCGTCTTGAAGCGAGAAAGGGGACCGGATACCCACCAACACAACTCTCTGCATTTCCTTGGAGGTGGGGCGAATACGCAAGTTCCATTCCAAATGTATATGTAGGTATATATATACGTATGTATGTATGCATGCATGCACGTATGTATGTATGTGTGTATGTGTGTATGTATGTATGTATGTATGTATGTATGTATGTATTTATGTATGGATGTGTATGGTTGTATGAATGTGTGCAGGTATGTATGTATGTATGCATGCATGCATGCATGTATGTATATATGTATGTGTGTATGTGTGTATGTATGTATGTATGTATGTGTGTGTATATGTGTATGCATGTATGTATGTATGTATGGATGCATGCATGCATGCATGCATGGATGTATGCATGTATGTATGTATGTATGTATGTATGCATGCATGCATGCATGCATGCATGTATGTATGTATGTATGTATGTGTGTATGTGTATGTATGTGTATGTATGTATGTGTGTATGGATGTGTATGCATTCATAGTTATACGTATATATATATCGATACATGCATATACATACATACATATATATATATATACATATACAGAGAAGAACCTATGCGTGTGCATCACGACTGTAAACTGAAGCGATTTGCGCGGCTGCGCCATTTGCATACTTGTGCGCGCAAAGATAGCAGAGCTTGTGAGCATCAAAACGTTGCGGCGACGAGCTGTGCAGAGGGCCTCGGCGGCGAGCGGCGGGCGGCTGCCAATGGGGCAGCGCGCAGGGCGCTCGTTTCCTCTCGCCTGCCAGCACGCATGACCAGCGCCCCTGCGCCTCCTAGTGCCCCTTCCCTCCTCTTGCCCATCCTCCTCCTCTCCCCCCTCCTGCTCCCCCTTTTCCCCTCCGCCCTGCTCCTGTTCCTCCACCTGCTCCTCCCTCCCCCCGCCATCCTGCTCTTCCTCCTCCTCCTCCTCCTCCTCGTCCTTCTCCTCCTCCTCGTCCATCCTCCTCCTCCTCCTCCTCCTCCTCCTCCTCTTCCACCCTCCTCCTTGAGCAATAATCCCTCCCTGCCGCACCCCGAGACGTGCCGGTACGGCGGGCGGGGCGTTTTGACCGAGACGTCCTCGCTATGTATTATCCTGAGGCTTGACATTTGCGACCGTTACAAGCGCCTTAGCGCCGCACACATTCGGGCAACCGTGTGCAATGGTTTCGAGGATTCGTATGGTTTCTGTCCCAGAGATGGTGTTCTGGCACGACTTGGGATCAGGGCGCAACAGTCAATTTTTTCGCGGCGCTGAAACATCAGGAACAGCTTTCTTGCACGATTTAGGATTGTCAGGACTCAACAGCTACATCGCCACATTGACTAGCGGCGTTGACGTCGAAGGAGTTGAGCTGTGGCACGATTGAAACTTCTCAGATGGTTGTCTTCCAATGGGGCACTTCCAGCAATGAGAGAACATTCGCCGGCCCATTGGGGTCCGCAGACGAAAAATACCACGGCAAGGTCCCGGCAAAGTCTCGGAACGGTCGGGTCAGAGATGCCGGAACTCCTGGGCGCGGCCTCGGGTGGCCCTAAGACGGCCCAAGAGGCCTCCAAGACGGCCCCAGGATGGCCCCAAGAAGGGCCCAGAGGGAGAACCCGAGCAGACATTTCGAACTCTTGGCCCCAGGATGCGCTCAGGAAGCCCCCAGAGGCCCCCCAAAGCCCCCCAAGAGGACCCAAGAGGCCTCCGAGAGGCCCCAACTGAGGTCCCCAAGAACCCCAACAGGCCCCCAGGAAGCCCCAAGAGGCCCACGAGACCTCCAAGAGGCTCCTCAGAGGCCACAAAACTGCTCCCCAGAGCTCCCCAGACGCTCCCGAGAGCCCTCCGAAGAGACCCCGAGACGCATCCATGAGGACTCTGATCCACAATCCAGGTACGTTTCGAAACTCAGCTGGGGCTCTCTTGAGCCATCTTGGCGCCCTCTGGGGCAGTCTATCGGCTCTCTTCGACGGGGTGCGAGCCACATCTCCAACGATCTCCTCCAGGACAGTCCTGCCTGCCCCACAGTTCCCACTGGGTACGAGCACACCACCATGCAGCCACCGTCGTGCGAAATGGCCTGGCCGAGTGAGCGAAGAAATTCAAGTATTGGAAAGACACATGAAGAACACAATTGGAGGGAATTGTTATTGCAACATCGTTGATGCGTATTGGGTTTACGCAGGCTATCCTTTTCCTTATCCTCATCTTACTCCTCATCTTCCTTCCTAATCCGCATCCTCCTCGCCTTCCTCGTCATCATCATGACTCTCTCCCTCTCTCTCCACCTCTCCGCCCGCCTCTTACACATCCTCCTCCACCTTATCGTCTCCTCCTCCTCCTCAATATCATCATAAGCATCAGCATCAGCATCAGCATCGGCAGCAACATCAGCATCAGCATCAGCATCAGCATCAGCATCAGCATCATCATCATTATCATTCAAAGCAGCATCAACATCGGCATCAACCTGAACATAATGAGCATCAACATCAGCATCAGCATCAGCAACATTCAGCAACAACATCAGCATCAGCATCAGCATCAGCATCCGCATCCAAACCCTCATCCTCAGCATCAACATCATCATCATCATCATCATCATCATCATCATCATCATCATCATCATCATCATCAACAACAACAACATCAACAACAGCATCATCATCATCCGCTTCCTCCTCCTCCCCGTCCTCCTACTCATACATCTCCCCCCCATCCTCCTCCTCTTCGTCCTCCTCCTCCTCCTTCTCCTCCTCCTCCTCGGCTTCCGCACAACAAACCAAGCAGATCCCGACAGCAGCCAGGTACAGTCCTCGAAGGCGCGAACAACGAAGCTCCAGGCAAAGACCATTGCACAAGCAGCACAATCGACGACGCGGACAGCAACCGCCAGAACGCGACGCACATGGTACACCTGTCCAGCATAGTGAGGGCGACACAGACAGCACCAACGCAGATCGAATGGAACCCTGGGTCGAATACAATCAACGCGCCACACGACGCGCATAATACCCCATGAGGCTCCATCACATCGACAGCTGGGTGACGCTGCACATGCGGGAGACATGGCGAATGGCCTCAAGAGTCGCAAACCACGACACCAAAATGGGGGGTATGGCGAATGCTGCCTTTTCAACGAGACCTCAATCCACGCCGGCGTTGACAGAGACACCACGGTGGCCAACACAACCGCTGGAGGAACGGAATCGACACCTACTTACGTCAACGCAGACCAGACCTCCAACGACCGCTCACAACAACCCGTCCGAAAGGACAACCGAACGACATCACATGGTTGCGCAGAGCCTAAGACACCGCCATCTGGAAAACGCCCACGCGAGCAAGCATCCATGACCAATAGCGAGAAGTCAGGACGACACGCGCTTACACCGACACCAACGACTTCCTGCGCCTCGACCCTCCTCCTACCACATTACCTGCTGGCCTGCCTCGCACTGCATGAGTCCAGACACGCCAGAATCCAGAGGCTACGGCATCACCCACCTGGTCTGAGCTAGCCCCAGACGCTTGTCCGCAGCGGTGGTCGTTCGTTCGCTCGTTCGTTCGTTCGCTCCTCCTCCTCCTCCTCCTCCTCCTCCTCCTCCGCCTCCGCCTCTTCCCCCTCCTCCTCCTCCTCCTCCTCCTCCTCCTCCTCCTCCTCCTCCTCCTCCTCCTCCCTCTAACGCTCCATCATGTCGGTGGCCAGGATCAGCTCGATGATCAGCGAGCGAGCCAAGGCCTGCGCAGGGGCACGGGAAGTGCGGCGACCGCCAAGCCCCCCCCCCCCCCCTCGACAGAGCGGGGGTGGGGCGGGCAAACGGGAAAGGAGGGGCGGAGGGGAGGAGGAAGAGAGGAGCAGGAGGAGGGGCGGCAAGGAGGGAGGAAGGAAACGGAGAGGCGCGAGTAGGGAACATGGATAAGGAGTGGATAAGGGGATCCAGGAGGACGAAGGGGGAGGGAGGCAAGCTAGGTGCGCTAGCGTCACATCTGACGTCCTACTCCTCCCTCCCATCCCTTACCATGGGGCGTAGATCTCCTATGAACCCGCACAGTCGGATTTCGAGCACGGTAATGATCCCAAGAACGTACGCGATGGATGGAAGAGCATGGCGTAGAAGAGCACGCCAGAGCATAGCATGTCATAGTATGGCGTGGCTATGCGTAGTGAAGCATTGCATCACAAAACATAGCGACGCAACGCATGGCATCGAACAACAGAGCACAACACAACATCGCATTGCATGATGTGGCATAACATTGGATGACTTGGCATTGCACTGAATGACGAGGACTCGGCATTCCGGACAGGGCCTGTCCGGAATGCCGAATCCATGTCCTCCGCAACCTTGACTGCCCCATGTGGGCGCTTTGGAATGCCAAGCGCCATCCGAAGGCGCGGAAATGAGGGCGCTGCGCGGAACGAGGCCAGCGCTGCGGCGGGAGCACGATGTTGAATGACCGAAGCGCGGAAATGAGGGCGGCGCTGCAGCGGGAGCTCAATTTTCGAAGAACCAGAAACGACAATATTGGGAAAACACATCGGAAACAAAACAAATAATAACATACTGCGACAAAAGCAAGACGCGGTTAGCACGCGACACGCTCCAGGCAGACTCTGGGGAGAGAAGAGAGTAGAATTCAGATGGTGTAATTGTGGAAGGAACGCATGGGGGCGACGCTTGCTCGAGATTTGCTTGCCGGGGGGGCACGCTGCTGAATCACACTTGCGGGGATTCGTCAATTGTCGCTGCGCGGGTGAGAACCGGCTGCGTGACACGCTACGCAAGCGCTCCTGACCGTGAGTATGTCTCAGGCGGGTTTCGCTTTGAGAAAGTATGAGGGGAAACGTTAGGGGGTGGGGGGCGGCGCAGGGGGGGGCATCGATCTGGAATCGGCGACACATCGCCGATAAATCAGCGGCAGCGGCAGGCCCCCGAGGCCGAATTCGTATGTTTCTGGGTGGGGCGGGCTATTTGGTTATACTGGTGATGAACGGACGATTGGGGGTCGATGCTTCCCTCCATGAGCAAGTCGAACCCAGGTTGCTGCTACTGACGTACCGTACATCAGTGGCAGCAACCTGCGATATGCGACTACGATATGCGTACTACGCATATCGTAGTCGCATATCGCAGGCACGATCCTCGCTCTGAGAAAACGCCGCTCTGCACCCCGACGAGTGCTCTAAAGCCAGGCAGGAGGCCTGGAACTCAGCACGAGGGACCGTCTGCCTTCTGCCCGAGCGGATCTGGGCGACTCCGCACTGGGTGGCCCACAGGGGAGGCGACCCCGGCGCGCTCTCTGCGTGCGGCGCCAGGCGGCCCACGAAGAGCGGGACCGGGCGCCTCGCTGGCGCCAGCCAGCCCGGAGGCCTGCTCAAGAGCGCGCGACCGCCGAGACCTCGGCAGGGCGGCGCGCCTAGTGGGCGCGGCGTCACCCGCAAGGGCGCGGAGAGGGCCGCGCGTCGCGGTCTGGGCAATGAGAAAGGCGCGGAAGCAAGACGAAGCCAGGGCGAGGATAAACTCGGGCGAAGATCATGTCGGAAATCTCTGAAGTCCGGCGGCCCTGCTGGAGGACGTCTCGGGCGCCGCGGTTTTCTCAGAGCGTTCCGGAGCGCTCTGAGGGCGTTCTGGACAGCTCTGGAATGGAATTGTCCTCGTCCCAACACCGTCCGACCCGCCTCCATCCATGCGTGCGTAGCTGCTGGGAAGGTGAAAGATGAACGTACGCGGCGCGGCTGGGGCCAGACCTCGCAGGCTGGCCGCCTGCTATCCGCGCAAACTGCTGGATGCGTCACCCTTCGGGGTAAGATGTGGTGACAGATGGTCCGGATGTTCACACAAAAAACAGCCATTCAGAGAACAGTCCCCTATGATGGTGCGAACCCCAGGTTTTGATCAGCGGGCCTGTATCCCTCCCACTTCGGACACGTCCCAAGGTAACGTCATATCCAATCATATCCTCCTCCTCCTCCTCCTCCAACTTCCGCCCACCGCCTCCTCGTCATCCACCTTTTCAAATTATCTCTCCTCTTCCTCCGCCTCCTCCACCTCCCCCCTCCGCCTTCTCCTCTCCTCCGCCTCCTCATCATCACCATCATCATCATCATAATCAGCATCATCATGATCCCCATCGCCATCAGCAGCAGGAACATCATCATTATCATCATCATCACCATCACCATCATCAGCATCATCATCATCATCATCACCACCATCATTATCGTCATCATCAGCATCATCATCATCATCGACATCAGCATCAGCATCACCAGCATCACCACAATCATCATCATGGCATCCTTTTTGTCGAAAGTCGCGCGCCAGAGCATTATGTGTGTGCGTTGGCGCATGCATCAGGCCACCCCCAGTTGGCAGCTCTCTCATGGCCACGGCACGCTGATCAAGCACACAAGCGGCCACGCCTGCGAGCACGCGGAGGTCCCGGGAGGCCGCACCAGCGAGCAAACACTTGGCCACGTAAAGGCCGAACCAGCCGAACCAACGCGGGGGCCCACAGGGAGCCGCACCAACGCGGGAATCACCGAACGCCTTCCCGCCAACGGCATGGGGAGAACCTAGTCCTGAGCCCGACCTCGGGCCAACGCGGCCCAAAACGCCAGGTTTCAGAAACCATCGCATCCACACTCCCTGCGGGAGAAACCTGAAGAATGTTTTAACGGGGCGGGCGACGGTCACGCCCTCGTCCCAAGGCCGAGACGGCAGGAAACGGCTGGGAGACACCAGGAAACGGCCGGGGCCAGACAGCTACAATTAAAAATATTCGCGTTCCCTCTGACATTCCCTGCCATGTTCCCGCGCAGTTAAAGCATCAGAGAGCGCATTCCTCCTGGCGTCCTTTCTGTCGAGAGTCGCGCGCCAGCGCATTATGCGTGCGTTGGCGCAAGTATCAGGCATCCCCCAGTGGCGGCTCACTGATGGCCACGACACGCTGATCAGGCAACAATAGGGCCAAACCTGCGAGCACGCGGGGGCCCCGAGAAGTCGCGCCAGCAAGTGGGCAGCACTGGCCACGCAAGGGCCGAATCAGTCGCACCACGCGGGGCCCCACAAGGGGCCGCGCCAACGTGGGGGCCACCGAGTGCCTTCCCACCGACGGCAGAGTGGGGACCCACTCCTGAAACCGACCATGAACCAACGCGTCCCCAAAGGACCAGGTCTCAGAGACGATCACCTCCACGCTCCACCTTTCCCTTAACTCAGGCTAACCAGCCGCGCGCGGTAACCTGGAGACACTTGCACCTGGGCGCGTGCCAGGCCACCAAGGCCCACCTTGCACTTGCAATTGCCCATCGGGCAGCGAGAGGTGGATAGAGAGAGAGAGAGAGAGAGAGGAGGAGGAGGAGGAGGAGGAGGAGGAGGAGGAGGAGGAGGAAACAAAAACAACTCCGCCCGATCCCCAGGACGGCGAACCAGCCGCTTCGACCACTACACTCTTGAGTTCCTGGGTTGCCTCCAGTTCCTCAGGCGTAAAGGTGGCTTCCTGGAGCTTCACAAGGGGAGTCGGTGATATAGATTCGGGCTGCCTTGATGCAAGACACAACGCCCTCTCCGGGCGGCCCCGTTGATGCCCCCCTTCGTCCGATAGTGGAGTGTTTTTTCCACCTTTTTCATAAGCTACGCGGCGTGAGCCCGTGCGCTCACAACCTGAACACCGATGGGGGCTTCGGCACAGCCTGCGGAACTCAGGGGGCGTCTGGGCAACAAAAGGGCTCCCTGGCAGGAGCTGGAGGGCTGGGGGGGGGGGGGGGCGACTTACCAGGGCCGCGCCATAGACGCTCAGAACCTCATTCTGGTTCAACCTTTGACCAGACATAGTGAGTCACGAGACGAAGATTGATGAGAACACTTGTTCCTACAATGGTGATCGCAACGACGCGCCTCCGAATCGCCGAGACCTCGCCCGCGCGCGGCGCGCAGCGAAACTCGACGGCGACGGCGAGAGCAGGACGCGGATGCCCCGGGTCGCACAGTGCACCTGCGACCGCCAGCGCCACCGCCTGAGCCCGCTCCCGCAATTCAAGCTTGCCCCAGGCGGCCTCCAGGCGCCAAGCTGGCGGGAGATGGCGCCTGGCGCCGGGAATGAAATGCTGAGCTGCTGCGAGGGCGCGGGCCATTCAGCCCTTCAGCTTGCCTTCTTCCCAGAAGTGATCCATGCATTCTGCGCGTCGCGGGCCCAGCTGATCCACGTTCGCGACGTTCGACCGAGACGTTCGGCCACGCGCCAATTCGAAGAATTCTGCGGCAAATTCAAGGCATTGCGACATCGCGCGCTTGGTTAGAATATTGCCGCTAAGCCTGCCCATTGCCGCTCGCGTAGCCTTCCCAGCCCCTCTCGCGCCCTCGGCGCCGCTTGGCCTCAACCTCCCAGCACCCATGGCCCTCTGCTCGGCGCGTCGGCGAGGTTGTCCGCCGCGCGCGCAGATGTAGAAGGGGGCGCAAAAGGTCGCAATGCAGAGAGCATCGAAGCAACACAGCACGACATTCAGGCGGCGAGACGACGAACGGCCCTTCGCAGCGACCGCCAGAATCACTTGCGAGTCCACGAAAAGGTATACCCTCGTGCCGAGGGCTCGGAAGTGGCGCACGCACCATGCGCCCCATCTGCAGCCCGAGCTCGTCGACGCGACGCGAGCGATGGAAACGCATGGCCACTGCGCGCTTCCAGTGCCAGCGGCGTTGGTCGATGCTGACCCGCGGCCAGGCGTTGCGCCGATTGGGCGACCCAGTGTCCAGCCTCACATCGCTGCCGCGATAGTCAGCACGACGGTGCATTTCGAGCATCAGGCCGTGCGCGACCTCATCCGAGCTCTGTTCGCCCGGCGGCTGCGCCTCGGCACTGAAACTCTGCGTCGCGAGCGCGTCGAAATCAAAGCGCCGCTGGGCTGGCCCAGCGCGCGCGCCTTGCGCCTCGCAACGTCTTCGTAGAAAGCGGCCTGGATCACGGGCGGCTCCGGCAGGTGCTCCGGGAGCCAAGCGCTGCGCAAGCGCTGCCCGACAAGCCGCTCCGCCGCCCCCGCGTGGACCGCATTCCCAAGCTGGGGGCGCCGCGTGCCCTCGCGCCCCCGACGTTGCCAGGCTTCTCTTGCAGGCGAGCGCGTACCCGGACCATGTCCCAATGAAGATCCCACGCCCCTACGGTGACGGCGCTGGCAGGCCTCCACCACAGATAAGAAACTGCGCCTGGCACTGGTGCGGCGCGAATGCGGCGGTCCTCGCCCCAATGCTCGACGGTCATCGCGCCCCTCTCGGGTCGGCCCCAGACTTCGCCCGTGGGATGGCGCGCGCGATGGCGGGTGGCCCCCGATTTAGACGCGCCCCGCTCGCGGCCCCCATCCAGCCAGAACTCGCGCAGCGCAACCTCAGCCGGCGCCAACTCGACGAGCTCTGCGATGCAACCCCTGGCCGGCGCGCCCGCATAGTCGACGCACAGGAGATGACGCGCCATGGCCTCCGACATCGCGACAGCGTCGCTGATCTTCACGGAAGCTACATTCTCGCAGGAGCCAAGGACGGGGACGTCGTAGAGCACGGCCCCCAGCTCTGCCTGCAGCCTGAGCACCTCAACAAAAAACAGCGCCGAACGTGGGTCAGCGAGTCCAGCGCCCTCGGGGCTGAGCCCGCCGACTGCTCGGCAGGGAAGGCCGGGCGCTCCCGCGCCGGCCGCGGCGCCAAGGCAGGCTCGCCTCAGATCCTCGAGCTCGCGCCGAGCCGCGTTGCGCACGTCGGGCCACTCGACGTCCCCAGGCCAATGCCTTCGGTAGACGCCACGGGCTGCCATTTCGGTGTCGTCGCTGCCAGTGCAGACCACGCGCGCCCCGAGCCTGTCCACGCTCGCCCAGAAGCCGCCCATCCCGCCTCAGAACTCCACAGCCGCGATGCCGCGCTCAGCGACGGGAGCTGACCGCGCTGCTGCGCCGCCGCTGCGCCTTCGGCTGCGAGGCTGACCCCCGCCGAGGCCCCGCCGCCTTGCCCCGGGGCGTCGGTCGCGATCGGTCGGCAGTCAAGTGGTCGGCGCATGTCAGCGACCAGCAGCGGGGCGCTCATCATGCGCGCGATTAGCACGCTCCTCACTCGGTCGCCGAGCGCAGCGTGACTCGAGGGGCGGTACATCCCGCTAATCCATCGCCGCGCCTCGCCGAGACACCGCGGCGCCTGGCGCCCCATCGTGAAGTTAGCCACCCAGCGCCCACGCAAGGCCTGCATCTCGAAGAGGCTGCATCCCTGCTGATCCAGTAGACACGCCGAGAGCGCCCCGTGCCCCAGGAGCCTTTTGACTGGCCGCGCGGCAAGGCCCGCGAGACCATCCACGCCCACTTCCTTGAGCAGGGCGAGCGACTCCCATCTTGAGCGACTCCATCACCTCGAGCGCCCGCCGCAGCGCGGCCCGGTGCTCAGAGGGCGCCCCCTGCTGGTTCTCCCACTCGGCGGCCTTGGCGAACTCGGTCTCCTCGGAGTCGTCAACGCACATGCTCCTGCACCACCTCTGAGAAGGGGCCCTTGCGGACCAGGAAGGGCTGGCCCCGTCGCGGCTCTCGGCCCGCCGCCAGCCTCGCCCTGGCACGCGCGCCGCCCGCGGCGGCCTGCCCGCGCGCGCGCGCTGCGCCACTCCGACCGCCGACAACCGCCCCATCGGGGTGACCTTCACTCAGACGCATGCGTCCTCGTACTCCGACGGGCTGATCCACCTCCGCCGCACCTCCGCCGCGGCTGCGAAAACGTCAATCAGCGCCGCAACTGCGGCGGCAATGAGCACCCCGAGATGTCACCCCCCGAGAAGAAGGCCACCTCATTGTCCCTCTCCACGGCCTGGGCGCACGCACCTGGCAGCGGCAGCTTGTCGACGCTGCCCATCGCGAAAGGCCGCCGCGCATCTGTCGGCGCGAGGTTGGCGACCAGGCGCCGCCGTTGGCGGAGCCCCTCTGGCGCCCCCCCACCCGCTCAAGACAACGCCGAAGGCTCCCGTGCTCACCCGCTCTCCGTGGATGACGGGGGCGCGGGCCCCCTCGATCTCCGCCAGGATCCCGCGGCCCAGCAGCTGCGCAGCGACGCGGCCCCACTCGCCGTCATCGCAGTGCACCGCGGCTGAGCCGTCGACCCTCGAGCGGGAGGATGAAATGCTCCTCGGGCTCGAGGGCGCGGCGCACTGCGTCGCTGCAGGGACTGACTGCCCCCAGGTTCGCGCAGCGCTCCGCGGGGGGGGGGGGGGGCTGGCTCGACCTGAGCCCGCGTCCGCCCCCCAGGCTTGGTCGCGACCCGTTCGCTATGCCCAAAAGCAAAGATCTGGATCACCTCCTTCCAGGAAATCCGCCGCGTCTCCGCCTCGCCCCCCACGCGCGAATGAGCGTGCGCTGCCGCGTCCAACCCGCGCCGCGCAGCCTCCTGCCGGGCCGCCGCGCGTCGCCGCGCCCGGCAGGCGCGCGTCGGCAACGCAGCAACGGCCCCCGCGCAAGTAGTCGGCGAGCAGCGCCTGCAAACGCGCCCAGGCCCCGGCCCCGACCTTCCAACGGAAGGCGCGTCTGTTTTCGCCGCGAAACCACGAGACGCACTTAGGATCGCTCAGCCGCTGGAACAGGGCTTCCATGTGCCCGCCCGCGCCGTGCCGCGGCAGGGGCGGGGCGTCTCGCCTCCTCAAAGCATTCTCGACCGCGTGGCGCGCCGCGTTGAACGCCTGCCTAGCCCGCCTGCCCATCCGCGCGCCCGCGTGCAGCAGCCAGCGTAGCACTTGGGGGCCCATCTTGGCTATGCTCGCACCCGCGTTGCGGAGGTTTCTCGGGGCCTCGCCCTGCGCCCTCTCGTTAGCTCCGAAACCACCTCAAGGATGGCGGGGGTTGGCGCGCGCGTCGCCTGCCTCGGACCTTCCGGGGGCCCTTCCGCCGCGCGTAGCCGCCGCTCCCCGCAGGCCAGCACTCCGGCAGCTGCTGCGCGCCGGCTCTCGGCGCACCCACCCGACCCGGCGCCTGACGCCGCGCCCGCTGCGGCCTGAGTCCGACCCCTCGGAGTGAGCAGCGCCGCCCTGGGCTGGGCCTGGGGCGGCGGGGGCGGCGCAGAGGGCAGCCGCGCCGACCTCGACCCGGCTGCGTCCTTCCCCGCCGGGCCCGCCTGGCACGACTCCTGCGCCTTCGGCTTCGCCGTGGCTTTCGACTTCGGCGTCGCCCCCTGCCCCCGGCGACCCCCCCTCCTTGCCCTCGCCCGTGCACTCCTCATCGGAAGCTCCTCCTCGCTCGGGGGGGGGCGGCAAGGGGCTGCGGCCCCGGCGGGCGTGGGATCCACTCGGGCTGGCGGGCCGCTTCCTGAGGCCCTCGTCGCTGGCCCGGTCGACGCGTTCGTCCGACGGGCTTCCTCGGGCCGGGCGGCCCCCCGCCCGAGGCCCCCGACCCCCTGGTGGGCCTCGTCGCTCTCCCTTGCCTTCTCCTCGATCTCCGCGAGCTTGGCCCCCCGGGGCCCCAGCTGTCCGACGAGCATCTCCGACGAGGATGCGCGGCCGATCGAGCTTGGGAGCCAGCTCGCACTGCGCCGCCATCGCCTGTCCCCCCCCTTGGCCTCGACCTCGAATCGGGCTTCCCGCGGCATCGGCCCCGCTGCCGCGGCCCCCCATCAGGTGCTCAAATAACGCTTCATCAATCGCCCTCCGCAGAAGCTGCTCCGGATGCCGGCGCGCGAAGGACACCAGGCCCTCGCCCGCCCATGGGGGGGCCAGGCGAAAACCCGACCACTCGCTGTCTTTCTCCTCAGTTTCACGCTCACCGCCAGCGCTGGTCGCAAGCCTCAGCCCTGGCCTCGGACTTCGGTTCTCCTCAGGCTTGTCGGCAAACGCTCTCGTTCGGTGCTGCACCGCGCGCTCTGCCGAGACCTCGCCGACACCCGTCGTCGGGGCAAGGCGGCAGGGCTCATTCCGACCCCCTGGCGCGTCAGTTATGAGCTTCGCCCACAACTCTGCAAGACGCCTCTCCAAATCTGGCCTGCGCGATGCTGTTGCGCTGCCGTCCTTGGGGGCGCCTAGGGCGTCGTCGTCCGCGCCGAAGACAGCCGCCCCTCCCGCTGGGTCGCCTTTCGGGGCTTCGCCCCTCTCACTCGCAGGCGGAGCCGGGGGGCGTTCGATGGGGAGCTGTGGCGCTGGACGGGGGGCGTCGAAGTCGGGGCGCAGGCGGTGCGAGTTCACCCCGAACGAACCCTCAGCCTTTTTCTGGAGTCGAGACCATGCAGTAGCCTGCCGAGCCCTGGCAGAAGTGCACGAGTCTGTCACCACCGGGGCCACGCAGCAAGGAGAGCAGCATGGCAGCGCCTGCCCCCTTGACCACGTCCATGAACTCGCCCTCCTAGAAACAGCCGTTTCTGCCGTTGGCTGTGAACGAGCCACCCTTCGCGACAATGGTGGAGTGCCTGGAGAGCCCACGGTACTCACCCCTGCACTCGAGCACGTCTCCGTCCCTACGGCAGCAAGCGGCGTGCGCCAGTCGTCCCCGCCACCCGTCGTCCAGGGCTCTGGCCGCTTCGCCTCGGGTCGCGTCCACGCCGCCGCCTTGCCGAGGGGCCTTGGACGGGGTGGCGGCTCCTCATCATCGGTAAACGCAGGAAAAGGTTCTGCTGGCCTGCTCTTCCCGTGGCTGTGCCGCTTTTCTCTTTGGTGTCGCTCCTCCATCCTCGTCGCTTTCAGCCGCTGGCCGCTTGAGAGCAGCGCCCGAGCCTGGCGGCGAGGCGGACGCTGGGCGGCCCTTCTTCATCATCCCCGCCTTACGGGCGACACGCTGCCGCCAGGCGGGCGCGCGGGCTCGACGCCCCTTGCCTGTAGGCGGCCAGCGCCATAGCGGGCGGACCCCAGGGGTTCGGGGTCTTGCCTGTCGGCGCGAACCGCCCCACCCTGGGCGGCATGGCCAGCCGCGCGCACGCGAGCGCTGGGAAAGCGCACCTCCACGTCCGTTTTGGGCCCTTGAGCCCAGGCAGCTACGGAACAAACCGTCGAGCTCCCTCCCACAATCCCCGCCATGCTCCTACGAACGATGGACAACCGAAGAGCACATTCCTCCTCCTCATCATCAACAACAGCAGCATCTGTACCATCCACCACCATCACCATCACCATCACCATCACCATCACCATCACCATCACCATCACCATCACCATCACCATCACCATCATCATCATCATCATCATCATCATCATCATCATCATCATCATCATCATCATCAGCATCATCATCATCATCATCCCCATCCTGATCCTCATCTTCATCCTCATCCTCATCCTCATCCTCATCCTCATCCTCATCATCATCATCATCATCATCATCATCATCATCATCAGCATGATCATCATATTCATCACCCTCATTTTCACTATCATCATCATGAACATCAACATATACATCAACATCATCATGTTTGTATACAACGTTCTCAGCATTTGCACTATCATCACCATCATCATCCACAGCATCATCACCATGCCCCTCGTCAGCATCATCAACATCAGCATCTTTATCATCACCGTGATCGCTCAGCATGATCATCCTTACCATCGTCAACACCATCACCATAATCAGCGCCATCATCAGTATCATCAGTGACAGCAGCCTCGTCATTAGCATTATCATCATCATCAGCATGATCATCATCATCATCATCATCATGACCATGACTATTCATCAGCATCACCATCACCCTTATCACAATCATCATTATTAGCATCATCGTCACCACCAAAACCATCATCGTCATCATCATCAGCAGCAGCAGCCCTCGTCCTCTATCTTCCCTACCTCCTCCTCCTCCTCCACCACCACCTCCTCCTCCACCACTACCTCCTCTTCACCACCATCACCACCAACATCACCATCCTAATCAGACCATGGCAAATCGTGATTCCTTTTTTCTACTTCCTCCTCATCCTCCTCCCCTTCCCCCTCGTCATCCATATCCACTGCCCCCCTCACCCTCATCCGACCCCCATCCTTTCCCCCCTCGGGTCTCCTACTGTTCCTCCTCTTCCTCCTCTTCCTCCATCCCTTCCCTTGGGCACGTGTGCCACTGAGTACCCTCGTGCGTCCCAGGAAAGCAGGCGGGTAGCAGCCCGTTCGTCACCCCTGTTTGCCCGTAGCGGGCCAGGAGAAGATAAAGTTGCACTGTCGTCGCCACGTTGCGTCCCCCTTGCGGTGGCCCACCTGGTACCCCGCCAAGGCTCGAGCGGGGTCGCGGGTCGCCTACGGGCGGCTCAGCGGGGGATTCCCACCCGCTCTTCACGGAACGGGTGCCCCGCCCAATGCGTGCGTGGCAATGGGAGTCGGCTGGGGAAGAGGCCCCCCTTGCCTGGCTTGGGGCGGCACAGAGTGTGCGTCGTTATCTGAGCCCTATGGGGTGGGCGCGGGTCGAAACATGGTCTGGCGCTGAGCCAAGGAGTGGGACCCGTCGCGGCACAGCCCGCGCAGAGCGATCGCCAAGCTTGTTCGCGTGAGAGCGCGCCCACAGGCGCGGAGGAACCCGCAACCGCCGAGGGCGAACGCTGCCCGTTCGGCCGCTTCTCTGCCCTTTGTATGGGTCTTCTATAATATCCCTACGTGGTGGCAGAAGTCCTGGACGTCCACCCCTTCCCAAAAAAATACCCTCTCCGGATATCACTACCAAACGTGTCGGCCGGTCGGGCTGGGCTTCCTGAGGCTCCCCCCCGTGTGTAACCCCGAACCTTAAACATTCAAACAGCTGCACGGATGGCAGAGGTGTTTTGCATGAGACTCTCTCTTTAGCGTCGCGCGAACTTCTCTTCAGCAGGCCGCGCACGTTCGCCCAACATATTTCCAAGCATTACAGAAACGGAAAGCACCTGATTTTGATAATGTAGTTCTCGCCTTGACGCTGCGCACACTCATCATACAATAGTCTAGCAGCTCCACGGAGGGAGAGGGCGGTTCTCAAACAACTGTCCCCACCTGCGCACAATGAAGATCCGCCCAAATAGTTCCAACGGTTACACAGACGCAAAGCGGCGAATGTTATTAACGTGGCTCCGACTCCAAAGCCGCGCGCAATCGTCGTTTGGTTTCGTTACCCAACCCTCAATGTCCTCCCGTTCCTCCTCCTGCATCCCCTCCTCTCCTTCTTTCTCCTCCTCTTAATGCCTCCTCCTCCTCCTCCTCCTCCTCCTCCTTTGTGCCTCCTGCACCTCCTCCTTTTTGTTTCCTCTTCCTCCTCCACCCCCCCCTCCTCCTCGTCCTCCTGCTCCAGATATACTACATCCTCAAACAGCCCCCGAACTTTCACACTTGCAGAAGCAGTCAAAGGAGGGCGCAATAAGCGGCCTGTTCCTGATCCGAGAGCGTCTTCAGGACATTCCTGCGGCGCGCACATGTTGTTTTCCTCCTCCCCGTCCTCCTCCTCGTACAAATCCGTCTCCTTGTCCGCGTCCTCCACCTGTTTTTCCTCCCCCTCCTCCGCCTCCTCCTCCTCTTCCTCCTCCCCTTCCCCTCGTGCTCGTCCTCGTCCTCGTCCTCCTCCTCGTCATCCTTCCTCGTCCTCTTCCTCCTCCTCCTCCTCTTTTTCCTGCACCTCCTCCTTTTCGGCCTCCTCCTTCTTTTCCTGTTTTTCTTCCTCATCCTCCTCCTCCCCTCCTCATCCTCCTCTTTTTCCTCCTTCTATCTTCAATCCCTGTCCCTTATGAGTACTTCCTCCCTGTCGACATTCGAAGCCGGTCCAAGGACTGGGCGTTTGTTCGAAGGCCCCCTCACCATCTACAATCCCGAAGCTAGAGAGTTGCAAAGTCTTTCCCGGTGGGGGGGGGTCCTGCCTTAGCGCCGCACGCAAACTGCAAGAGCTTCACGAATGAAGAGCAGGCTGTGTTCAAAAAGCTGCTCTTGCGCCAGCTCCATTGTCATTCAATTTGAACATTTCAAGGGCTTCACGAATGGAGGGCGGGCCGTGTTCACAAAACGGGGATCTAGCACAGCGTACATTCGTCCGACAAAAGAGAACCACACGGATAGAAAAGGCGTGCCGTTTTCTATATGTAGCTCTCACGTCAGCACCGCGCGCTTTCGTTTCGAAGTTTGCAATAGTTCCACGGATAGATGGCGGTTTCTTTTCAACATGCGGTTCTTCCCCCAACGCCGAACGCATTCGTTCTAAGATTTTACAGCAACTCAAAGATTAGCATGATTAGCACGATGTCGGAATGTCAGGGCGCACCAGGGCACTTCCTTCAATGGCAGGAGATCTTGCGAGCCCTTGTATGGGGCTATGGAGAGGGAGTTTGGAGGGAGGGTGTATTGCAATATCGTTGATAGGTGTTGGGTTTACACTGGTTTTCCTCCTCCTATTCGCCCTCCTCCTTCCCCTCCTCCTGCTCCTCCTCCTCCTCCTTCTCCTCCTCCTGCTGCTGCTGCTGTTCCTGCTCCTCCGTTCCAGCCATTAGGGGTCCAGCACCACTGTGGCATCCGACGCCAAACCTCGAGCCTCCACGCGGTGTTTGGGGGGGCTGCGCGCCCACCACTCACATTATGTTCGGGTGAGAAGTTGCACAAGGGACAATGAGGCCTCGCTCGCGTGCGCGAGTCCAGGCCGCACTTGCGCGGGATGCGGCGCTCGCGAACACAATCACAAGAGGCAGCAGGCTTTTCTTCAGGGGAAGGGCGGAAAGTGGTATCGCCCAGCGGAGCTCTGCAAGCCCAGTCAGACCAGTCAGACCTTTGAAATCTTTCGGGCAACGGGCAGGCCGCCCCATTGCCTATCATCCACTCGCTGGCAACCGCTGGCCATGATGACCGACCCGTGCTGCAAGAAGGTTCTGGCTAATCATACCGCGGAGACGCAGGGGGAGGCGGCCAGCCGCGCCGAAGGAGCGTGGATGGGCGCCAAGACAAAGCACAACCAGGCTGCTGCGGCAGCACCGAAATGCGATGCCAGGATAACCTCGACACCGCGATGCTGAAAGAGCTGGAGGCAGCTCGGGGTTAGGCGCTGGATGGGATCAGCAAGCGCACGGCGGCAACGGCTTTGGCTAGCGAGGCGGGCGCTGTCACGGCAGACGCCAGCGGCGAACTGGCGATGCCCGTGGCGGGGGCGGAGGTGGCGCGGCAGAGCAGCCCACGATAAACGCGACATGGGGCGAGGAGTTCTGCGAGCAGCTCGACGCGATGGAGCGGCCGCCGCACGAGCGCGAAGAGGTGAAGCAGGTAGACACGAAGCTGCCCGCGGCGAAAGAGAGCACTGGCAGCAAGACCGAGAAGGCGGCCGCGCGGCGGGCCGAGGTCCTGAGCACGCGCCAGGAAGTCCAGGATCGCATCGCCACGAAGGCGGAGACCGACGGCGGCGAGGAGGGCGGCGGCAGCACACCTGCAACAGGCTCGGGCGGAGGCACAGGAGGAGCAGCGGCGGCAGCAGCGCCAGCCGCAGCGCCGCCAGACACCGCGCCGGCAGCGGGCGCGCAGCCAGGTCAGCCGTCGGAGGACGACATCGAGAAGGAGACGGAGGATGTTCGGCAGGCTGCTGCCGAGGACGCGTGGGCCGCCGAACAGGCGGCCCCAGTTGCGCGCAACTCTGCGGCGACAGGGCCCGCGGCGCCCGTCGCCGCCGAGCCGCAGCAGCCGCGCGGGGAACCTCGCGACGGGGAGGGGCAGCAGTCGGCTTGCATGCTATGTCGGCAACATCACGGCCCCGAGGAGTCCTTGGGGGACGTCAGCTCAACGCCCACACTGGCCAATAATGAATACATTGGCGTGGCGGGCTCGCACGCGGGCGCACGCTCGAAGGCTTTGTAGGGAACTCCCCAGGGCGAAAGCGTCAAAGCTCAAGCACTTCGGTAAACTCTCCAGGGCGACGAACAGATCGACTTCGCAGGCGGGAGATGGTCAGTCACCCTTGCGAGGGCGGGGAGATCCCCCCGACCCGCTGGCATCGGGCTGCTCGAGGGGGCCAGTGCCAAGTGCGCAGAGGCTCAGATGCCCAAGAGGGTTTCATGTCCGAGCTAGTCACCACGGTTTGCTCCTCCAGTTCTCAGCGCATCCGTCAGTTGTTTCTTCAGGAGCGAATGCTCAGCGAGCGCCACGTCAATTGGGGTGTTTCTGTCATCGGTCAAGGTTGCATGGCTCGGGATATGCTACAATTACATTGACGTTGGAGCGTTTCAGAAGTCTGCTTTCTGCCGTCGCGCCAGAAGTGCCATTCGTCGAGCCGGCGTTGAGCGCACGCGCATGGGCAGTTCAGGCTGCTCGCGCATCGACTTCGCAACGGCGTCAGCGCGTTGCATTCCGGGCGCCGCGCCTGATGCTCCGCGGGCCCCACGCATAGGTTTCGGCTTGAGAATGAGAGACTCAGGGGGGCAACCTCGCATGGGACCCCCGCTCGGCGCTGCCGGGTTGCCTTGAGACCCGCGACCGCCTGCGTCGGCATCTGCCAGCTCTAAATCCGTCTCGAGATGGCCGAGCGAGCTGAGAAGGAAAGAGATCGGCGCGCAAAAGAAACTGATGAGACGTCTGGGGGTCCGTTCCTCGACCCTGGAGACGTTGACCCCATTCCTGGACGCTCGCCGCGGGTCGACGACGACTTGGCGGCGAACGACGGCGCTGGCTCGACAATTCTCCGGGGGGGCGGCGGGGGGGGGGGCGGGCCGACGAATCCCCCTTTCACCCGGGCCCACGCCTTGAGCAACGCGTTCGCGCTAGTCCTGGCGGGGGGCCCGCCCGTCGCCGAGAGGCGAATGAGACGCCGCCCACCCAGCCCCCCTCCAGCCGAGGGCCCCTGGAACGATGGCCCGACGGCGGGCCGGGCTGCAGACCTCGCCGCCGCCGATGCTGCTGCGTCTCCCGCCTCTCTCCCCGCTCGCGGTTACCTCATCCCCGGCGCGGGTGGCCGCTTTGGTCGAAGCCCCCCGGGCGGCGCGCTCTCTTCGCGACGCTTGGCATCCTGTTCGTCAGTCGCTGGCCATCCAGGCTGGCGCGCAGCGTGCGCCCGCCGCCTGCGGGGCCATCTCGCGGCAGGTGGCAGCCGCGGAGATCGCCGTCGCTGGCCAGCGCGGCCTCGCAGCTCCAGTGCGCCCGAGACGCACGGGCTGCGAGTCGAAGGTGGCGGCGGCGCAGCAGGCAGAGCGCGTTCGGCAAGAGCCGCTGAGAGATGGCACGTCTACCTGGCGGCCGGGAGAACGCAATGCGATTCAGAGAGTTCTGCGTCGCCAAGAGGCGGAGCAAAGGGAACGCACAGCACGGGCACCTTCCTACGGCCATTTCGGTGCTCGCGGACCAGCCAGTTGATGGAGCTGGAGCTGCCTTTCCAACACCTGCATTGTCTTCGGAAGCTCTGTTGGGACATTCACCCCGCTCACTTCAATGGCCAATTGATGAACTCTCCATGTTCGAAGAGAAGGCCCCCAGGCCTCCCAAAGGGCTCGCACCAAGGCCGCCTCAGCGTCTCTTCCGGGTCTTTCACCGTGGCTCAGTAGCACGGTAACGGCATGGGTCGGCCACAAGTCTTTGAGGGATCCTGAACCCGAGCGCGACGAGCTACACGGCCATGACGGCGCTGTCCTGGCCCATCCAAAGGCCGTCTGGGACAGGGGGGTGGAGCGTGACATCATGCCGCGGCGCCCCGGGCGCGACGGCTCATATCTGCGAGCGCGCGGAGGCCGAGCAGCTCGCGCCCCCGTCCGTCGCCGACGCGCGGGCCGCGCTGGCGCGCGCGAGAGCTCGAGCGGGCCTCGGGGTAGACGGCCTCTTCCCGGCGGACCTCGAGCGCCTGCCCGGCGAGGGGGGCCAGGCCCTCTGCAACCTGGGCCCGAGGATGCAAGCGGGCATGTCGCGGCCGCGGCAGGCCGTGCACGCGGTGCGCAGGCCGCTCGGCAGAAGTCGGGCTGCGGCGGCGTCGTCGGCCTAACCCCAACGCCGCGCCGCGCGCGGCCCATGGCCAGAGAGGCGCAGGTGAAGGGGCGGCCCCAAGCGCAGGTCAAGACGGGCCACTGGGACGCGGCCATCGCAGGGAACAGCGCCAAGCGGGAAGCGCTCGTCAGATCGCTACAAGACGAATCAAAACTCGCCTCAGCCCCGCGCGGCGAGGCAGTTTATGTAGCACTTTTTCTACGGTTCGATTGAGTTGGAGCATGTAGCGCGGCGCGCCCATGGCAAATCGCCCCCAGCGGTCATTCTATGTTTGGAGCTCCAGATCTGCCTGTCGCCGCGGGCACTGGGGCAGCTCGACTCGTTCAGCGAGCCTTTCCAGGTGACGCGCTCGGCGGTGCAAGGGCCCAGGTTCGGCGCGGGGTTCGCCGAGTGCCCGACGGCCGTCGCAAAGGGTCGTGTCAAGGACCCATCACCTGCACGGTTCGACTGAAGAGGGGCGCAACGCGGCAGGCTGAGAAGGCTCAGGGAAGCACCGCGAGACTGCCCCGCTCTGAAAAAACATTCGGCCCTCGAGCCAGGACGATGCTCATGCCACGTGCCGAGGTCTCCGGCGAGAGTCCCGTCTGGAGAAGGAGCCGCCCTGGGTCCGTAGAGCGGCGGCGGCTACACACCGTGGAGCTCCGGGCCACGAGGTGTGAGAACTCGGCCACGGTCTGGCGACGAGCTGGCCTCCATCTGCTCAGCTGTTGACATTTGTTCCAGCGATCCTGCGCGGCGCTAGAGCGAGAGCTGCGTATGGACCCCCCCTCGGCGCCCGTGAAACTGCGATCGTTCTAAGACGAGTGTGCGCATCGCGAAGGCAAGAGCACCATCTAAAAAACGAACCGGCCTCCATTCTAGTAAGTGCTGGAAGCCTTCAAATCGCATGGGCACGACGCAAAAGGGCGAGCACCACATGTCGAAAATCCGACGACCCTGTCGGCGTGTGGAGGAGGCTCTTTCGTTCGTTGCTGGTTCATTCCTCGTCTCCTCGTCCTCGTCGTCGCCTTCGCCATCTACAAAGCGCCAGCCGTTGCCTCTCTTACCCTGGGCCTTTCTCTTCAAGCGTGCTAGCAAAAATGACAATAACGCACGTTGTAATTCATTCGAAGGGAAGCCCCTTCTCTTGATCCATCCATTCCCCGCCAAGGGTGGGGGATCCCGGGGAGGGGTCCCAGGGGAGTCGACGCGGGGGGGGGGTCCCGGGTCAGAATGCCCCCCCTCTCCCCCAGGGAGTCCCAAAGCCTAAAACCCCCCAAGACGAACCAAGGCTGCCCCAAGAGGCCGCCAAGACGGTCCAGGAGGGTCCCGAATCGCCTAACTATCGGTCCAAGACGCCAAAGTAGCCTACAGATGGCCCAAGAGGTTTCCAGACGCCCCAAGAGGTCTCTAAGGGCACGTCCAAAAGAGAGCCCCAGGAGGCAAACATGATTGATTTTCGTAAGGGTTTGGATGGATTTGGGATTCTCGCCTTTTCGGCTTCCCGACGCTTCAAGACGGCCCAGGAGGCTCCCAAGATCGCCCAAGAGGCCTCCAACCCAGCCTAAGAGGCCCCCAAGACGGCTCCAAGAGAGTGCCCAGACGAGGGACCCGAACGGACATATCGAGCCCTCGGCTTGAGAGGCCCCCAGGAAGCGCCAAGAAGACCCCAAGACCCCAAGAAGCCTCCAAGATGCGCCCGGGAAGCCTCAAGAGGCCCCCAGGAGCCTCCCAACACAACAGGCCCCCAAGAGGCTCGCAAGAGGACCCAACATTACCCCCCAGGAGGCACCCGAGAGCGCTTCGAAGAGACCCCGGGAAACATCCCTGAGGACTCTGACCCACGTCAGCATCGTCGTCGTCGTCGTCGTCGTCGTTCAGGGTCGGCGGCACAGGCCGTAAGGACTCTCCAATAACCGGCCATCAGTCCTGGCAACTGTTGCAACGAGTTTCCAGCTGTTTGGTTATCAGTGTGGGGAGCTCTTGAACGACACGCCTAGACTGGACAACGAACACGTCGGGTGGTTTGACAGAAGGTAAATACCTGCAAGGACGTGGGGCGGAGGGAGAGAGGAGGAAGAGAAGTGCTCCTCCTTCTCCTCCTCCTCGTCCTCCTCCTCCTCCTCCTGCTCCTCCCCCCCCCTCCTCCTCCTCCTCCTCCTCCTCCTCCCCCTCCTCCTCCTGCTCCTCCTCCTCCTCCTCCTCCTCCTCCTCCTCCTACCCACCCTTCTCCTCCTCATCCTCCTCCTTCTCCTCCTCCTCCTCCTCTTCCTCCACTTCCTCCTCCTCCTCCTCCTCCTCCTCCTCCTCCTCCTCCTCCCATCTACGCCTCTCCCTTGTCCTACTTCTCCTCCTGCTCCTCCCCAACTTCCTTTCTCCCCCTCCTGCTCCTCACGCTCCCCCTCCTTCTGCCCCTCCCGATCCCTCTTCCTTTTCTCCTTGCCCTCCTCCTCCTCCGCTAGACAGCAGCGGGGGGCTCCTCCTGTCGTTGTCCCCGTACAGCATCTGGAAGCACACATGGGAGCTCATGTTCTCAAGCGGGGCCTTGTCGTTGTAGACCAGGGACTCCGCAGGAGGGGCAGGATGACGGCCGACCATGCTCTGAACAGGGGGGAACGGAAAGGATACCGCTCCCGCTGGACCAGCACGCTCCACTGCTCGCCAGGTAACTACTCGCAGATGGCCTGGCTCCGCCGCGAGGGATCCACGATCCATCACATCGGCGGCAAGCATGTTTTCGGACGTTTGCGAGTAGGCACCAAGGATCGACCTAAACAGCGTGCTGCGTTTTCGTGTTGTGTTCGGTTTCCCGTGTTTTGTATTCAATCCACCTTGGCTGCAAAACGATATCGAAACGAAAATGGCTCACGACATCGCGCAAAAAAAAACACCGTTTGGGTCGATCCTTTGCACTTTGCGAATAATGGAACGCGCCCGGAGAACCGCTACTCCCCTGACCTCACACAGGGTGCGTTCGTTCTGACTCGGATATTACGGGGTGAGTCCAGCCGTGGCAACGAGGAGCGCCCAGACCTCCCACGTTGTGAGACTTGACAAGACGTGGACACCTCGAACCGTCACCCCGTCTCCTTGCTTGACAATGCGAGCGCCTGGCGGGGGCCAGGAAAGGGGAGCAGGAGATAGAGGCAGGGAACAGGAAGAGGGCCATGCCACGGCATCACGCGCCCCGCTGCGGTCTCTCCGGACTCTCTTCCCCTCTCCTCTGCATTTAACGCCCCAGTATAACCCCCTTGTTCTCGTGTTCATCCTCTCCCTTCTTATCCTGTGCGACCTGACGCCCCCCCTCAACCTGCTCCTGCTCACCCTCGTCCTTCTTATCCTCCCCCCTCTCCTTGTTCCTCATCATCACTAACCTTACCAGTCCGTCCTCCTCCCTATTCCTCCTCATTTTCCTCATCCTCCTCCTCAGGTTCCCTTCTCCTCCTCCGCCGCCGTCAGGTTCCCCCTTCTCATCCTCGTCTTCCTCCTCCTAACTCCTGCCCCCCAATCTGGGGGGGCGCCTGGTCTTGGGACTTCGTTGCGTCAACTGTTTGCATGTCTCTCGGGAGCGGCCAAGAGGGGTGTGTCCAAAAGGGGGGAGTGCAAATCATGACAGGCGGCATGTGCGCGACCCAGCGGGGTGGCCAGGGACGTACTGAAATAAGAAGAGGCGCCATGAGATCTGGGGAAATATCATGGCCCACGCCATGATATCCACCCCCCCCTAGTCATCACCCCCCTCTTTGCGGCCCCCGACTCTTGAGCACTCCTTACGCTTGGGCCCGGAGATGTTGTGTTCCCGCGAAGCGAGCTGGCAAGGCAAGCGAGCGCGCAGGGAGGGCGGAGGACGCAGACACCGGGGAGCGCAGGGACCCGACGAGGGAGGGAGCAGGAGAGAATCGACTGCTCGCAAGAGTGACCCTGGACAAGAGTGACCTGTGGTGCGCGAATTTCCGGGGGCCGCGGGGGGACCAAACCTGGGCGCGCAAGCAGCTGCTGCTGCCTCCCTTTTAGCCTTCTGGGGAGCAGGAGAGAAGGAGCTGAAACGAAAGTCAAGTCGGGCCTGTCCCCCTACAGGGGGATTTTCAAGGACAGCATTAAAAAAAAATAAAAAAAAAAAAAAAACAAAATGATCAGAAAATGCTCCAAAAAAAATCTCCCGACTTTTTTTCTCTAGTTTTGGACAGTCCCCCCGTAGAGGGACATGCCCGACTTAAACGTAAAGGGGGGAACCGGGTCAAGCGGAGGATGCATCGAGCTGGAATCGCCGATAGATCGGCGATGGCCCCCTGGCAGCGAAGGCGACTGCTCCTGGGTGGGGTGGGCTACCGAGCCCGCTATCGATGCTTCCCCCCCCTGGGCCAAATGCACCCTTGATTAGCGTTGCTCCTGGGGAGCAGGAGAAAGAGCGGCGGCCGTGTCTCGAGACTTCCACGCGTTGCCGAAAATCTCGCCGCGGGCGCGAACGTTCGGACAATTATCTGCCTCCAGGGGCCATTACCAGACCATGGGCCATCAACCCCGACGACGACGACGAAGACGACGACGGACTACTGACTACCGGCGGTCGTTGACGACGACAACAACGACGACAAACGACGACGACGACGACGACGACAACAGCGGCCAGCTGGTGCTTCGCGCTCACGCAGAAGGCGTTATTCCTGCCGAAGTGCCTCACGTCGTGGCATATCGCCGCGATCATGAGCGCGGCCTCGGCAGAGGGGGGAGGGAGGAAGAAGAAGGGAATTACAAGGGATGCTGGAGAACAAGGAGTATTCGACGAGGGAAAAGGGCATGATGAGGAGAAAGGAGGAATAGGAGAGAAGAGCTAGGACGGAGGGCGGAGGAGAGGAACATACGAGGGAAAAGACAGAGGAGAGAGGATGAGCAAGAGGGACGTGGGAGGAGGGAGGAGTGTGTCTGTCTTTCTCCTCCTCCTCCTCCTCGTCCTCCTCCTCCCTCCTGCCCCCTCGTCTGGAGAATGCTCACCAACCTGGAACGGTGGGCTTCACCATCCCCAGCCTCGGAGCCAAGGCCCAAGGAAGTCCTCAATAAACCCCCTCGGCAGTGGCATCAGATCCGTGGACCTCTGGGGGCTACGCTGCTCTGTCTGGGCCGTCTGGGATGGTCGATGCACCACCCGCTCGTCTTCCAGGACTCCGCTGGACAACAGGTTTCCTCTCATCACGACCTCCCCTGCTCTCGTCAAGAGAATGTTCCAGACCCAGTGGCAGCAGCCATTGAATGTACAGGCTGCCGCCAAGCTCGGCCTCGCCGAACCCCTCGACACGACGGTCATGCAGCACGAGCTGCAGGATACCACCATCCCGAGTCATACGCGCAAGACGCTCTTGTCTCACGGCTGCCAGTGCATTTGGACAAAAAAGAAAAATTGTCCCAGCAAGTTATACAGGCGAGGTCGAATGTCACTCCACCACCGTGCCGCTGGGCACGAAGTGGGCGTGTCCTCAGGTCCGCTGCCCAATCCCATGCGCCTCAGTCCTCAGTTCTAAGGAGTCAGTCAGGCGCCCGGACCCCACGTCTCCGAAAACTCCTGGGAATTGTCGCGTGCCACCATGAGCTCCCCCGCATCTCGTCGCGTGACTTGTTCTGGCATTAGGTCCCCAAGACGGGCCAACAGAGCCCAAAGCGGCCCCCAAGACGGCCCAAGAGGGCCTCGAGACGTCGAAGGATCTTTCCAGGACGCCCAAACCCAAGATAGCCCCAAGATAGTCCGAGAGGCCTCCAAGACGCCCCATGAGGCCTACAAGAGGCCTCCCGACAGGGCCCCAAGAGGCTTCATCACTGATGATCCTTAGGTGGTTCAAGGACTTGGGCCTTCTCGCCTTTCAGCTTTCCGACGCTCCAAGAAAGCCCAAGAGGCCCCCAAGACCACCCCAAGACGGCCCAGGAGGCCTCCAAGAGGGCCCCAAGACGGCCGAAGAGCGCCCCAAGACGGCCCAAGAGGCGCCCAAGACGACCCAGGAGGCCCCCAAGACGGCCCCAAAAGGGACCCAAAAGAGGGAACGCGAACCGAAAATCGGAGCCTTCCGCTCCAACAGGCCCCCAGGAGGCCGCAAGAGACGCCCAGGAGGCCCCGATGGGGCCCCCAAAAGGCCACCGAGAGGCAACAGAAGCCCCACGAGAGGCCCGCCCCTTGGGGGCCCACAACGGCCCCCAAGAGGTCTCCAACCTGCCTCCAAGAGGCCACCGAGAAACCTCCCACGAGATTCCAACGAACATCAAATAGGCTTCGTACCCACAACCCAGGCACGGTGGCGGGATGGGCCGAAGGCCATTCGATTATGCAAGGGCCCCTCGACTCGATCCCCCGCAAACTATTTGAGTGCCCAGGCCCCCATACCGGAAGGTCGGAAAGGTTTGAAGACGGCGATGTTCAGGAGCTTGCGGATCAGGCAAGGGTGTCCATATGCTGTTGTGTTCCAACTTCTTCCTGAACCTGTGGGTCTGAGGCCCATCCGGACTAGGTCGATACTGCGAATTACTGGTCTAGGGGTGGCCAACCCCAGGAGGTTCCCATGGAAGGAGAAGCATCCAGAACGGCAACGCTTAAAATCTGGACCCGCAGTTTACGATGCCCCCACCTGGCTGTTGTAAACATGGACAAGACTGGCGACCTAGCTGCCAGCCTCTGAGGCACCGTGGAGGCCAGCTTGCCCCCCCCCACGTCGCCCGCTGCCGAGCACCTGCGGTGTCGAGCTGCTGCGCCGTGCCATCGGCTCAAAGCGTGGACTGAGTTCACAGGCATCCTCTCGGTCCAGCCCAGATGTGAGCAGGAAGGAAACCATGGCGTTTCCGTCTTGGCCAGGGCCCACGACAGTTTTCCTTCCCCCGAAACTGTAAGACCGAATGCCCACCAGGTCTATAAAGGGGCCCCAGGACACACAAATAAATACACACATAAAAATATTCCCCATGTTTTCCATATTTTCTGGGTTTTCGTCTCCCCCCCCACTTCCCATGTTTTCCCATATTTTCTGGGAAATCAACAATTGATTGTGTCTGTGTGTTATTTCCCTTCCTGAACCTAGAGGCCCTGGAGGCTGGCTCGAGGGAATGGTGTGTAGCGAAAGGGATCGACTGGGCGGGCAAGGTCGCCACACAAACCGCGGCCTCCATCCCAAGCCCGTCCCAGCAGAGCTAGAGCTGCACAAGAGTATCGGTGAGACGTAAGACTCGGGTACGGGGGACTCGGGTTGGCCCGACGGGGCCATCATAAAAATGACGAGGCCCAATCTGAAATTTGACGCGAGCTCTCGCTGCAGACATCCCACGAAAACTGGACCGTCCAAATCCAGGACGCGCTCGCCAAAAAGACGTCGGCAAACCCGAGTTCCGGCTTACTCGGGTCTTGCGTTCCCCTGAGAGTAGGTGGTGCCGTCAAGAAATGTGTCAGGCATGCTGCGGAGGCGCGTGCCCTGTGGTCTGTTCTCGCCCCATGGACGGGCAAGAAGGCCTATGACAGGGGAATAAGAAGTGACACAAACATAAAGACTCGGAGGTCCGCGCGGATTTCTCGGATCGGCGCTGGGGCCCCCCGGCGGCGCCTCCGGCGCCGCCCCTGGCGCGCTCCGCGCGCCAGGGAGGGGGGTCCAGCGCCGATCCGAGAAATCCGCGCGGACCTCCGAGTTGTTATGTTTATGCCACTTTTTGTTCCCCGACATGAAAAACAAACCTCCCAAAGTCCAAGCCCCTCTGCCGGGGCTGCTGGTGCAGTCCGTGCATGGGTGGAGCCACCGCCTCGGTGAGTGGTATAGCCTCTCGGCGTGCTCGTGCGTGCCGTAGCTCACGGAGTGCGGCCAAGCACCAGTGGGAGTGACTCACTCGAGCGAGCGACCACACTCGAGCGAGAGCATGCCCATACGTTTATGAGGCCCTCTCGTCGTGAAAGAGAGCATCCAATGAGCATAACTCTCATGGGAGCGACTACCTCGCTGAGTCTGTCAGCGTAGTGTGCAAGCGGTGCGGATACTGCTCTAATAACCTGAAGAGGGCTCCGAGGTGAGTGTGAGGAAAGCTTCCAAAATAAGTGTTCCCAGAATGCTTGGGCGCTCTTGTCGGGCGGCCGTCATCCTAGGAGCAGTTTGAAGGCCACCACCCGACGCTCCCAGCTAATTCCTGCCGTTCAGCTACTCAAGGAAGGGGCCCAGAGGCAGGCCGAATGCGAGCGTACAAGGAGATCAGATGTAACGTCAAGGTCTCGGTTAGGATCGGGGCGACCTAATCCTGGCCTTCCCTCATAGCCTGTGATGGTCCCTCCTATCTCCTATCCCCTCCTCCTCCTCCTCCTCCCCCTCCTCCCCCTCCTCCTCCTATTCCCCCCTCGCACTCATAATATCTCATCCTTCGTACTTCTCCTTCTCCTCATCTGCATGATCATCCTCATCCCCATCCTCATCCCTCTTCATCACTCTTCATCACTCTTCATCCCTCCTCCTCCTCCTCCTCCGCCCTCCACCCTCCATGCCTTTTCCTTATAAATCACTGCTCCCTGTCGCACGTCGAGGCAAGATCATAGGGCGGGCCGGGCGTTTCGCCATATGACTCTGAATCTTAAACGTGGGCAAGAGCTGCACAGATGGAGGGCGCGACGCTTGTTTAATGTGGCTCTCGCCTTAGCGCCGCGTACCTTCATTGTAAACATGTGCAAAGGTTTCACGGATTGAGGGCGAGTGGTTTCCAAAATGTGGCTCTCGCCTCGGCGCCGCGCACATTCGCTCTAAACATGTGCAGGACTTTCGCGGATTGAGGGCGGTTCCTTTTCAACATGCGGCTTTTTCCTCAACGCCGCGCACATTCGCTTTAGACATGTGCAACAGCTTCACGTATTGAAGGCGACCCGTTTTCAAAATGTGGCTCTCGCCTCAGAGCCGTGCACATCCGCTTATAACAAATTGGAGGAGCTTCGCGGATGTAGGGCGTTTCCTTTTGAAAATGCGGCTCGCGCCTTGGCGCCGCGCACATTCGTTTATGTATTGTGCAAGGGTGTCACGGATTCCCGTGATCAATTCCAGGAATCCTGATTTGGTAGGATTCGGAATTATGCGGGCACAACAGTTACGTGTATTCGAGGCGTTGAAGTTCCAAGAATGGCGTTCGGGCGCGATTCAGGATCGTCAAGACGCAAAGGTCAGGTTGATCCGTGGCATTGAAAATTCCGAGCACCATGTTTGTGCATGCTCCAGGGTCTTCAAACGATTTTCTCCAACGAGGCAGTTCCCTCAATGGACATGAACGGCTTTAGGGGCATATGCAGAGGAAATTTGGAGGGAGGGTTTACTCCAACATCGTTGATCACTCTTGGAGTTACACTGGTCCTCCGCCTCCTCATCCCTCCTCCCTCAACCTCCTACCTCCTCCCTCCTCCCTCCCCCCTCTTCCCTCCTCCCTTCTACATCCTGAAACATCCCCCTCCTCCTCCTCCTCCTCCTCCATCATCCCTCCTCCTCTCTACTCCCCCTTGTTGACGGTTGGCAGACACGAGGCGTGTACTTATACTCCCCCTCCTGGTCTTTTTTTTCCTCTTCCCTCTCCACCTCATACCCCGTGGGAACCTAAGCGCCGCGCTCTCTCGAGCGCCGACTGGTACACGGACAGCCCCGTGGCTTCGGTGAGCCACATCGTCGTGTGCATGACCTCGGGGGTGGGGCCAAGAGAAGGACAGCAAAGCATGACGATGGTCCAATCAGACGGAAGGGGGGATGGCGAATCGGCTCACGTAGGGCCTCTGAGCGCCAGACGTCAGAGGCGCCGATGTATCCCGAGGCGCCGGTGCATCGAGGAAGGCGCTCGGCAGCAGATGTTAAAACCCTCCCTTTCCCCAGCGCCCCCTTTTCTCCAACCCGAGACGACGCGGGTGACAAGCACGAAAACGAGAACGATGACGACAACGAGCAGACGGCGGACGAGGAAAAACGAGCAAGGATAGGGTCTCAAGCGAAGAGGAAATTGGAGTAGGAGGGGGAGGAGGAGGAGTATGAGGACGGGGAGGAGGAAGAGGACGAGGAGGAGGAGGCGGAGGAGGACGGAGGACAGCGGAGGACTGTGGGAGGAGATCTGGGCACGGCAAGGCCACTCACTGGACAGAAGGGTCGGTCAGGGCGCGGCCGAAAACACGCCCCTCCAGCTCCCCCAACCGCGCGACGATGGCGTTTAGCTCCTTGTCTTGCTGGATCAGCTGGCTGTGCAAAACTCATGTTTCGGAGCGTAATTCCTTCCAGAAGCTTCATGTTGCTCGCCGCCCTGCCCCTGGCAAAAACATGATTTCCCGGAGGTCCGCGCGGAACTACGAGAAATCATGAATACGCGGTTTGCTGGCAAGACTCGCCGGCCCAAGCGTGGGAGGAGCTTCGGGCAGGTACGAGGGATGATCTTCGCCACAAAAAGGGAAAGAAAGATAGAGAGAGAGAAAGAAAGAAAGAAAGAGAGAGAAAGAGAGAGACAGGGAGGGAGAAGGAGAAACAAAAATGACGCGGTTTGTTGTTCGTTGTCGTTTTCCGCCCGGCGCCGCGCCATTTCCGCCGCCCTTTACTCGTGGCGCGTGGCCGCCTCTTTCAGGCGCTGCGCCCTCTCCGCCGCCGCCCGTCGCGGCGGGTGCGCCGCCGTCCGATACCCCGCGGGCCGCGGCGAAAGTCACGGCCGCCTTCTCGGAGGACCAAGCATTCCCATCGGTGGGAAGAAGTAAGTACAAACATGAAGTTGCGGATCGAATAGTTTGGGTGCGGACCCGCCCAGACATAACCTAAACGCAGCAAAAGCATATCAATTCTTAAAGTAGGAAGACACTTGACGAAAATTTGGTTTTGGGATCTCCTGAACAATCTACGTTCAACGACCGATGAATTAGAGTCCACCCGTATCATGAGGATGCGAGGTTCGGATGCAAGGGCCTGGGAGGGCCAGAGTCACGTTTTTTCGACCGAGGTTGGCCAGCGAAGCTCGCTAAGGATGGGCCAGCAGAGGCAAGAATGCAAGGGTGCCCTGGGAAGGTTGCCTATCCTCACAAAACAGGTTGGCTGTAGAGAGCAGGCGATCCTCCGCCGCGCAAAGTTCAGCTGCGCCGGCAGCCCCCCGCACACCAAGGTACCTGCACCCACTTGACAAGGGGCGAGGCCCCCCCCGCCTTGCCCAGCCTTGCGGCGCCAGTCTGAGCCGACGCGCCGGGCGCCAAGGGCGCAAGTATGCCGGGAGCGGGAATGCGGGGCGAAAGCGCGCGCGCCGCCCGCGAAGGCGGGGCGCGAGCGCCGATGCCAGCAGGATGCAAGCGCCAGTGCCTGCGACCCGCGCGACCCCCAGGCGCGCCGCGACCCGCCCTAGCGGGGCCCCCGCGGAACGCCTGCACGGAGCGCGCAGCAACGCAATGCAAGCACGAGAACAACCGTCGCCCCGTGCGCGCGCGGGCCCTCCTCGCGGGGCCGCGCGCAGCAACGCGCACGCCGTCGACCCCCATCGCGCGCGCGCGAACCCTTATCGCGGGGCAGCGCCCCGCTTGGCGCAGGACGGCGGGGCGCGGCCCGCGCGGGCAGCTCGCCCGCCCGCGCCCAGGCCGCGCGCGGGCGCGAGCCTTGTGCCCGCGCGCAACGCAGCTCAAGTGCGCGCGCTCTGTCGATGGCGTCGCGCGCGCACCGCAAATCTCAGCTGCGCCGGCAGCCCCCCGCGCCCGAATGCGCCTGCGCCCGCGCGACACGGGGCGCAGCAACCCCCGCGCCGCCCAGCCCGGCGGCGCCAGTCTGAGCCGACGCGCGGGGCGCCAGGGGCGCACGCACCCTAAGCCGATGTGCGCCGGTGCTCCGCGCGGCGGCGACGCGCGCGGCACGCGTGCCCCTCGCGAAATCGGGCGGCGCGCGTGGCGGCGCCGCGATGTCGCGACACGCGACGACGGGAATGACCGCGCAAGGGCAGCGTGCGACGCCAGCGCATAGTCAAGGGCGTCCTCAGACACACCCAGGCGCGCCTCGACCGCTTGGCGCGCGAGGACCATTCGCCCACTTGAAGGGTCCCGCGCAGCGCGCCCCCCCTTGATGAAGGTCCAGCGCGCGCCCGCGCCACAGGTCGCGACTGCGATGGAGCGCCGCGTCTGCGACGCCGAGATTGGCGGAGAAAAATGCGGCGCGCGCAGCGAGCCTGCCGCGCCAATGCCCGGGAATGGCCGGCACCCGCGGGCAGACCCGCGAACCAGACACCATGCGCGTGAACTGGGCACGTCGCGGCGCAACGGGCGCGCCAGCGCGCCCGCTGCAGCGCGGAGACGACTTGCTCGTTCTTGCGACGCGCCAGTGTGAGCTGCAGGAAGCCGTCGCACAAAACAAAGGAAGCCCCTCCGCCCAGGCGATAGGCGACGCCGCCGGAAGCAATGCTCAATGCCTCTGGAGGGGGCGCAAGAGAAGCATTTGCGTGACAAGAAAAAGCTGCGCGAAGACGGCGGACTCGCGCCGCTCCCTTGGAAGCTTGAATTGTGCGCAAACTGCGATTCACCGGATGAACTGAGGCGCCCCGGGCAGGAAGGCGCCGCGCTGGCGAATCGAACATTTCGCGCGGCGAAGGGGCGCATCGCGAAATGCGTCTACAAGGAACACACCAGCCTGACGCGCCAGCTTGACGTGTGAGATATGAGTTCGAAAAGTCTAGTCGGAGCGAAATGGCAGCGACCGCGCGACCAGCCCGTCCGCGGGCGGCGGCAGCTCGCGCCCGCGCAGCGCTACAGCCCTTCGCGCAAACGCGAACAATGCTGCCACGCCGCTCTTGAAAGAGGCGATGAAGCGCGCGCCCAGAAGGGCCGCTGCGCGCGTCGATGACAGCTGCTCAGCGACGCTCGCCAGGCCGCCCTGGCCGTCGAGCCGCTGGCGGAGATTGCGGCGCTCCGAGCTCCGCGCGCGGGCCCCCGTCGCGCCGCGGCGCGCGGGCCACCTGCGTCTCCGCAGCCCCTGTCTCCATCGAGGAGCGCGTCGACGGCCGCGCCCCGGGCGGCCCGCGCCCGCGCCGAAGTCGGCCTCTGGGCTCGGGCTACCGCCTGCGCGCGCGCGGGCGCGAGCAACTGAGGCGCGTCGCGAAGTGCGCGGAACGCGATGGCCCCCCGAATGCGTCGCTTTCGGCCGCCGTCGAGACCTGCGCTCTGGAACTGACACTCTTTGAATTCGGCCCCGGCGAGCGCGGATGGGCGCGACGCGTCTCCGGCGGCGAAAGCCGCCGCGTCGGCGTCGAAAGCGCAGCTTCGCGCCTGCCTGGGCAAACGGCTCCCTCCAGAAAAATTCGCATGGAAACGACGCGGCGCGCCCGGCCGCTGCCGATCCGACGGGCGACGAGCGCCAAGCGGAACCACTGACGCCGAGTCGTGGCTGGGCGCGCGCGGAGCGACTTCGCGACGCACGACGCTCGAGCACGCAATGGAAACAAATTATTTGCAACAGTGCACGCGCGCCCGGGCCCTGCCCATCCCAGACGCACGCCGACTCAGCGCGCGAGCCGGGCTGTCGGCCGACAGCTGCTCGCGCGCGGCGCAGCGGCGCCCGCGCCGCCGAGCGCCTAGGCCGCGGGCCCCCAGGGTGCTGCGCTCAGACGCGGCTGATCGAAGGTAGCACCGATCTCGCGAAGGAGCCAGCGCGGCACCCGCGACGGCAAATCAGCAACGTTCAGTTTAGAGGGGGCGCGGTCGACGCGAAGCGAGACGCGCACTTGCGCCGCCTGCAGCCACGGCAAATTGATGAGACACGCGCACTCCCTCTCCTTGGAGGCGCCGTTCCGCGCGGCGGCCTCGGCGCCGAGGTCGTCGGACCAGAGGCGCGCGCGCCTGCCCGCGAGCGCGCCGCTGAACGTGAAAAGGCCGCATCAACCCAATCGCTATGAGCTCGAGGGGCATAATTTGCGCATCGGCCCTCTTCTTGGAATGGCGCAGGGGGCGCTCGGGCCCCGCCCGATCTGAGCAGGGGGCCTGCCCGTCGAGGAACAGCGCGGCCGCCGGGCGGGGCGGCGCGCCGCGCGCGCCGACGAAGAGCTGCGCCGCCTCACGCCGGCCTGGTGCCCAGGCATGGGCCTCGCAAAGTTCCGGCGCGAAGACGCCAGCCACCGTTCGAGCGCGACGAGCCGCTGTTGCGGCGCCACCGCGCCACGCTGCTTCGAGAGGGCTAACAAGTGCCAGATGGGCGCGCGCCCGATGCGATGGAACACGCCCGCGCGCGCCAACATCAGGGCATCCGCCAGCTACGCCGCGCCCCCTCGGCCGCAATATGCGCGACGAGAGCGCGCCGCCAACGCGGCAACGCCACTTCTTGACGCTGTCGGGCGAGGGGGCGCACAAGAAGCCACCGTGGTCTGCGCGGTCCTGAAGGCCCAGGACAAACAGCGGCACGCCCACAGCGACCGCGTCCGCCGCGATCGCAAAGGGCCCGAAGATGCAGCGCGCGAGCCGCGCGATGCACCCGAGCGCGGGCTCGGTCGGCGTGGGCGCGGCGTCGGAATGAACGGGAGGCGGCGCGTGAGGCGCGAGACGAGCGCGCCGACCCTCTCCCGCGGCGCCGAAGGGCACGGCCAGGTGCTCTGCCGTATGGGCCACGCCCTGCGCGTGGAAAACGATGGGAAAACGGCGACGCATCGGCGCGGCGGGCAGCCCACGAAAGGCGGACACGACATCGGCTTTGAAGAGCATGACGCGTTCGCGCGCGCCCTGCGATGAGACCCAGGCCACGCGACGCAGCGCGTCGACGGAGTCGGGGCGAAACTTTCGCCTGCCGAGGTGCGCCCGCTCACCTCTGAGCGAGTTAGACCGCCGACTGCTATAGCAACGTCGCAGAACGAGTCCTCTCTGCGGGGCGGCAGCGCCGCGCGTTTGGATTGGGCTGCACCCGCGAGCATGGTTGAGACTGGCTTTGCGTCGGAGCGCTTCACGGGCACGTCGCTGCCCGAGACCCGAGGCGGGCCCGCTGCTGGCGCGCCGCGGCGAAAGAATTCGACGCGCGCGGCGCCCTGGAAATGGGCACTGGACCTTTGCTCGTTGATTGACGCGCGCTTCAGTCGGGTTCGCCGGTTCGGCATTCGGCGAAAACTCAGGCGACAACGACGGCCCAGATCGGGCAGGGGGGGAACAATCACCCTACATGGTTAGCGCATCCTCGCGCTTTGGGCACGTCCGCGCGGCCTCCCCGGCCAGCGCGGGCCCCGATCTCCCCAGAAGAACTCAATGCGAATATTCGCTATCCCTTTCAGTAGTTGCGAACGCCAATCATAATCTATAAGCGCGCCCTGGACTTCGATGTCTTGCACCGCCTGCTTTCTGTCCAGATCACGTGTGATTTGTCTTGCGGCTCGGCCCCAATCCTTTGGGCCTTTGTCGTGGAGCTGTGCGAATGGAGTCACATGCTGGTCTATGCGAGTGTGTAAAATTTAGTGCGCGTCCGCTATTTCCTTGCGGGGTTGCTCGGCAACTGTTTACAGTGGGCGTTTGGCGAGCGCCACTGGGACTTGCTGACGCGATTCGGCGCGCTGTCGGCCATGATCGCGCCAGTCGAAGGCACCTCGAGTAGGGCCCGCGCAGCGCCGCGTCGGCGTGGGGATGCGAATGTACGCAAACACAACATGTAAGGATGTACCGCGGGGGTTGGCACCCGTTCGGTTGAATTTGAATACAAAGCGACACGCACGCATGCGAGTCGCAGTGAAATTCAGGCCCTGCATCATTCACCCCCTTTGAAAGGCTGCAGTGTCCACGTGTAGCCTGGAAGGCCCATCGATATATATATATATATATATACACACATATATATGTATATATATATACATATATATATATATACATATACACATAGATATATGCATCTTCAACCCCTTCGCTTTAGTCATAAAATTGCGCGCCCACCTCCAATGTGCACCCATCCTCTCCCCCGGCGCGCGCATGCACCATTCCGCCGGAGCGAAGATCCACGTCAACTTCCATTCTCCAGCCAACGCAGCTCCCTAGTGCATGGAGCCGTTGGCCGACATAACTTCGGCATGCAATTTCCCGCGGCATGCGCGTCCACGCCGGCGGAGCTGCGCGGAAAAAGTGCCAATCTCCCCAGATCAAACAGCGAGCGAGCCCCGTCTCGCATGCCTGGCAAGCAGAGGGCTTGCCACCTTCGGGGGACAGAAGAACAAGCGCATCCGCCGTGCGTGGGGGCGTCATAGCCCACGGCCGCGCATGTGCTGAAGATGCTGTTGGAGTCTCTCCCGGTACTTTCAGTCGCCGCACTCGGGCTCCCGCTAGCTGACTCACGCGTGTCCATGGCATACCGTGGAACAGGCTCCCAATGCTTAACCGCCCTGTCGACCTGCGCAATGAGGAAGTCTTTCGTCAGGTGGATCACCTCCAGGCGGTCGCGGTCGACCGCGCATGGGGCGTTGACGACCTGGCGAAAGTGGCAACAGTCCACGTGGTACTTCGCGGAGTCGTTCACCAACCCCATAGCCTGCGCATGAGCATTGGGTATCTGCACCAAGTCACGCAGCACGAGCCCGGCTGCTGAGTCAGGGTCGCCGGGCCTCGTGATGCTGTCCATGCGCGTCTGTGCTTCCACTTGTACCACATGTATATCTGCTTCCACCAGATCCCTTCCGCGCGCTTCATACTCGCGCGGTGCACACAGCGTCTGCGCGCGCTTCCGTCATGCGGCTTTAGAGAACCACTGCGGCCCCGACTCCCTCGAGGGCACCGGCAAAACAGACTGCGAAGATCCGCGTTCCTCTAGGGATTTCACCACGGCTCCGCAGGCGCGAGCCATCGGCGGGCGGGCGTGAGCCATCGGCGGAAGGGAAGCTTGGCAAGTAGCCAGACTGCGTTTCCGCACCGTCGCTGCAAGCCGCCGTAACCGTTTCGTACTTGCTAGTCGCCCTGCTATCTGCTTTACCCATGATGTTACAGCAAGAATCTTCAGCCAAATATGGTCGGCTGCCCGTCGTTCTCTCAACGCCCTCAAACTCGGCGAGCGGGGTGATTCGAAAGCCGCAGAACGCGTTTCTCCAAACGGAAGACCTTGGCGCCCGTGCCCGCTTGAACTTTGCGTTATGCCTCATTTAATATGATATCTTCTCCTGCACGAGCACCAAGATCACGCGTTTCCGCTGGAGGCTAGTCAAGCCTAAGATGACTGGTATGTCAGCGCCAATGCACTCTGCGACATTGACGGCGAAGGTGCCCATCTGCCTCTTGTTGAGAAAGTCACCAACAATGGGGAATTTGCTCACAGTCCTGCAGATGACCGAACCTGCACCAACTCAAGTGACATACAACATTTCAGCCAGATGACGACGAACGCTTTGGAAGCCGTGTGGCACAGCGTTTCCCTCGACATGCCCGGCCGCGTCTTGTCCGACAATGTTGATGTTCGCACTGGCGTCTACCAAGATAGACAATCGGCCGTCGGACAGCATAGCTCTGAGGAGGCCCTGGAGATAGACCTGTTGTCCGTCACGCGCCTCGCGCGGATATATATATATATATATATATATATATATATATATATATATAGATTGCGCCCGCGCCGCGCCTCCGCCGTTGTTCGACCACGCACTCCCCCGTGCGCGCGCGCCCTGAGGCAGGCTCCCAATCGGCGGACCACCCGTAGCATTCGTCGATCGTCACGGGCTCGATCGACAGGATCATCTGGATGTTGGCGCGCACCTGGCGCACATGATGATCCACACCTGTGGTGGGCGGGGCTAGCGGGCGAAGGGGCACGCGGGGCCCCGCGGGGGGGGGCCTCCGCCTTGCATCATCAAGACCGTCTCTGATGAGAGCTGGCCTGACAGCGAGTGCTCTGCGGAGATTCCACTCCGCGGGGCTGCCCCTGCGTCAGAGGTGGCTGCCTGCGCCTCCCTATGACATTGTTGGTGGCCTGCTGCTGCTGCTCAAGCCTCTCCCACAGACGGCCATTTGCCGGTCCGTGTGGCCGTGGCGCAATCGTCTCCGCGTCATTATGGGTTGTGGTCGTAGTCCGCTCCTGCTGTGCGATGTCGTCTTTTGGAGATTCCGCGGGCAGCGCATGCGCCGGTGGTTGGGCGGCCCGGTGATGGGCCCCCTTCGCCAGGCGCTGCAGCGGCGAGACATGGGACTGCAAAGGGATGATCTCCGCAGCCGCGGTCGGCATCGCCAAGTCACCGCGATGTTCAGCATGCGGATATGACGACGCAGCGGCGCCAGGGCCACGGCATGCCCCCCCCCCCCCCCAGAGAGCCTCCATCGTAGAACCCCGCAGCTGGTTGCCCACGTAGGCCCTGTTCACATCATTGCAAAATGCGCCGTGGCACTGATGCCCACATAGGAGGCGCCGCAGGATCTCTCGGCTGGAAAGCCCGCAGGGCATCTGCGCGTTTGGCCTGGGCCCCCTTGTCTCTCCAGCGTGGGCTCGGTGGTAGAATGCGCAGTTGGCGGCACCGCGATGGGCGATGGCACACCCGCGCCACTCCGCGCGCTTCTGCTTGCGAGCACTTCGGCCGCTGCGCGTGCATCGGCGCGTCGGGCGTCGCTGCGCGCCCGCATTGCAGCAGCCAGCTACTGTTGGAATGTCATGTTTGCTCACATCGCATGGCATATCCCTCTGATGCCCTCCGCGAACAAGCCCCCCGCTGATGGCTCCTCGCAGGGGTGGTTTCCCGCCCCCGCGGCGCGCATCCGGACGTCGTGGCTGTCGGGGCTGAAGGGCCGCAACTTCCTGCGGCAGCGGGCCAGGCCAGTGAACAGAGCAGCGGCGGCGGACGCCGCGGGCCCCCTCGAGCGTTTCCGCACGTCGGCAGGAGATGCCTTCGGTGTCGGTTCCAACTCGGGCTTCTCCGAGCGGGCGGACTTAGCTCGGCGCTTCGAAGTGGGCGCCAGGACCTCCCCCGATCAAGGGCCCCCCTGACTGCGGGGGCCGGGGGGCGGAGTGTTAGAGCCCTTCAGCCCAAAGCTGGGCATTGGCGCCGCGCCCCGTCTCGCAGCGGAGGGCGCCCCCGAAGACGCGGGCAGCGCGGCGTCCACGCCGTCGCCATGGCATGGCTCAGACGGCGCGACGCCTCGCTTGGGGGGCCTGCTGCCCCGGCCCATGGGGCAGTCTGGGCGGCGCCCCTGCCGCCCCAAGAATGCGCGAATGCAATAATTGCTGCGCGCGATTATGCGTTCCCGCCTGGCCCCCCGCTCTGCCAGGCGCGCCGGCGGGCGCGCGCCCCCGCGAAGAACCGTGCGATCCTGCGCCCATCGCCCCGCTCGCACCTCTGGGCGGCACGACAGTGTCGGAGCTGGGTCTCGGCCCAGCCTTGGCCGATTAATGGTTCCACGTCCTCGCGAGAGACGCCGGCGGCGCGATGGGCCACGCGAGCGGCCCCGATGGGAACGATGCGTCATATAGGCGTCGGAGCCGGTCATGCCCCACTCAACGCCCATGAGGACTTCGGGCGCGGTATCCGTCGCAGGCCCAGCCCTCTGCCTCAGCGCGCCCCCGCGCAATGCGCCCGCCTTCGTCGGCGCGACTGTTACTGCCGAAGGTGCGTCGTTATGCGCGCCCGCAATTTTGGGCAAGCCCGCGTTCGGCAGCTCGGCTGGCGCGGCGGGGGCCGCCTCGGCATCGGAGACGCCCCGGTCGCGCGCAGCTGCGTCTCCGCCAATGTCGGAGAGCGCGTCGTCGAACGCGCGAGCCATCACCCATGGGTGGAAGTGGGCGCATGCAAGATGGGTAATTGGCCACAGGAGATCGAGTTCGGGCCAGTCGCGCACTCCCCGTCCTGGATTGTCTCTTGAGCCGTCAGAAGGGGCCGCGATGTCTCCCTCCCGATTTCCCCCAGAGTCGCACCGGCACTGGAAATCTATAGTGCTTCCGCGGCGGTTGCGCGGCGCCCTCTTCCCTATTCGGTCCACGTTGACATCGCCGCCAATTCCCTCCCCCGCGGAATGGCGCCCACCTCGACCCGTTGCCTGGGAGATGTCTTCAATCCCAGCAAACGTGGCCATTAATGCGGCAGAGACTTTTCCGTGCAACCGTCGGTTGCGACGACCGCCCTCTCCGCGACGCCCCCCCCCCGCCGGCGGAATGCTCTCCGCAATGCCCTACGCACTCGCCGCGCGAGCTTCTTGCTGAACCACCCCCAGCGGCGTTTTGCGCGGCGGTGGCCTAGGAACAAATATTCAGCGGTTTCCGCTTCCCGAGCCCGGGGGGCAAACCCGACGTGTCCATTTCCGTCGGATGATAGCGCGTCGGCGTCTGCCCCAGTCGACGGGCAAATTCCCACTGAAGATCTGGCCCCATAGGGCAGCTTGGTTTTCAGGAGCCGCGTGCGATTGGGGATTTGAAGGCTGTCCCCAGCCCTGTTGCGCTGATGACGTTGGGTAGCTTCTGCCAGGCCCTGGAACCTGAGGGGCCGTCGACTGCAACGCAGTGGCCTCCTCTGGGTCGCGCGGGTCGTCGGCCCATGCGTTGTCGGGCGCGGCCGCGTCTCCGCTGACGTCTATCACGCATGCGTTCGCGTTTCCGCGCCCCGTGCCTTCCAGCGACGCGTTCCCGATTTTGACAGGAGCGCGTTCAGCCAGATGCCCAAAGCTACTCATGCGGCCCAACAATTCGTCAGATTGTTGCTGGGTCCGCGGCAGAGAGGCCGCAGCATTATTAGCGCAGCCCTGCACATGCCGCACCTTAAGGCTCTACACAGCACCGCTGTGGGCAGCCGAATGTTTGGAATGGCGAGCCATACTGAGTCAGCCCCAACACGAGCCAATTCGAAACGGGCGAGGATGGAATCCGTTCTCTCGCCTGGCTCGGGCCTGAACTCTATGAGAGCCGCCCCCGAGGTGAGCTGTCGCCCGTCCTCAAAATTAGGTCGCCCCCCATCACATCACGGCGGGGGGCGGCCAGAAACCTCCGGAAACCCTGGAAGAATCCGTGGAACAGATCTGCCAGTGTGGGCACAATGGCACAATAGCGTGACGTGATCCCGGGGGGGGGGGGGGGAAAGGCCGATCCCGGCCGAACGCCTTACACAAACTTGTCTCCGTCGGCGGCTAGGCCTGGCAGAGGGTGACTGCGCTGGCGATGAGAGGCTTAAGCGGGGACGCCGTTGGAACGAATCGTGCAAGCATGAAATATTGAGCAGGGACCGACCGTCCCGGCATTCCTATAGTTATACCACGAAGTGCTCTTACACCCGAGAAATGTTTTAAGAACGAAACAAAGTCCTCATAACATAAGCCCTATGTGATAAAACTACACAGGCTAAGCCAAACATGTTATAAGAACAGTCCTTGGGAACCACAACAGGTTTTGAACATTGTTTGGTAGGGCGGGGACGCCGTCGGAGCGAATCGTGCAATCGTGCAAGGAGGAGGGAGGGAGGAAAGATGCGGCCGAAGGAAGCCAAGGACGGGGCGGGCGGCTCACGGGTCATTCGCCATCGCTCGGACGTCCATTCCCTATGTTTTTTTTCCGGTTTCGTGCGTGTTTTGCTTCCACCAAATCATCTAGGATGCTCCTCGATGGTCCTCGCCGGAGGAACAATGCACACGTCCGAGCGATGCCAACGAGTCGGAGCGCTCCCCGAGCGCGCGGCGCAGTCGGCCCCGCCGCCCGAATTCGTGGCGACCTCGCGCGCACCAGGCTCGGCCGCCCAGGGTCGAGCACGAACGGAGCCGCCGTCGCCGGGGAGGGCCCGCGCCCCTGGGAGCGGGGCAGGCGGGCGCGCCCGTGGCGCGGTGGCCCCCCGAGGGATCGGGAGCAGGCCGGAGAGCACACGGCAGGCTCGAGCCGTGCTGACCTCGGCGCTGGTCTCCGACACCGCGGGGATCGCTCAACCTTGAACCTTCGGCCAGTTCCACAACATCAGATCGTTCAACATCGACCGATGCGGAGTCGCCCTCGGCGTTCCATGTCAAACGCCGGCGGCGGGGTCGCGGCCCGCCGACACGGCGCGCTCTTGCCGTACAGTCGGACCTTGGACAGAAGAACATCCATCAAGAGCACGACTGTACGCATGATGATGCGGTGCGCGTGCGGAGTTAGCAGGGACGGGGGAGGCAAGAGGGAAGCAGGCGGATCTAGAACGGGGAAAAATGATGGTGATGCGACTCATCACGGCCATGCGAATCGCACGTACGCGTCTTCACATTCAGACCAGGTTTCCGTACTTTGGACTCCAGGTACCCACAACTCCCAGTGCCTCTCAGGGCGACTAAAAGCAATGTCTCCGATGATATACCCTTTTCTATCCAGGCGTTGTTTCGTAGTTGTGGCCCCTGCTGCTTTCCTCTCTTCAACTACAAACAAAATGCTCCATCGATACTTAAACTGTCCAACCCTGTCGGGATTGACATCGGCCAGAATGCACACACTCGTCGTTTCAGAGATTCTGGCACGGGATACGATGATGCCGTGTATGACGCGCACTCGGCAATACAAGCTCCCGGTGGCCAGACAAAGCGTCACAGATAACTGTCACATAACGATATGAGTGAAGTACAGTACTAGAAAAACTAAGAATGAAAAACACATACTTTCTCGGAGGTCTACGCGGACTTCTTAGATAGGCGCTGAACCCCCACCCTGGCGCGCGGAGCACGCCAGCGGCGGCGCCAGAGACGCCGCCAGGGGGCCCCAGCGTCGAGACGAGAATCCGCGCGGATCTCCGACAGCTCATGTGTACGACACCGTTTGTTCCCCTAGTATGGGCGAGGGTACATGATAGAAGTGCCACCACCACCCTGCCCCCCAACACGCTGGGCTGCGGGGGGTGCGATATGCATAGTCGCAGGGGGTGCGTTTCTCTGGCAGCCCGCGCGGCCGAGCTGCAGTTACAGAACACCGAACGGCGACTGGAAGGAGGACGAGGAGGAGGGAAGGCGGGCGGAAGGAGGAAGGAAGGGAGAGAGGAAAGGGAGGGCGAAGGGATGAGGCGGAGGGAAGAATGGGGATGAGGAGGGAGGAAAGGAGGAGGGGGGACAAGAAACAACGTTTTTGGAGCTGCTGGCACATCTCGGCCTGCACGGATACGAAGTGACTACATGTGGTAGATGTGCCACACTAGATACAACAAACCGCGAGAGCGAAAAATACAAAAACTGAGTCAACTGCGACACGTACGCGTGCCATCCTCGCCACCACAATCACAATATCCCCAGCCAAAACCCTTTCCTGGCGGAGACCCGCGCACATGGAACTGGCGGCATAGAGGGCACAGGACGAGGGGCACACGGGAAGGGCGAATGGGGGAGGCGGAGGAGGGGGAAGAGTCAGGAGGCAGGAGACAGGAGGAAAGCAACAACAAAGAAGAAACGAGGGAGGAGGAGGAGGAGGAGGAAAAGGAGGAGGAGTAGGAGGAGGGACCAGAGGCGAGGAGGGAGCAGGGAGGAGGAGCCGAAGCGAAGGAGGAGGAAGAGGAGGGAAGAGGAGAGAGGAGGCAAGAGGCACGTAGGCAGGAGGCCTGGGCGGCATGCATGGCGTTGTGGTACGGATTGTCGTAGTACGCCTTCGCAGCGGCGTCCAAGAACCTCGAAGGGCCACGACGACGATCCCCCCCAAACAAACACCCTCCTCATCCTCCCCCTCCGCCTCATCCTCCTCCTCGCATTTCGCCGCATCCTCCTCCTCCTACTTATCCTCAATCTCACCCTCCTCCTCCCCCTCCATCACCACCAACTTCTCCTCCTCGTCCACTTCCGTATCCTCCTCCGTCTCATCGTCATCATCCTCCTGCTCCTTCTTCAACCCGTCCCCCTCCCCCATCCTCCTGTCCTTCCTATTTCACATCCTCCTCCTTCTCCTCCTCCTCATCGCCCTCCTCCTCATCCGCCTCCTTATATTCCTCCTTCTCTTCCTCCTCCTCCTCACCCTCACCCTCACCTCCCTCTCCTGCACCACCACCACACCCCCATCCCCCCTCCACCACATCTACAACATCCTCAGCTGCCCTCCCTCCTCCACCCCCCCCCCCCCCCTCCACCTCCCCATAACCGTCCTCGCCCCTCCTTCAGCGCCAGCAAATCCTGCTCCGTATGATCATTGTGTCACTTCCGCATCGTCACCGTCGGTCACCTCCTCCTCCTCGCCATGCTCCTCGTCATCATCAGCTTCCTTCTCACCTTCATCACACTCATCACCACCATGCTCACAAGTATCGTCACCATCATCACCAGCACTGCCACCGCCACCATCAACATGGTCATCATCGTCACCAGTTTCAGCATCATCGTCAGCATCATCAACCTCACCACCACACTCATCATAATCACAACCGCCAGCTTCAGCATCAACATCATCATCATCAGCACCATCATCGTCAACATCACCACCATCATCAACCACAACAGCATCACCAGCATCAACACCCGCACCACCAGACTCACCACCACCATCATCATCATCATCAGCATCATCACCACAGCATCATCACCAGCATCACAGCAATATCAATATCACAATCCAAATCATCATCATCATCATCATCACCACCACCACCACCACCATCATCATCATCATCATCATCATGATCATCATCATCATCATCGTCATCATCATCATCATCGCCATCCTCATCATCGCCATCCTCATCATCGTCATCATCATCGTCCTCATCATCGTCCTCATCATCATCACTTCATAATCATCATCAGCAGCATCATCGTCAACAGCATCAACAGCAGCATCAGCATCACCATCATCATCACCATCATCATCAGCATCATCATTTCATAATCATCATCCACAACATCATGATTATGAGTATCATCATAATTATCCCCATCTTGATCCTCATCGTCATCGCCATCCTCGTCATCGCCATCGTCATCATCTTCATCACCACTATCATGATCATCGTCGTCCTCAGCATTACCATCATCACCATCATCATCGTTATCACCGAGGGTGCGCCGCTGGATCTCCCCAAGGGGGGGGGGTTAGGAACCCCTCCCCCCCCCACCCCCTTCCTCGATCCGTCGTCGGGGACCCCCCCCCCCTTCCCCCCGATCCGTCGTCGGGGAATCCCCCCCTCCCCAGTTTCCCCGATCCGTCGTCGGGGACCCCCCCCCTCCCCCTTTCAAAAGGGGGGGGGGGTCCGACCCCCCCCCCTCCCCCCCTTTCGCCACGCCGCCCCCTGACTCCGGAACCCGACCCCCGCCACCCCTACCCCTCCTCCTCACCCTAACCCAAGCCCCTAATCCTAACCCCAACCACTAATCCCAGCCCCAAACAGTACTCACTACTCATTACTCACTACCCACTACTGACTACCCGCTATTCTCTACTTCTCACTACCCCCTACTTACTACTCACGACTCACTACTCACTATCCACTAGTCACTACCCACCACCCACTACTCGCTACTCACTACTCCCTACTCACTACTCCTTCGTCCCCACTCACTACTCACTCCTCACTACCCACTACTCAATACTCACGACTCACTAAGCACTACTCACTACTCCCTTCTCGCTACTCGCTAATCGCTACTCATTACCCACTACCCACTATCCACTACTCACTACTCACTGCTAACTACGCATTGCCCACAAATCGTTACTCACTACCCACTAGTCGCTATTCCCTACTCCATACACAATACTGGCTACACAGTACTCAGTACTCACCACTCGCTACTCCCATACTCGCTACTCAATACTCACTACTCACTCCCCGCTACTCACTATTCACTACTCACTACTTTCTATTCCCTACTCACTACAGAAGTCTCCAGTCAGTAGTCACAACTCAGTAGTCACTTGTCACTAGTCACTCCACACTACCCACTACTCACCAATCGTTACTCACTGCCCACTATTCGCTACTCACTTCTTACTACTCACTGCTCCCTAGTCCCTACTCCCTACTCCCTACTCACTAATCACTACTCACTACCCACTACTCGCTACTCCCTACTCGTTACTCACTAATCACTACCCACTACTTACTAATGGTTCCTCTCTAGTCACAACTCACTACTCACTACGCCCTACTCGCTCCTCACTACTCACTACACGCTACTCCCTAGTCGCTACTCACTACTCACTACCCACTGCCACTACCCACTACTTCTCTGCTCATCACAACTCACTACTCACTACTCACTACGCACTACGTACTACTCAGTACTCAGTTCTCACTACTCACTACTTACTATTCACTAGTCGCTACTCACTATTCACTACTCACTACTCACTACTCACGACTCACTAAGCACTACGCACTACCCACTACTCACTACCCACTACTCAGTACCCACTACTCACTACCCACTACTCATTACTCCCTACTCCCTACTCAGTACTCACTCCTCGCTACTCGCTGCTCACTGCTCACTAATCACTACTCGCCACTGACTACTCACTTATCAGTACACACTACGCACTATTCACTACTCACTACTCCCCATTTCCTGCTCCCTACTCGTCACTCACTACCAACTACTCACTACCCAATACTCACTACTCACTACGGACTAACTCACAACTCACTACTCACCACTCCCTACTCCAAACCCCGTACTCCCTACACGAGGGGGGGGGTCTGAATCCCCTCCCCCCCCTTTCCAGCGCCAAGGCGGGGGGGGGGGAGGGTCTGGACCCCCCCCCTTCCCTTCAAGGAAGGGGGGGGGGGTTCGGGACCACCCCACTCCTGAAAGGGGGAGGGGGGGGGGCGGTTTCCGGACCCCCCCCCCTCTTGAAGGGGGGGAGGGGTGATGGGGGGTTCTGGAGCCCCCCCCCTAGTGTGTTCAGGAAGATCCACTGGCGCACTTTCGTAATCACCAGCAGCGTGAGCAGCATTTCCAGCAGCGGCAACAGCAGAATAAACATTATAAGTATCATCGTCAGCATCCGCATCATCATAATCATCATCATCAGCATCAGCATCATCACAATCACCATCACCATCACCGTCCTCATCATCATCATCATCATCATCATCATCATCATCATCATCAACAGCAGCATCCGCTGGCCCCTTGGCGGGGCCGCCCGGCCGTGGGCCGGAACGCGCTCCCCCCTGCAGCACTTGCAGAATCGAATCTCCAATGTTACAGTCCTGCTTCCTGCCTTCTGCGGTAAATTGTTCAAGTCCGCGGCGCGCGCGAGGGGGGCGGAGCCCCCAAATCAGCCTGTCACCGCGCCGGGATCGCGCGCCCTGAATTCCCGAGGGGGGCGTGGGGCACGTAAAAACGCATGAGAATCGCCCCCCCGAAGCCATAATCCATTGTAAACTATACAATGATCGTTTTCCCGACGCTGCTAACAAATTTAAATGACGCAATTCTTGCGCACCCGAGACAACATACCCATGTAAATTCCACAATATTCGCTTCCCCCACACAGTAAACCCTCGCAAGGATTTACAGGATCCGCACTGCCGAAGACAGTAGTGCTCCAGGGCGCCCGAAGACGGTTCCAAGACTGCTCAAAAGGGCCCAAAGAGGCCCCGAGAGCGCTCCAAGAGGCCTGCCGAAAGAGCCCCAAGAGGCCCCAATCGCAGATTTCACGGAGGTTGTTCAATGATGGCTACTTTCTCGCAGCTTCAGCTTTGCGACGCTCCAAGACGGCTCAAGAAGCCCCCAAGACTGCCAAAAAACAACCCAAAACGCCTCCAAAAGGGCCTCAAGAAGGAGGGCTCCATTATGGCCCAAGAAGCGCTCAAGACGGCCCAAGAGGGCCCCAAAACGGCCCCAAGAGGGGCCAACAAGGGACCACGAACCGAACATTCGATGCTTGTGCCCCGACAGGAAGCCCCCAGGAGGCCCCAAGAGGCCGCCAAGAAGCCCCAAGACGCACCCAACACGCGCCCAAGAAGATTCCAAAAGGCCCACAAGATACCCCACGAGGCCCCCAAGAGGCGCCCAAGCCGCCTCCAAAAGGCCGCATAGAGGCCCCCCCACAGCACCCCAACACATATACGAAAGGCCTTAGACCCACAACACAGGCACGGCGGCGGGATAGGACAAAGAACGCTAGGATAACACTAACGTCTCAATATGCGTTGATGATTCCTACCCGCCCCCGCATGACGTTCCCATATGTGCCGGGCAGCGCCGAGACGCACCGTCGCGACTCTGGTGTTTTGCATTTTCGCCGGTGCATCTCGAGGTCGAGAATGGCGTCGATGAGACGGGAGAGACATGCCAGCACGTGCGTGGCACCAGGGTTCCCAGACCGTCTACCCCAGCGCTGTCCTGGAGTGGGGCGATCTGGTCAATAGTGGTCACCCGGTCGCTGCTGCGCGCACAACCATCCTGGATCTGGAAAGACGAACTACGAGAGACAATTCTTCACCTACCCGCGCGGCCGCACGGAGCTCCGCTTCAATGGAGGTGGCGCCAGGAAGGAAAATTGACCCTTGCCCTTGCCGCAAGGGGCGCAGCTCACCGGAAGCATTGCCCCAACACGTCACATGCCAACCACAGTCTGCTTGAGGACCTTGTTTGCCTCCGTCGAAGCTTCGCTGGAGTTTCATGGGTCTGGCGGGGTCGACGTGGAAGCCAGCGCTGAAATACGACGTAGAATGTTGGCGGTATTGAACTGCCTTCGTCGCCAACAGGTCGGCAGCCGCAGTGCCCTCCCGGAGTTTGTGTTAGGGCCAGAGACCACCGCGCCTGGCTGCGCGGAGGTGGAAACTGTCAAGTTCTCAAAGACGTGTTTGCACCGCGGAGACCAGGGCCCGGCAGTTCGGCGAATTGACCCGGAGCACCGGGTTGGCCCAGCCGGCCGCCGTTGAGTTGTCACCCCAGCAGTCCGCCAGGATGCACCACGTGGTTGTCTCTACACCATGGGTGCATCAGTAAATATCCGTCTGCGTTTTTGTTTCTCCTCGGAGGCCCGGGCGGAGTCCTGAATGCGTTTATCCCGCGCCTTCCCGAAGAAATCGCCGTTGAGGCTCCACTGTTGACAGACGCTGTAAACGAAGTCCGTCTCCTTTCTAGTCCAATCATATATCGCTGGTAAGCGCGTTTCCGCCATGCCGTCCTGCGGCGGGAAATGCACGGGCCCCCCCACGTAGACCGGCGCCCCCCCCCCCCGTGGTTCCACTTTCGCAACGCGCCGTCCTCATCCAGGAACTGGCCCGTGCTGCCCAGTACCCGATGGACCCCCGATGCTACTTGCCAGTCGCCCTCCGCGCAAGGACTGAACGCGGCATTCACCAATCGAGACTGCGCAGGACGCCGCTGCTTGGGCTCGGCTCGTTCAGGGGCGCCATTCGAGGCCGTTCGTCGCGGGCGCCCATGCTGGTGCAAGGCGAGACGATGACTGCGGGCAAATATGAGCTCCACGGCGCTCTCGCGACATTTCTGCCAGCGCAGCTGCCTCGCCAATCGCGCGCGCAATCGATCCAGCCCTCGCCGGGCCGTCTGGGGACGCGAGCCGCGCGCCTCAGTAGACCGCCTTCGGATTGCCAGAGCCGCTGGAACACGCGCGCGCGGGCGCGAACCATCCGTCACAACCGAGAAGAAGACAAAACGAAGACGACGCCCTGGGCGCAACCACCCAGCCGCTGCGGGGAGGGTATCTGGAAGCCTCAGGAGGGGGAAATGGCGTCGACTGCGATGCTCTCTGGGGCATGGGGGCCAGGGCTGACGCACTCGATGGGGCCCATCTTTCCGGCGACGGCCGCGCGCGGACATCCGTATCGTGAGCTCATGCATCGTGGCGGCGGCGCCCACTTATCTGCCCAGCGCAGGCGGGCCCGGATTTCGCCACGGCGGCGAACGCCCAGACCGCGGGGCTTCCCAGAAGGAGCCAAATCGCCAATAATGCCTGTGACAATATTTTACTTTACTGGTGCTTCAGGGGCGCCCTGTCGTTCCGAAGCGATGTGGGGGATAAGAAGATGATCCGTGACGCCGTCGCGCACAGCCCAGTTCTCCGCGCGCCGACTTTCCTGGGGTAGGGCCGCGGCAAGACGGGGTGGCAGGCGGCGGGCCCGAAGGACTGCAGAGACGATGGAGAAGCGCATAAAATCGTACGCTTGGTCTACGTCGCAGACAATGACGCGCGTAGGGACGCTTTCTGGCCACCCGTGAGACTTGCTGAGATGCGCGCAAAGAGCCTCGGCACTCTGCGAACATGCCGTTCTCGGCATAAACCCCTAAGTGCACGCATCACGGCGAATATGCCCAATGGAATGCGGATACCATTGTAGAGTGACGCCAGCATGGATCATACCCTGAAGCTGCTGCGTCGAGTTTGCGCCTGAACACTTAGCACATAGCCAAGAAGATCACGGCGGCACGGCGCTGCCCCTAAATTCCCCCCCCCCCCCCCACCCCACCCCGCCCCACCCCGCCCCACCCCGCCCCCCACCCCGCCCCGCCCCGCCCCGCGCGAGCACGCGCGCGCGCCCCGCCAACACATCGCGAGAAGAGGCCCCGTAACTTGTAAACGACCCCAGCAGAGAGATTCTTCACCACCTCGGCAGTCACTTTATCCATTCCTTGGGTGCTTCCTGTTTTCAGACTTGACAGGCCGGCGAAGACGCCCCGGGTTTTCGCGTCGGCACCCCGCGCGATATTGACTTTTTCCACGAAGCCGGCGACGCAAGCAATAAGGTCGTCGACCGACCAGTGGGGGTCCACATGTATTTTCGCGCAGTGCGCGCGTATCATAGCACGCCACATGCTGCGATCATGCACCTGGGAACCGTCGGGGCCCTGCAGGGACTTCAGGATGGGTCTGGTCAGTTTATTCCCAGCCGAAAAGGCCGCGCGGCGAAGGGCGCTGCGTTTCCATTGTCTTTGAGCTTTCCGTGGCCGTTTGCAGACTTGTCGTAAGCAACCGATCGGGCATGCGCGCCCCGCAGCTTCCAACTGCTTCACAATGAGAGGCCGCTGCCAGATTTGCAGCGATCTCGATGGCGACGCGGCGCGGGGGGTGCTGGGCGCATTCGAGGCAATCGCCCCGGAACCCCCCCGCAGTACAGCGACCTCCTGGAGGGCGTCCTCGACTGATTCACGGTGGACGTCGAGATCTGCGCCCCCAGCGGATCACCCGCGGGCGCTGGGCTCGCAGGAAGCATGGCCGATCTTGGCGCCAGAGCTGGAGATGATAAGTATAAGCGGAAAACGATCGACTTAGTTCCCGATGGCAAGCCGGGCGTTAAGACGGGGCGGCGCGGCAATGTAGCCAATGGCTTCACGCGCGCGGCGCGCGCGATGGCCGCGCGCGGCGCGGCCCAGGAGGTCGGCGCGCGCGGGCGAAAGGGGGCAGTGGATATAGCCCGAGAATTCCACGAGTCGTTGTCGACGTTCGAGATAAGGACCAGAACGCCGAGAACCATCGGCCCCCAGACCAATCATGCTTCCGACGCGAGGAAAGTGTGCGTTGAGATCGCCCCCAAAAAATATGATGTCCAACGTGGCAATGGCGACGAAGACGACGATGATCTTTTCATGCGTCGCGGAGCGACGCTCGAAATTCGCCTCGCGGGAGCCCCGGCTGCGAAAGCGCGATGCGGCAACGCCAGTCGGCCCAAAACACGCCCCGCAGCTACTGAGTCCTTCGTGGAAGAGTTCGCTAAGGACGCCCCGGGCCATCCCACTTGGATAGACCAGAGCTCCGTGTGATTCGTGCGCATGTCGAATCTCCCACCCATGGGGCTCAAGGTCTTCCAGCCAGTTTGATACTTCCTGGAGGCAAATGACAACGTTTGGGCTCCGATACCACCTGCGGAGGCCGCACAGCGCGTCTGGGAACTCAGCGAGGCCAAATTTGCCAATTCTCCATTGTATAACTCGGAAGCCGTCGATCTTCCCCCACAGGCGGCCCCCGGTCAGTGACCGTCAGGCGCGGCGAAGATTCTGCGCCGCATTCTCGCATGTCATCTGTACGTTCAGAGTTGCCCACTCCTCCGGCTTGATGGCCCAGTCGTCGTCGTAGGTGGCCAACAGCGTTGAGGACGACGTCCGCGAAACAGATGCTGGACGTGGAGGTGGCAGATGACCGTGCCAGACGTCCCGACATAGTCGATATTGTATACGGCACGCGATACGCTTGCCTGCTCGGTGAACCCATGGAATTTACAGCACTGCGTGCTCACGTTGGCCATGCTAGGCGGTAGCTGGACCGCCGCAGAAACAGTCTTAGAGTTGATGGTGAGTTCGTCCGGTGCGCCGCTGATGGCCTTGTCAATGGAAGCCTTGAGTGTCCAGCATTGCTCGCGAGTGGGATCTTCCACCATCATCTGGGTCTTCGTGTTGAAGGTGCCCATTTTGGCCGTGAGTTTGTTGACGTATCGTTCCACCTCGTGTGGGAGTAGGGCGCTGTCCTCCTTATGGCCCCAGTTCACGATGCAGCCTTTGCCTTCCATCCACTGCGGAACGAAAGTCCATTTCTGCGGAACGGAGGCTATGGAGATGGATCGAAGGTGCCGCCTCTCGTGGAAGCCCCCGCGCAGGACGACGTCGAAGCCATCTGGGCACGCACTTGTGCGATTTCCTCTCTCATTTTCGTTTCCGAGTCCGCGCATACTTTGCGAGCAGCCTCAGTGGCCGCCATCTGGGCGATGGTCGTAATCCTCGGCGTCGTTGCTTCCACTGCTATCGTCGCCCCGAGGTCTTCGGCCTTCTCGGCAGCCCTGGCGGAGGAGTCCTCGATTAAGTGCTTGATCGCATCGCTGTTCATCTTTCCGGCAGACCGTGACCTCCTCGGTGAGCCTTCGGAGACTATGCACAGCTAGCGAGAAAACAGAGTCAATATGTCGGGCGCCGCCACAAGCAAGATATCTTTGGCAAGTGCGTAGGCGCGTGCACAGGTGGAAAAGCAGAAGTTTGAGCCAAAATGGCTACGGTCATGGGCAGGGGGCCGGCGACATGGGGCGGGGCCCTTGCGAACAATCTGCGTCATCGCCATCAACATCAGCAGAATCCTCATCATCTTGAGCAGTATATGATCCTCATCATCATCATCGTCATCATCATCATCATCATCATCATCATCATCATCATCATCATCCTCATTATCACGACCACCAACATCATCGGCATCATCGTTTTCATCATCAGCATCATCAGCATTATCACCACCACCACCCTCAGCATCAGCATCATCAGCAGCAGCAGCATCGTCACAATCATCAGCAGCAGCATCACTATCATCATCGGCACTGACATCGGCATCGGCATCAACATCACCATAATCATCATCAGCAACATCAGCAACAACATCATCAGCATCATCATCACCAACATCATCATCATCATCATCATCAGCATCATCATCATCATCACCATCACCATCACCATCACCATCACCATCATCATCATTACCAGCATCAACATCATCATCATCATAATCTACCTCCTCCTCCTCCTCATCATCATCAGCATCAGCATCAGCATCAGCATCAGCATCAGCATCAGCATCATCATCATCATCATCATCATCATCATCATCATCATCATCATCATCATCATCATCATCATCATCATCATCATCATCATCATCATCATCTCGATCATCATCCATACATCCGTCCATCCGTCCACATCCTCGGTCCTCCCTCCCCCTCACCCCCATGCTCCTCGAGAGCTCCTCACCCCACTGGCTCCTCGGCGCAGCGGCTCTCGTGGGGGGAGGAGGCCGCGCGCAGGGGACGCTTCCGCCGTGGCGCCGCCCCCGGGAGAACTCCGTCGCCTGGTCCGCCGCACACAGCAGGTCCCTCGTGCACGTCGGCACAAAGTGGACCCTGCCCCCCGCCACGTCCCGGGAGAAGCGAGGGGGGGAGCGAGGGGGAGGGGCAGCGAGGAGGAGCGAGAAGCGATGGGGGAGCGAGGACGAGCGAGAAGGAGCGAGGGGAAGCGAGGAGGAGCGAGGAGGAGCGATGGTGGAGCGAGGAGGAGCGAGGGGGGGGAGGGAGGGAGGGGGAAGGGGGAGGGCAGGGACGAGGAGCGAGCGAGGATGAGGAGGAGGACCGTGGATCCTTCCCTTCTGCCACGTCCTCATACAAAGAAGAAAAGAGAAGCTGCTTGAACGTGAAGTTTTAGAGGTCCTCACGGATTTCTCGGATCGGCGCTTGCCCCCCTTCCTGGCACGTGAAGCGCGCAAGGGGTCGGACCGGAAGCGCGGCCACGGGGGTGCAGAGCCGATCTGAGATGTCCGCGGGGACCTCCGACGGTGTGTATGGTTTTGCTGTTCTCGCTCCTCGCGTCGCAGGAGGCGCGAGGGGGCGGGTAAGAACACAAGGTTGCCTGATGTCTTATGAGATGTGCGGAGGCTTCTGGGTTCCAGAAGGTTTCCCGTCAGCTGCGCCGCATCGAAGGTGTTCCAGCGATAGATGATTCCGAACGGCGGTGCCTGAAGCACGAGTTATGAATCGAAAACCAACGAGAAAGTAGGCCGGGCCGGGAGCTTCGCTTGAGACTTCCTCACCACTGATGACCCTGAAGCTTGGCACGTGCAACAGTATCCTAGGTGGAGGGCAGCTGGCTTTCAAAATGTGGATCTCGCCTCAGCGCGGCGCACATTCGTCTCAGACGTGTGCCGCTGCATGGATGGAGGGCAGGATATTTTCAACATGTGGTTCTCGACTTGGCGCCGCGCACATTCGTCTGAATGGTGTGCAACAATTTCGAAGATGGGGGGCCTCTCCTTTCAAAAATGTGGCTGTTACAATCTTCAGTAAAACGTGCAACAAACTCAAACATGTATGCTTGAAGGCCCACGAAAAAAGTGTCCGGGCAAGATTCAGGCCCATCAGGCCGCAACAGTCACGCTCACTCGCGGTGCTGGAATCCGAGGAACTGCGCTCTGGCACGATCCAGGATTGGTTGTCAGCGCGCAGCAGTCACGTAGATTCGCGGCGTGGAAGCCGCAGGAATGATCTTGACGCGATTGAGGATCCTCAGACGGTGGTCCTCGAGTGGGGCACTTCCCGCAATGAAAGAAAAACTCCCGTGGGGATCCGTGGCAACGAGGCTTCGAGGGAGCACGTGCTGCAACATCCTTGATGCGCCCTGGGTTACAGTGGTCCGCCCCCTCCTTCCTCCTTCCTCCTCCTCCTCCTCCTCCTCCTCCTTCCTCCTCCTCCTCCTCCTCCTCCTCCTCCTCCTCCTCCTCCTCCCCCTCCCCCCTTCTCCTCTTCTCACCCATGCTTATCCCCATTCCTCTGCCCAATGCTTCATACTCGTCCTTCGCTTCCCAGTTCCCTCCCTCCCTCGCCCCGTCATCCTCCTAAACTCCCGTTCTCTCCCCTCCTCCATCATCCTCGTCGTCATACCTGTCCTCCACCTCCTCCTCCTGTATCCTGCTCTTTCATCCTCCAAGTTCTCCTGGCTCTTCTCTTGCTCATCCTCTCCTTCTCACCCTTCCCTCTGCTCTTCCGCAGCCTCCAGGAGACGATGGAGGAAGAGGAGGAGAACGACGACGACATCCTCAGGCGGGACCAAGTCACCGGCAGGGATCGGGGAACCTTCCTGGGCCCGCTTCGGACCGCGACCCACTTGGAATCGAACAATCGTACAGGCCTTCTTACTTCATTCTTCATCCCCCCTCCCGCCTCTCTTCTGATTGCATTCATCCTTCCCAAGAGAGACGGCAGCAAGAACGAGACAGCATCAGTCAGCACCGAATCGGGATATCGGATCGGATCGGAATATGCATCGGAACGGGCTGCATCAGTACGGAGTCGATGCAGAATCCGATCGGCTGGACCAGGACCCACAACAACGCCATGCGAGCATCGGGCCTCATTCAAACGTTGGAGCATCGAAATCGAATCGGACCTGGCTGGCTGCCATCGAGATCGAATGAGATGGATCAACTCGAAATGGACCCTGACTTCCGGGAGGGAGGAGGAACGAGGTGGATCTGTACAGTTGTGCTCCACCAACTCCCAGACCTGCTGCCCTAGCCGAGCCTGCCGTAGCTCTGCAGCGGCAACCTCGAGGACGCCTCGGACACGCCAAAGAAATTCAGACCTCATCCGCGCGGGGCTGAGACGTACCCAGCTCAGCATCATATATAGAGTTACAAGAAGAGGACGCGGAAGAGGAGGACGACCGACGGCAGAGACAAGGACAAGGAGTAGAAGGATGACAGGGGAGGAGAAGTATCAGGATTCAATGATGGTGGTGAGGGGGAGAAAGCGAGGGAGGAGGGGGAAAACAACGAAAACGAGAGGGAGGGGGAGGAGGACGACGACGAGGACGAGGACGACGACGAGAAGGAAAAGGGCCAGGCTGAGAACGAAGAGGGGGAGGGGGAGGAGGAGGAGGACGGTGGGTGGGGGGGGAGGCAAGGGTGAAGGAGGAGGACGAGGACGAAATGTACACGGAGGAAGGGGAGGACGAGGACGAGGAGGAGAACGAGAGTCAGGAGGCCCCTTCAGGCGGCCCCGCCAAGCCTGTCGGAAGGTCACGTCGGAGGCCCCGCCAGGAGGCCCCGCCAAGAGGCCCCCATTGACGGCCCCCGTCAGAGGCCCCGCTGGCACCCCGGCACAGGCACCGTCGGAGGCCCCCTCGGAATCCAGGATCGCTCAGCATCGAACCGGGAAATCGGGTCGGACCCGAGCGCGCGTCAGGTCGGGCCGCCTTGGCAAGGAGCCGACACCGAATCGGACCAGCCGACACCGCCGTGTAAGCATCGGGCCTCACGAGGTCGTCGGAATATCGGATTCGAATCGGATCGATCGGATCGGCATGGACCCTGGGAGGAGGAGGAGCGGAGGAGAAGGAGGAGGAGGAGGAGGAGAAGGACTGAACGACAAAGACGACGCAAACATAAACTGTTGGAACTCCACGCGGACTCCTCGGGCCAGCGCCGGACACCCCTCCCTTGCGAGCGAGGCGCGCAAGAAGCGGCGCCGCCAGAGGTGCCAACAGCAGATCGCGCGGAGCCCCGAATGTGAATGTATGTGTGTGTGTGTGTGTGTGTGTCTGTGTCTGTGTCTGTGTCTGTGTCTGTGTCTGTGTCTGTGTCTGTGTCTGTGTCTGTGTCTGTGTCTGTGTCTGTGTCTGTGTCTGTGTCTGTGTCTGTGTCTGTGTCTGTGTCTGTGTCTGTGTCTGTGTCTGTGTCTGTGTCTGTGTCTGTGTCTGTGTCTGTGTCTGTGTCTGTGTCTGTGTCTGTGTCTGTGTCTGTGTCTGTGTCTGTGTCTGTGTCTGTGTCTGTGTCTGTGTCTGTGTCTGTGTCTGTGTCTGTGTCTGTGTCTGTGTCTGTGTCTGTGTCTGTGCGTGCTGTGCGTGCGTGCGTGCGTGCGTGCGTGCGTGCGTGCGTGCGTGCGTGCGTGCGTGCGTGCGTGCGTGCGTGCGTGTGTGTGTGTGTGTGTGTGTGTGCGTGCGTGTGCGTGTGCGTGTGCGTGTGCGTGTGCGTGTGCGTGTGCGTGTGCGTGTGCGTGTGCGTTTGCGTGTGCGTGTGCGTGTGTGCGTGTGGTGTGCGTGTGGTGTGCGTGCGTGCGTGCGTGCGTGCGTGCGTGCGTGTGTGTGTGTGTGTGTGTGTGTTCTCGTGTGGTCACAGAGTTTGCCTGCTCTTCGATGGGAGAAGGCGGAGGAGGACGGCGACGACGACGAAAGTGGGGGAGAAGAAGGCCGAGGACGAGGACGAGGAGGCAGAAGCAGAAGCAGAAGGAGGAGGATGAGGAGGAGGAGGAGAAGAAGGACGAGGGCGAGGGCGAGGACGAGAAGGGTGGGATGAGGACGAGGAGGAGGAGCAAGGAGAGATGTCCTAGCTACGGCGACGGGGGCGCTTGGCATCATGCACCCCACATCTGGCAAGGACTGTCCAGATTGACCAAAGACATCTCCCCCGCGCGGAGCACAAGAACAAAGGAAAGCCTTTGAGGCCCAGGACCGCCGCCGCCTGCAGGCCGGGGCCGGGCAGGACGGATCAGACGAAGCCAAGACGAGGATACATCGAGAATCTCTGAGACCTGGCGGCTCTGGGGGATTTCTCGGGCGTTCTCCTCTCTCCCCTGGTGGCATCCGGGGATTGTTCGGCCCCCCTCCGCCGCACTGGTTCTTTGCACACCGGATTCCCGGGAGTTGGGTTTTCGCTCGGATTTTTGTTTCCAAAATGCTGCTCTCGCTGAACCGCCGGCCTCATCTTCGGGCTACCACTCGTTCCCAATCGTGCTCCCGCTGCAGCGCTGGCCTCATTTCCGCGCTTCCGCTCGACCCGAATCGTGCTCCCAGTTCAGTGCTGGCGTCATTATTTCCAGCGCCATGCCACAGCATAGTTTCCGGTCCTTCCAAATAGGCCCCAAATGTAGAAAATGGCCGCACGAAAAAAACAACGAACATGATTCCACATTCGGTGTCGATTCGTTGATTTTTTGGGCCGCAGAACCCCCCCCAACTTTGGGGCGCCGCCACGTCATGTTATGTCATGCTACGCGTTGACCTTCAACACCGTGCTATGCCATGTAATGCTATGCCATGTTGCGACATCCGATTGTGCGAATAGAGACGAGATCTACGCCGTGGTAAGGGATGGGAGGGAGGGATAGGACGTCTGGGGATCATAGTCCCGACGCGGGAGGGAGGGAGGGGGGAGGGGGGGGGAGAGGGAGGGGAGGGAGGGGAGGGAGGGGAGGGGAGGGAGGGCCTCCTTCGCTCGGATTTGGCTCTGTGTCGTCTGGGTTTCCACGGCTTGCGTGGACATGGAAGGGTGCTGGCGGGAGAGAGAGGACACGGCTAAAGCATGCACCCCACCCCCAGGGAGGGCGCCTGTACTCGGGAGGAGAAGGAGGAGGAGGATGAGGATGAGGAGCAGGAGGAGGAGGAGGATAGCCTCGTTGTGTCTTTAGTGCTTGTTCTCGGGCGTTGGAGGACCTACTTCCAGACCTGGTTCGGCGCTCGGGGGCGGGAGCGTGCAACCCTCCTCGTCCAACATCCACTCGGGGGCGGTTGGGTCGTCGGACCTTTCCCCTGGGGGTTTACAAAGAAGTAAAACGACGACGCCGCTGGTCCAGGCGCACCTTCATCTGGGCGTGCACATGTCGCTCGGAGGTGGTTTCGGCCATGGTCGGGCGGGGGGGGGCCCTGGAATCATCCATCGGTACCAGAAGGCGGTTCATCAGAGTAAACCACTACATGTGTATTGGTGAGGAGGTACGGTAAGGGAAGCACGTAGGAGAAAGAACATCGGCGTTTCCGTTTTGGCAAGCACATGGTTTGGGCTGCGCTGTCAGTGCTAGATGTTTCAACGCACTCTGCTGATGGCGGGTTCCCCCGACCGTCCGGGGGTGGCTTCCGGTGGGTTCGGTCCTCCATCTCTGTCAGGCCGCCGGGTTTCCCCGAGTGGCCGCCGCCCCAGGGCCCACAGCAGTCGGGGCAGTGCCTCTCTGGTGAGGGCCCATGCTTGGAGTGTCCCGTCCTGCGCGGAGTGCGGTCTTGATTCTTGATGGCGCGTTGTCGCTCAAATCACCATGCGGCGCCAGAAGTTGCCTCCGAGTCTCATGTTCGCCTCTCGGGTGGCACCAAAGGGGTCGGCACATCCAGATGCACCAAGTCGGCGCCCTGCGTCACCGCTGGTGCGGCCACCTCCTTGGTGCCACGTTGCCGGCTCTTGGGCACGTCCGCGTCAAGTCAGTGTTGCACAGTGATCTTCGCGACGTGGCTCTACGGGCCCTCAGGCGCTCCTCCTCCTGCTCAGGCCTTCGTCACCCCTCCCCCCCTTTCCCCCCCCCTTGGGGGTGGCTGTCAAAAGCCAAACGGGGGGGGGCTGCCAGGCTCGCTGTCCGAGTTCCTCCCTGCGTCTCCCCGGGCCAGATTTGACAGTCCGTGCCAGCTCTCCCGCCCGCTGGCCGCACGCGGCCGCAAAGGCGGACGGCGTGGCGTGGCGTGCCTGGGGCGGGGGAGCGGAACCCTCCCCTGCGCACCCTTCGGGCCGAGAGGGCTGCGACGAAGAGGGCACTCCCCTCCGAGGATAGTCCCCGTCACGCTGCATGCCCAAAGCTGATGGGAGCGGGGACGAGAACGAGAGGGGAGGAGGACGAGAATGGGAGGAGAGGGGAGGAGAACGAAAGGGGAGGAGAACGAAAGGGGAGGCGGAGGGGAACCAGGGGGATGGGAAGGAGGACGAGGAGGAGCAGAGCGAGAGGGGATGAAAGGAAGAACATCCTTGTGGACGTCTTGAAAGAGAACGCAGTGGTGGTGCAGGCGACGGGCCACGCGTTCGACGCGAAGCATGTGAGAGAAAGGCAGGCGGGCGTGGGTCAGCTGTCGCACGCGCGCTGGTCCGCGTAGGAGACGCGCGCTCGCGTAGAGCGGACTCTGCATGGGCCGCGCGAAAGCTCGCGGAGGACCGCGGGCGAACGCGCCAGTCTGGGCGCCGAGCAGTCTCGTTGTGTTTCTCGCCGTCTCGGGCGTGCGGCTGGGAAGCCGGGGGCATTCGGAGACGAGCCCGCGGGTCCGTGTTGGGCGTGCTGGGGAGGCGCGAGGCGGGGCCAGCAAAGAGAAGAGGAGGAGAGTTGGCGCGGCGGGGCTCGGGGGGGGCGGGCGAGGTGGGCGATCCCAGTGGCAGGGGGTCGCGGGCGCGAGGTGCCTTGGAGTGGGTGGCGCGAGCGGTCACAGACGCCCGAGACGGGCCGAATGATTCCTCAAATCGTCGACATGCTGGCCGTTCCGAGCGGCGCGCGGAACCGCGAGCGCGTCGCCTGACGGTGTTCTGGGCTAGAAAAGCTGCCCCTTTTCGGCGTCGTCGTCGTCCTCCTCGTCCTCGATCTGTTTGGGCGTTCGTGACGGGGCCCTGGGACGCACAAATTCGCCAGCCCAACGGGCCAGAGGCGTGCTAAGATCTCCGGCAACTACTAACAATATTTCTAGTTCGCGCGCGGGGCGGCCCCTGGGGGCCCCCGGACGAAAAGTACCCCGGCCGATCCCCGGCTGACCCTGGGCGATCCCTAGGGGGGAGGCTATTTTTCGCCACCCCTCACGAGGATCGTGTCCTCCGAGGGGGCGGCTGCAATCGACTACCCCCCCTCCTGCCCCAATGGGGCCCCCAAGAGCCCCCCAAGAGGCCCCAAGGGAGCCCAAGACGCCGCCGAGAGGCCCCAAGAGACCCCGAAGAGGCCCCCAAGAGGCCCCTACCTTGAGGGTCGTATCTGCTCGAATTAGGGATTCAGTTCCTTAGTTAACTAAGGCAAACAAGCTTTTCCTGATTAGAGCAAACAGGCTTTTCCAACATAGGCTGCACGTTCGCAAAAATCGCCGGCGTCGGGTCCGTGGCCCCCTGTACAGGAGGGAACAGAGGAGGCGCAGGAAACCGCGCGAACCCTAGCCATCGCGGTTCCAGCCCATCCAATATTTATCCGATATCGCATTTTTTTTGCGCGTCGTATCGTGGCCGAGGGACGGGCGAATAACGCGGCTTCGGTGGAGAGCATGGGGAACTTGGTGAGGTCATGCCAAAAAGAAATACATGCAATGAAGGTTTTCCAATATGACATGGATGACGTGGTCGCCAACAACATGGCTTTCTTGGGCGGTGCCATTCAGATCACGCAGCGGATCTCAGGGCCTCAACTGCGAGATGCGATCGCCCATAAGCTGGGCACGCCCAGAGATGACGCCAGCATGTATGCGCGGCAGCTTTCGGCTGCTCTCTCGCACGCCCTCGCCAAGTGGACGGGGGGCCGGCAGGGCCGTTGACGGATCAAGGTTGCGCCCCGCAGTGAAGCAGGTCGGTGAGATTGGGGGGCTGCAGGCAGGCAACTATAAGAAAGCGCAAGCGAGGGCCCCCTGCAGGAGCAGATCCCCGTCGCGCGCGCGGCCTCCGAGCACCCCAGGATCAGCCGGCGGGCCCGCGATGGGCCCAGGATCTATCTACAGGGCGCACCGCGTGAAGGCTCAGACGGGCACCCCGCTGAACGCGAAGATCTCGAGGCCACATCTGAGCGACCCCATCGGCATCGCGCGCTCGCCAGGCGGCGCCGCCGCCCCCAGGCAGAACCTTCCCGCCGAGACGGGCGACAAGAAGAAGAAGAACGAGAAGCTCGAAACTTTCACTGTCGACTACGACCGCATGCTCCTGATAGGGCAGAGCGGCGCGACGACCACGGAGCAAAAGTTGGCGCCAGGGCCCGACAGCATGTGCACGGCCAAAGTGCACGGAGACGACGAGGAGACGGAGATGCCGAATGCCATGCACGAGACGTGGTCCAAGAGGAAGACGAAGGGGGCGGGCGGGCCTGCAGGGGCTTGGAACGAGGGGGAGCGCGCCGCCACCGAGGACGACGAGGGAGGGGGGCGGAGCAGCCCGGGCCCGACGAGGTCGAGGTGGAGGAACTGGAGGCGCCCGCGGTCAAGAAGGCGAAGCCCGCTGCAGCGGCGGCCCCCGAGCGGAAATACACCGCGATGTGGAACAAGAGGGGCGGGCCGCGGGCGCAGCGCCGTGCGGGGGAATTCCGGCAACGAGCGTCAGGCGTGCTCTATCGGCAAGAAATCCGACCGCTACAGCAAGGAGGAGAAGGTGAAGGCGGCGGAGGAGCTCGTGAAATTGCTGCACGAGAACAGAGGTAAGCTACTGGCGCAGATCTCCGCCGCAATGGGAAGCATTTCGGTGCAGCCCTCACGCGCTTCCTGACCTCATAGACACCCCCGCAGAAGGCCCCCTGGCGGGGCACGCGTTTACGCGGCTACAGCCGACCCCTCTGCAAGCGAAAGGGCAACGAGATTCCGGATTCCCTGCGAGGGATGCCGCGCGGTGCGCGCTATAGACTCACTGGGGCGAAAGCGACGCCAGGCCGTTCTTGCTCGGCGGTTGGCGCGGCGGACCGACTGCAAGCGAACTTGATATTTCGGGGGCGACATATACGCGCGCACATGAACACGCATATGCGCGCCATGCAGGCGGGGTTCGGCGGCGGCGGGGCGGCGACGAGCGTCCGTTGGCGACGGCGAAGGCAACTGTGCACGCGCGCGCACTCGCGCACATGCACGCGCGCGCGCGCACGCGCGCATTGCCGCGAACATGTGCGCTCAACACACATCAGTTAGCATTCTGCTGTATATATGTATCGTAGGCATAGATATAAATGTATCGTAGATATGGTTATGTCTACACTGGTAGCGCGCTTTCAATCAACAGCTTGTTCAGCTTCGCGTTTTACGGAAGCGCTGCGAAAGCTCCCCCCCCCCCCCCCTGTGCATGAGGGCGCGGAGAAGGGAGAAAGTGGGCGCCAGGGGGAGAGAGCTCCAGACTGATCCTGGTTGAAGACGCTTCGGCTTCGAGGCCGCCGAGGGCCCAGAGGGCGCGGGAGGGCCCAGGGCGGGCATGCCCGAGCAGCGAGGGAGGTCGCCGCGAGGCATGCCGCCAGCAGCCATGCCCCCCTTAGGGCCTTGGCTCTGCTGCTGGCCCTGACCAGCAAGGCGATTGCATTAGCAGCAGAGGAAAGGGGGGGGGGGGAGCGGGCAGCACGGGCAGAGAGGCGCAGGGGGGAGGGGAGGAGGGGGTGGGGATGAGGAGGAGAAGGGGGGGGGAGGGGGGGGGGGGGGGGGGGGGGGGGGCAGGAGGCAGGAAGGGGAGGGACGGGGCAAGGGGGGGGGGGGGGGGCGAGGGAGAGAGAGAGAGAGAGAGAGAGAGAGAGAGAGAGAGAGAGAGAGAGAGAGAGAGAGAGAGAGAGAAAAAAAAAAATAGGACAGAGAGAGAGAGAGAGAGAAAGAGAGAGAAGAGAAAGAGAGAGAGAGAGAGAGAGAGAGAGAGAGAGAGAGAGAGGAAGAGAGAGAGAGAGAGAGAGAGAGAGAGAGAGAGAGAAGAGAGAGAGAGAGAGAGAGAGAGAAGAGAGAGAGAGAGAGAGATATATATAGAGAGAGAGAGAGAGAGAGAGAGAGAGAGAGAGAGAGAGAGAGAGAGAGAGAGAGAGAGAGAGAGAGAGAGAGAGATCCACCAGGCGATGGGCGTCGGCCTGCGCACGGCGCCGCCTGGAGGAGAAGATGGCGCCCCTGGCGGCGGCCCTACTGACGGGGGCGGCCGCGGGCGCGGGGGCGACCCCGAGGGCGGCGGCGTCAACCTCACGGGCGACGACGACGAGGAGGATGGTGAGGAGCAGCTTGACGACCACGGGCTGCGCAAGGCCCCCATTCGGCATGCACCTGCGCCGCCCGCCAAGCAAGCGCAGGCGCTGCGGAGAGATGAAGTTCATCGGGAGCGGCTTGTGCCTCTCGCTGAAGTGCCAGGATTGGAGCAGGGCAAACCGCCGCCACAGCGCAACCTTCGGCCTCTACGAGCTCCCCAACAAGACGCAGGGCGCGAGGAAGAAAAACAAGGGCAGGAAGAGAGAGCAGCGCGGCACCAAGCGGCCGCGGAGCGCGACCGGCTTGCAACTCAGACTTAAGATGATTTGTGTTGTTGGCTCCTTCTTGACACCCTGTGCAGGGGCGCCCCTCCTGTACAGGAGGGCGTTCCTAGGTGGCGGCAACGCATCAAGCAGCGCGAGGGGCAAGAGATCGCAGAACACGGGCGCATCCTCGCGCCCCCGAGGCCGAGACCGACGGGCCCCAGGGCTGGCCCAATGCGGGCCCCCATCGTGCACTTCGAGGTTGACACGGTACCCGCGCGCTACGCCAACGCTGAAGCCGATGCCCAAGCATGGCCCCCGCCCGCCAGCCGCTCCACCGCCATATCAACTCCGCAACTCTGGCCCAGCCCCGTCTAATGCTGACCTGATGAAAACGCTAAGGCAAGCGGCGGCAGCACCCACGGCGCACGAGGTGGCGCAGGAGGTCGCACGCACGCTCCAGCAGCAACAGCAGAAGCAGCAGCCGCACGTGATCGCGATGTCGCACACGCCTCCGCGGCATGCCTGGCCTCAGGCTTCGATGCCCCAAGCCACTCTGCAGCCGCTGCCGTTCCCCAACATGCCGCTCGCAGCAGGAGCAGCGCCGCCGCCGCCGCCGCGGACCCCAGCAGGGCAGCAGCCGCCGCCACCGACCCAGGCAGCGCGCCACACAGCCGCGAAGGGGGGGGGGGGGGGCAGGGCACGCCGCCCCTCCAGACACGCCGCTTACGGCAGCCACCCCAGCAGCAGAGCCAGGCGCAGCCGAAGCCCCAGCAGAATGCGAGGTGACAGGCACTGAGGGGGGGCGACGGAGGCAGCAACCGAAGCGACTCTGAGAATGAAGAATAAGAGAATACCGCGGTTCCGTCGCCGCTGACGCACGAGGAAGAAATTCTTAACGGCAGGCGCCGAAGCGCCCGCAGCAGCGGCAACCGAAACGAAACTGCTTGCAGTGAAGGGCGAGGCTGCAGACGGCTCTGATTCCGAACGCGAGATCATCTCCATGCAGGTACCGAACATGCAGAAGATCCGCCAGGCCGTAAAAAGAGGGCAGCAGGGCGCCGCCAGCAGCAGCGCCAGCGGCATGGCAACGCCCGCGGAGCCAGACACCGCCGAGGAGGAGCCCGCCACCGCAGAGGCCGCGGCAGAGACGCAGGCGCCCGAGGCAGCAGCAGCAACGCAAACCGAGCTGCGGCGCCTGCGCGGAAAACAAAGCCGACCACCTGCGAAAAGGGCACCGCGGCGCGCGAACAGGACCCCTCCCAGCCAGGAGGCGGCTCCGCCGCAGCCGACGGAGGAAGCGGCAATGCCGCAGCAGACGGCTCCCAGCCAGGAGGCAGCTCCGCCGCGGCCGACGACCCCCATCGAGCTGCTGCCTCCGCCGACGCCGACGGCCCCCAGCCATGGGGCAGAAGACGCTGCTCTTCCAGCCCCGACGACGCCCGAAGGTTTGAAAGGCCCCGAGAATCGGGCAAGAGCAAGGGAACAATCTCAGGCAGCCCAAGTAGCGCACGACGCCACCGCAGGACAACAGCCTGCTGCTGAGCTAGAGAGCCCAGACCCTGCCGCTCAGCCCACCACCGCCGCTGGCAAAGAGATTCCAGGTTCCACCGCTGAGCAGGAGGACCAGAGCAAGAAGCGCCAGCCCGACATGAAGAGCGCCGGCGACGGCCCTCCCGAAAGAAGGGGAGGAACAAAAAAAAAACAAAAAACGACAAGGACAAGGGCGACGGCGGCTCCGAGCCAGACGGCGGCAAGGAGCAGGCCGCCTAGAGGAGAGGCAGTCTCTTCGTCGCAGCGCGTCCTGCGACGCAGAGGTGGCCGCGCGCCACGCACGCGAGAAAAAAAAAACACATCGCCATAATCATAAGCATCGTCACATCAGCCTCCTGCGCAGGGGGCGCCGCTGCCAGGGGGGGAAGGGGCAGGCAGAATGGTGGAGGCGAAGTCAGACGGAGGAGAAGCGACATGCAAGCATCGATGCCGCATGCGCGGCCATGTCGTTTCCGCAGAGGAGGGCAACGCCGCCGGTCAGAGGTCGCGTGGGACCGGTTTCGCCACCGATCCGAGGAAGGCGAGGCAGCTGTCAGAGGTCGCGTCGGACCGACCCCGCCACCGACCCACCTCCGCACGAAAATCTTCAGGCAAAATTATTTCGATAGAATTCGTTCGAAAGAATTATTTCGTATATTTTCGCATTGCTGCAGGCGGAAAAATTTCGAAATAATTATTTCGAAAAAACTCTTTCGACAGAATCTGTCTGAACAGACTTTCCGAGGGCCCCCTTCAGGACCGAACCAAATACTGCGTGGATCTCTGCGGGCAGGCTCTCGCAGCGCATTCGAGTTCTGAGCGAAGTTTGCATGGTTCTTCTCATACGTATAATAAATGTAATACGCATTCATAAATGTCATATGCATCCACGCGTGACCTCGCGCGCGTCGCACATGCGCCTGCACGCGCGCACCACGTCCAGTCACATAGCGCGCTGCACACGCACTGCGTGCGCCTGCGCACATGCACCACTTGCGCAGGCGGCGGTGGCGGCAGCGGCAGGTGAGTTGGCAAGCAAGGCAATGTCGCACGCGCGCGCCTATCATGCGACCAGACGCCGCCCCCGTCAAATGACCTCAACAATGGCAGCCGGCGCGCCGTCCAACCGCTAAGCGGGCGGTGCTGGCGCCGGTCGGCTCTTTGCGTAGATCGCATAGTTTCGCCGCGCTGAGCAGATATGACTTGTCCGCAAGTCTTTCGCTGCCGTGCCACGCTCGCAAAGTCTTTTCGTGCCGCCGTAAACCCAGACGGCGAGGTCACCGCAGACATGCCATTTGAAAAAGTAACAACACCCAGCCGCGACTTCTTCTGCCCACCTGCACAGTAGGGCGACGGAGGAGGAAGAAGAGGAGGAGGATGAGGAGGAAGAGGAGGTGAGATATTTCGCCCGGAAGGAGGGCCGCGGGCCTCCTGGCGGTGCGCATCTGCTCTGCGCGTCGCAGGACCGATTGGACATCTGGAGTTCTTTCGGCCCCAGATCTGCCGCTTGCTCCAGCATCCTCGGCGCCCGCCCGCCGTGGGCTCTGCTTCCGCGATGACGTCGCAGTGCCTCGTTCTCTTGGCGCGCGCGCCGCATTGCCTGCCAGCGCCTGCGATCGCGGCCGCCCTGGCCGCGTGCATGCCAATTAAGAAAGCCAAGGCCATGGCCAAGCCCAAGCAGACCGCCCTCGATCACGGCGCTCTGAATCGCACGCTCACTTCCCTGAGGTGCCAGACCAGCGCCGCCGCCAAGGGCGAGGAAAAGAAGAAGGCCGCCAAGGAAGCCCAGGCGAAGCGGAACTCTCTTGTGAACGCCGAAGATAAGAAGCGCTTCTTGAAGATGTGGGAAGATAAAAACCGCGGTGAAACCTCGTCGGGATTGCAGTTCGCCGCGCACTTCGAGCATTCGTGTGATCATGAGGGAGGGTGAGTTTTCAAGCAGGGACAAGTATCTCATCCCCGCGCAGATCCTCAAGGGGAAGGACTACTCTTTCATGGATTTCGACACCCGCAGGGAGGCCGTCGAGCTTGCAGTCACTTTGCACGAAGAGAACCGAAAACAGTTCGACACCGAGGAGGCGAATCCCCCGCGCATTCATGACACGAACGAGGAATTGAGCAGATGTTTCTTCGCGGCGGACGAGGGGCATCAGAAGTCCTGGAAGCAGACCCAGTCCAAGAAGATCTCTGGCGGCACGGATGTGAAGAACGGGGCGCAGCTCCTGAGCGTGCGCGACAGCATGGGCGCCCCGTTGGCAGCATCAGCGTCGTCATCCGACTCGAATGTGCAGATCAAGGGCGAGGGCCCCGCGATCCCCGAGGTGAAGGAGGCGGCGAAACTTCTAAAGACCGAAAATGAAAATCGACCTTCGCTCCTCTCTCTTCCCGTTCCGCCACCCCCTGCTCCAAAGCTCGTCGGCGCTGGGCGGCAGGGGCGCGGCGGGCGGGGGGGCGGGGCGGGGTGGCGCGTGTGTGGTGGCGGTGGTGTGTGTGGGGGGGGGGGGGCTTTGGTTTTCTGCCTCCCAGGGCTGATTTGGATGGGCTGCAGAAGATCCAGACGACTCTGCGCCAGTGCAAGAGCCAGCTCACTGCGAAGAGCAGGGCCGCCAAGGAGGATAATAAGAATAACCTTTGGTCGGGCTACTCGGCGAAGCTGGAACGCAGCGCCAATGTCCCGGGTAACTTCGTGGACGAGCGCCACTGCCACATCGCGGTAGCCGAGGGCGCGCACCCCATGGACACGCAGGATTTGCCCGCCCTCAAGAAGAAGCTCGCTGATGAAGGAAATGCTCGAGCGCCGCCTGACAGGGTCGAAGGCTTGCAAGCGCAAGTATTCCGAGCTGCTCGAGCACGTGCGAGGCTCTGGCAGGCGCACGCGAGCACGCTCGACGGGGAGGGGCGGAGGGCGAGGACGACGGGATGGACAGCTAGGAGAGACAGGGTGACCATGATATGACCAGGTAGACGGGAATTGCATACAAGCATGGGGATGGACAGCCAGGATGGACAGTGGGACCGAAGGACATGCGTTCGCAGAGCGCGCTGCCGCAACCGCACGCGTGCCCTAGCGGTTCGCCGCCACTTCGCTCCGGAAAAAATGAGCGCGTCGACGACGTCGCGCCCCCTCCTGTGCAGGAGGGCGCATGCAAGCATCGATCCTTCATCTTCTTTGTCTTCCGTATCAGCTTTGCGGCCCATCAGGCATTCCTTTGGTTTGTTTTCTCCGAGGGCCGCTATGCTCGGCAAGCGCGGGCGCCATTCCGACACTGCGGCTCTTCCTCCTGAGAAGAGGTTGAGGGCAAACGAAGGCGCGCTACTGACGACCGACGCGCTCACCTACAACCAAGCCCAGTCGCTCTTCGACGACGCCCACGCGGGGGGGGCACACAGGGGCGCTCTCCTTGACAAGCCACCGAGGAGGTGATGAGAAACGCAAGTGGGCAAACGTCGGTGGCAATGCATCTAGGAGGCTGCGGAGACGAATGCTTCGAGGGAACTTGTGGCCCAGGCCGTACTTCGCTCAGGTCCGCTGTTGGAACAAGAGGCGCAGCCGCGAGCAGAAGGAGTGGGTCGCGTTCGGCTTGCCACGCGAATACTTTACCCAGTTGGTGAAATACGGCTCGTTGGAGAAGCTGGAGAGCTTAAGCGGCCTGGACAAAGTGGGGGCAGGTCACGCGCAACGCTGCCTCTCGGCAATGCAAGCTGATTCGATCATTCCTGCAGGCTTGCGGGCCGACGGCGCCCCCTGCCAGTGCCGCCGCGATCAGTCAGTAGAACCCGCGCGCTTGGATTTGCATGGGAAGCCGAGAACGATGGAGGAACACAAGCTGCGCGTACCCATCACTGGCTTGAAGAAAGGCCTCCATGAGCACGAACACGTGGCAATGCGATTGCTTGGAGTTTTCGGCCCATGGCTACGCGCGCATGCCCTGCCGCCCGCCACGACGGCGCAGCTTGGTTAAAGTCTGACTTTCACAAGGCCAAAAAGGCATCTGCAGATCTGGGGTACAGGACTGCGCCGGTGCAAATGCGCGCAGATTGGGGATGTTGGAAAAATGCATTCGGGTTCCCGCAGTTCAGCGAGAAGGCGGGGTGCTGCTGGAGGTGCCACGTGACGCCGCAGCAGGCCCCTCCTCCCGCGCTCTCCCTCGCCTGCCTCCTCGTGCTCCTCTTCGTCCTACGCGCCCCGCTCTCCTCGTTTCTCGCTCGCGCAGGTCTTCCAGCCAGAGCGCATCTGCAGCGCGGCGCCGTGGCGGAGCAACAGGCGCACGAAGGCGCAATTGATACAGCACCTAATGGAACATGATGTCACAATATCGCCAATGATGTCAACACCTTGGGTTGACCAATCCGTTTGGAGAATCGATTGGTCACATGCAGTTGGTCTGGGCGTCGCAGCAGATTGGTTGGGGCAGGTGTTTTTGTTTTCAGATTGGTGGCCCCACGAACGACGCGCAGTGCCAAGAGTTGTGGAATCGCCGGAGTACTTGGTACGAGCACAACCCAGAGATGGATCGCATTCACTCCTTGGCCATGAAAACTATGAAGCACAAGAAGGTAATACGGCTTTCAAGGCAGGCTGTCGTTATCCGGCACATGCCACCCTTCGGGGAAGCACTCGCCGGCGAGCTCTGCGACCCGAATGTCGCGGAGGCCGCGATACGAAATGCGATGTTCATTTGTCCCAGTGTTATACTTGCTTGAGAAGTGGTAGCCTGAAGGGAGACATTCTGAATGAGCAGTCGATCAAGTTCAGCCTGCAGTGCACCGCTCTGCGCGGCATGCGCCCGAAAATGTTTCACATCAGACCGAAGCTTCATCAATTGCTCGAGATTAGCTTGGAATCATAGCAGGGCCATCAACCCGAGACACGCTGGACTTACAGGGGGGAGGACTTCGGAGGCACCGGCGCTCACTTCGCCAAGCGTCGTGGCAGCGCACTCACGCCCAAGGGCTTCAGCGTCGCGTTGATGAGCATTTTTTTTTCGCAGCCTTTCGTTAGGATCTGTGGATGGCTCCTCGGCCAAATCCAAAACAGATGTCGCCTTCTCCCCCCCCCCTGCGCAGGAGGCCCCCTCCTGTGCAGGAGAGGCTACGCCGACTCGTGTCGGAGCTCTCCTTCCCCGCTCTCCCCGCCCCATCATCCACCTTTTAATTTCCAATCGTATTCCTTCTGCTCATCCTCGCCGCCGCAGCCGTTTTTGGTTGAAGTTTTCTGCAAGCTGCCCGACCCGATTTCAGGAATTCACCACAACAGTTGCCATGGCAGCCTGGGACGCTCGATGCTCGACGTGCGGCGCCCTCGCTGCGGCCGACAGGCAGTCCTGGCGTTACGTGCAGGAGCTGGACGGTTCTTGGTGGTATCGCTGCTGCCAGCAATGCGTCCATAATTGCCGCCTTGGCCTCCACGAGAAGGTTCTGGAGCACTACCAAAGGCCCAGGGCCGAGAAGCTGGTCGACGAGCGGCTGGCGATCTCGGCTGAGATGCAAGCGGCCCAGAACGGCGGGAGGGACTTACAGGCGAACCAGCGGCGACGCGTTCAATGAGTGAAGCGCGCGCCGCCCCTGCGCCCAGAGTCGGAAGCCGTGCTTCCCCTTTTGCGCTCGCTGAGCAAAAAAACAACGTCTCCTGTCGAGGGGGCGCCGCGGGGAGGTGGAGGGAGGAGGAGGAGGAAAGAGGAGAAGGAGGAGGAGGAGGAGGAGGAGGAGGAACATAACATGATAGGGCCAACATGAAACCAACATATAACATATAACAAGGGGAAATCAACATATAATCAACATAGAGCAACATGAAAACCTCTCGATTTAACGAATTAAAGCAAACAGCTAATTAAGGAAAACAGCCCTGTTTATCTCAATTAGCGCAAACACTTAATTAGAGCAGATACGACCCTCAAGGTAGGAGGCCCCAAAGAGGCCCCCAAGACGCTTCACAGAGGCCCCATAGAGCGCTCGAGGGCTGGCGGAATGAGCGAAGCGATTAAATAAATAAACAAATAACAGGATTCCCCATATGTTCCCATACTTTCTGTGTTTTCGTCCCCCCCCCCACTTCCCGTATCTTCCCATGTTTTCCTGGGAATCGACGATTAATTGTGTTTGTGCATTGTTTCCCCTCCTGAGAATAGGAAGAGAACGAGAGAGAGAGAGAGAGGAGGACGAGGAGGACGAGAGGGGACTGGAGAGGAGAGGAGGACAAGGAGGAGGAGGAGGAGGAAGAAGAAGAAGAAGAAGAAGAAGAAGACTCGGCATTGCGCGGGAGGAGGAGGAGGACAGAACAGAACGAACTCTAGGGTGCCGATCGTCCCACTCACATTGACGATAAAAAAAGATGTGGCGGCTACCACGGATTCGTGTCGTGTCGACCCCGGCGTTGGTTCCCGACACCGCCCGTCTCGGCCGTTTCGGAAACGCCAGATCCCTGAACGATCGGCCGTTTCGGAAACGTCGGATCCTTCAACGCCGGCCAATTCTAGGTCGCCGGCGGCGTTCAACGTTGAGGGCCGCCGGCGGGGTCGCCGCTGGTCGACACGACGCGCACCTGCCGTAGGCGAGGGGGAGCTTCGGGGGACGGGGCGCGTGCCATGGGGGGGCACGTCCAGCCGGCAGCGGCGACGCATCGCAGAAAGATCGGCGATCGGCCCTCGATGGCGGTGGGGCTGTCGGGCTCCCAGCGGCGACGAGTGGGCGATCGGGAGTCGATGCGCCCCCCGCCGAGCCCATCTCCTCCACTGGCATTGCCCTGAGGATGCATTCTTCCAGTGCGCTCGGCTGCGCGAGCTGGTGACAGATGAGGCACAAGCTCGGGCGGCACTCGCCTACGCCGCTCAGCAGCCTCCCTTCGGGAAGCGCGTTCGAGCTGGAGTAAAAACTGACACTAAGCATGCGAGATGAGGATGCAAGCACCTTGGGCGCCCATGCCGAAGCTTTTAGAGCGGGCCGGGCCATCGAAAAATGATTGAGGATGGCCCGAAGATGCCCGAAGAGGCGAAGATGTAAGGGCACCCTTTGGGAAGTCGCTCATCCTTACTGCCAGTGTCGACTGTGTGTCCCCCACTCTAAGAACAAGGAAACGCGACACCGACACCACCAGGGCGAGGAGATGCGAACAGCAAAGGGGGTCTCCCTGCTTGTGTGGTCCCCCCCTCGCTCGAGGCATCCCCCGTGCCCAGATCGGGGAGGCCTCGTGGACCTCCCCGCTGGAGGTGGCCCCCCCTGGTGGCAGTGGCGCCGCATTTGCCCTGGTGGGCAGCCTGGCGCACCCTCCCGCCGCCGCAGGCACGGAGAGGGGCGCTCGGGAGAAGTCGGGCCTCTCCCCCGACAGGGGGGCTTCCGAGGAACAATCCGGAATGGTCAAAGAATGCCCAAAAACATCGACGAGAAAGGACCCCCCAAATCGTCCCCAGACTACTTTTGGACTCTGCTTGCAGACTCCTCCCGCGGGGGGGGGGACGGGCCCGACTCCACCCCCGGTGGGCGGCCTCTCGCGCACTCCCGCCGCCGCAGGGCGCGGCGAGGGGCGCGCGGGCCTTGGCGGGCGCCCCCGTGGCGCGGGCGCGCCCACGCGTGGGGGGGGGGGGGGGGGGCGGCGGCGCGGCCCCTTCGAGGAGAGGCGGGGCCCATCGCAGGCGCGGGGCCCATCGGGCCTGTGCCCCTACAAAGGGGACTGTCGACGAAGAATCGAAACATGCGCAAAAAATGCTCCAAAAGTGTCAAAAAATGCCAGGAAATAGTCCCCAGAGTATGTTTTACCATATTTTTGAATCTTCCTCCTGTAGAGGGACGGGCCCGACTCAACTACAAATCTTTGCCATTGCTCGGACGCCCAAACTATTTTTTCAGCGCAACGTTTGGAGAGGAGGGGGGGAAAGGTAAGGGAAAGGAACACGCGAAGCACCAACCATCGTCCACGGCTCGATGTCTCCAGAGTCGGGCTGCCGGCTGCCAAATGCACGCACCCACGTGCTACCCGCCAGGCCCCGTGCATGTGCCGGTGTCGTGTGACTGTTCTTCGCTGGGCAATCCAAGGATGCTCCCAAATGGTCCAGGCTCTCCGGCGCTGGCCTCGCCGGAGAAAAAAGTGCACAGGCCCGAGCGATCTCGAACATCTCGGTGGGACAGGACGCGAGCAGCGGCGACGAGGCAGCAGAGCCGCGGCAGCAGCGGCGACGGCAGCGCTGCGGAGGAGAAGCACGAGACAAGCATCACGCTATGCATGCAAACCCACTCACGTGCCAGACCCAGCTCGTGGCACGTGCGCCCCAAAATATTGGTCTCCACCTTCGACTGTAAGTTCGCTGCTGTCAGCTTCCAACGAGGGACCCACCTCTACGATGTAACAGCTCTGCTCGAAACAGAGTCTTCCTGTAACGGCGGACAGCTCCTGGTCGTAGCCTCCCTCCCAACTGCAGCGAAGGAACGCACAAGACAAGCCTCAGCGCAAATCTCCCCAACCAGCAGAGCAAGCCTGCCAAAACCTTTTTGTAGCCCCACTTCGTCAGGATAGTTCGCCATGGCAGGGAGTAGAAGAACCGCAGGAAGCAGACGATAAGCACATACAGGCGTGCGAAATAGTAAATGAGACGTGAGCGTCAGATATACCATTACAGCCAGGCACCATCGCACTTGAGCTTCTTGGGTGAGGAGAAGAAAGAGGAGGAGATGGAGAAGGAGGAGGAGGAGGAGGAGGAGGAGGAGAGGGAGCAAGAGATATAGGATGAGAGGAAGAAGGAGGCGGAGAAGAAGGAGGACGACGACGAGGATTGGGTCGGAGAGAGGAGGATGCGGGCGAGAACGAGGAAGGATAGCATGGGAGGGTCAGGAGGACCAGGAGGAGGAGAACGAGGAGAAGGAGGCCACCCCGTCGCTGACCCCAGGAATTCTTTTCCTTCTTGATCATGACCATCCACGCAGGCTCCCTGGACACGGCACCCGCGGCGCCAGAGGCGGCCTCCGGCGGCGACAGCCTCGTCCTCGTCGCTTTCTCTCGTCGTACTCGTCCAAGCCCTCGCCCTCCTCCTGCTCTTCCTATTCCTCCTTCCCCTCCTCCTTCTTGTCCTCGTCCTCGTCCTGGTCCTGGTTATCACCATCCTCCCTCCGCCCCACATCCTCCTCCTCCGCCTCCTCCTCATCCACCTCCTGCTGCTCCTCCTCTCCTTTCTCCGCCTCCGCCTCCTCCTCCTCCTCCTCCAGCTCCTTCTCCTCCTCGTCCTCCTCATCGTCCTCCTCCGCCCTCCTCCTCCTCCTCCTCCGCCTCCTCCGCCTCCTCCGCCTCATCCACCTCCTCGGCCTCCTAAGCCTCCTCCGCCGCGCTGGCTGACTCAAGACAGGCAGTGGCCCTGCGCCCCGGGCCCTGGCCCGGGTCCAGCAGGGCACTCCCGCGAAGACACTCCGCGCAAGCCCGGGCAAATTCCGGTCTCTCGCCAGCCTCTGCGCCTGTCGGTTCGAGCGGCCCCACCGGGCCCTTGGGCGAAGATCCATCTCGAGCACTGCGACGCGTCGCCCTCTCAATGCTGCGGAGAGACATCCATGCCCGCTGAAAAGCTGGAAGAGAGGCAAACACACAAAATCGGACGGGCACGGCACCACTGCTGGCCCAAGCGCGAGCGAAGGCCTCGCGAGGGAGGTCGGCAGCAGGCAGTGGCGGAGCACGCGGGGTGCAGGCACCAACAAGTCGACCCCCGCCAGCCTGGCCGCCTCCTGAAAAACCCGCGCGCGGGCGGCCTGCCGGATGCCGAACGGGCTTCCCCGCGGCGGCGTCTCCCGCTCGAAGAGAGCCAGCGCCAGTTAGTTCGAGGAAGCGGCAGAACGGCAGGTCGAATTGCCTCACCAAGCTGCCGGCCTGCTCCTCGGAAGGGCGCGGCGCGATCGCCCAGCTGACCACGCGGATCCAAGCGCTGGGGCCACGGTCATCTCCGACGTCGCCCGCCGGGGCTCACTCGGGCGCAAGCCGCGCTGGAACGCCAGGCGGCCATCTCCCGGAAGTCTGCCCGAGAAACTTCAACGCGATCAGCGCCGCGACCTCCTGCGGCAGCGGCGGCCTTGCCCGCCTGGGCGCGAGCCGCTTACCAGCCCTTCGGCGCCCGCGCCGAGCGGGGGGGGAAGCGGCGGCCGGCCCGCGCGAACTGCGGCCTGGGGGACTTCGCCGCAGCTGCCCCCATGGCCCCGCGCTGCGCCAGCTCGCCGAACAGGTGCTCCTGGTCCGCCCAGCCGGCCATCGCGCCGCCGAGCTCCTCGCCGGGCGGCCCCGGCCGCCCGCCGCCCGCGAGTCGCGCGAAGACCCGCGGGCGGGGGACGTCCTGCCACAGCGCGCCGCGCTGCGCCGCGGTCTTCGGGGCCACCGAGGCCAGCTGAAGCTCCGAAATCGATGCGGCCCCCCCGGCCGCAGGATCCGCTGGCGCCAGCTCGAGGCTGCCTCGGGCGACGCCCGCCCATGCCGCCGCGCCTCCGCCGCCGCCCCCGCGAGCGCGCGTCGGCACCTGGCCTTCGGCCACTGCCTTGCCGCGCTGCAAGCTTCTCGGGGCAACAGGCACATCGGAGGGCACCGGAGGGGGGCTCCTGCGCGGCCAGCTCGACGAGCTCGCCGCCGGCGCCGCGGCATTCGGCCAGCTGGCCCCCGAGGCTGGCGACGCGACGGCCCCGCTGCTCGAGCCCCCGGGGCCATCCACCTCATCGGCGACGCGACGATCTCGGGAACCGACTCGGGCTTCGCGACGTCGCCGAGGTCGCCCTCGATGGCCATCGGGTCGGTCGGCTCGGCGAAGCGATCGCGAGGTCGCGACCCGCCAGCGCGCCGGAATGGCCACTTCCCCCTGCGCCCCGCAGAAGCCCGAATCACGTGGGTTTCCGAAATCTTTGCGCCCCCGCCATCCTCGACGGCGTCGCTCGCGTAGGTCCCAGGAGACCAGGGGGGCCAGAGGTCCGCCCGCGCCAGAGCGATGAGGGGGGCAGCCCAGCGAAGTTCTCGGCGAACCGACGGCGGAAGCCCCATCGCGCGATCGGAACTGCTGGCGAGAAACCGCGCGCTTCCTTTAGCGCGGCCCACAGCGGCCGACGCTCACGGCGAATGAGCGCGAACTGACCAGCGGCCTCGCCTACCTGCTGCCCCGGAGCACGCCCGCGCCCAGGCGCCCCCTGCGCGCCCGCGCGATGTCTCCAAGCTCGACGACACTTCGGCCTCAGACCCCCCCGCCCCCCGTCAGAGGCCCGCCCCAGCTGCGGCGAGACCGGCGCGCGACCGTCAGGACCGCGCAGAGGGAGCCCCGTGCCACCAAATGCCTCCTGGGCGGACTTCAGAAGCTCCGCGGGCCTTGCAAGATCAACCCCACAAACCAAGGCATCGTCAACGCACGCAGTAGAGGGTCCGCCCCGAACATCCAGCGCGGGCACGCCGTCGACCAACTCGGGAACGACTCCGAACCATCCTCTCCCGATCGGAAGACGTCTCTGAACCCTCTGCCCCGCGTCGAGCGCGCGCGCGGCCCATCGGCGACGCCGCGAGGCAAGGGCGCGCCCGCGCGCGCCGAGCATCAGGGCGACGCGCCAACTCGCGTAGATCGAGCTGGACGGCGCGAAGGCGAGACACAGCAAACAAAAACAAAAAAAACGCATCTCCGACGGCAATCCTGCGCTGCAGAATACGTCAGCGATGCCCGCGCCTGCCGCTCGTGGCACCTCGCCTAGCGACAGCTCGACGGAACTAAAGCTGCCCCAGAGGTGAGACAAGTCTCGCCGGGCCTGGTGACCCTGCACTTGCTGCCTCCGCAGTCGATCGCCCTGCATCCGGACGGCGAATTGGCCGACCCGGCCCTCATCCTCTCGACGAAGGCCAGGTGCACCGCGGGGCGCCGCGGCGCCGGGCCCAGGCGCGGGCGGCGGAAGCCAGCCTTCTTCCGAGGGGGCCCTGGCGCTTGGAACTGGCGCAACCGTCGAAGAGATGAACCTCCGCGAGCTATCTGGACCGCACCGTTGCCGAGCAGCTTCGACAGGGGCACTGGGGGGCCGACCGCGACCGGCAGGGGGGCGAGGCCGCGCGCGAATGGGGCCGCCGCGACGGGCTGGCCGTCGAAGGAGCCCGCGCCGACCTGGGGCTCCGGAAGGGTCACCTCGGTCGACGCGCCCGCTGGATGGGGGCCCACCGCCGCGCAGCTCCCGGGGAGATGCCCCAAGCGCAGCTGCTGCGTCCTGCTGGGCCCCTGACCCGCCCGCCCAGGGTGATCCTCAGATCCAGAGTCCAGCCGGCGGAGCGCCGCCACGAGCTCGCCAGCGAGCTCGCCCCGCAGCTCCCCGCTGACGCGGGGGCGCCGGGCACTCTGCTGGCCCTCACATGTCCAGGACTGAAACTAAGTCGGACTGAATAAATGTCCAACAACACATGTATAAAAAAGATACGAATGTTTAAACATGATCCCAAATCCCACCAGCCCTTTGGGCGTGAGTGGTTTAGCGAGCTCTCTCTGTTCTCAACCCCCTAACCCCCTATCTTCCCCTTCGGGGAGGGGTTTACCCCTCCCCCTACCCCCTCCCCTGGACCTGGAGAGGGCGGGCCGAGTGGGACCAAGGGGGTCTTTTTCGACTCCCGGGAGGGCCAAAAAACGACGATCCTCACGAGGATTCTGGTCCCGAGGGGGGGGGGAGTTTGGCCCCTCCACTCGTCTTTGAAGCCAAAAACATTGATTTTACTATGGTTTTGGCCCCATTTTGGCCTTCTGAGGGGGCAGCGCTCATCTGCCTTCATAGCAAAATTATTGATTTTACTAAGGTTTTGGGCTCATTTTCTCCTTCTCAGGGGGCAGCGCTCCTTTGCGCTTCAGAGGAGGCCGCAAGAGGCCCCAAGATGGCCCCAAGAGGCCCCCAGGAGGCTCCCAAGAGGCCTCAAAGAGGCCCCCAAGAGGCCCCCAAGAGGCCCCCAAGAGGCCCCCAAGAGGCCCCCAAGAGGCCCCCAAGAGGCCCCCAGAGGCCCCACGAGGCCCCCAAGAGGCCCCCAAGAGGCCCCCAAGAGGCCCCCAAGAGGCCCCCAAGAGGCCCCGAGAGGCTCCAAGAGGCCCCCAAGAGGCCCCACGAGGAGCCCGAACGACTCACACCAGGACGAGGGGCCCGAACGACTCACACCACGAAGAGCCCGAACGACTCACACCACAAGGAGGGGCCCGAACGACTCACACCAGGACGAGGCGCCCGAACGACTCACACCACGAGGAGCCCGAACGACTCACACCACGACGCGGGCCCCGAACGACTCACACCACGAGGAGCCCGAACGAGTCACACCAGGAGGAGGGGCCCGAACGACTCACACCAGGATGAGGGGCCCGAACAACTCACACCACGAGAAGCCCGAACGACTCACACCAGGACGAAGAGCCCGAACGACTCACACCACGAAGAGCCCGAACGACTCACACCAGGAAGAAGGGCCCGAACGACTCACACCAGGACGAGAAACCCCAAACGACTCAAATCACGAGGAGCGCTTTCTCTCCCTCCTCCTCCGCCTCGTCCTTCTCCCGCTCCCCCCACAAGGAGGATGTACAATCAGGCGGGAGGAAGGAGGAACAGGGGAGATATGCGGGACCAAGCGGACACACGCCTGAAAAACACGACTGTCGCCATGCTTCGCAAGAGTTGCTGCTGTGAGATGGGCTGGTGGGGATACGCGAAGCGTAAAGAATTAGTCCCCAAACGGTTTTTTTTAAACTATCTTGGAATATCCCCCCCGTAGAGCGGCAGGCCCGACTTAACACTGAAGGGGGGGGGGAGCAAGCGCTGCACGCAGACGTCACCTCCGCCCGCCTCTGCTCGCTCACCTCTGGGCCACGGCAAGCCCAGAAGCAGCCGCGGCTTCCGTTGACCTGCCGGGAGGAGCCCCCGGGCCCTCCTGCGGCGCGGCAGCCTGCTCCTGCCACAGCTTCCCCGCGGTGAGATTAATGCTGGAAGTGCGCCCCAACTCTTAGGTCGGGCCTGTCCCCCTATACACTGCTCAAAAATACTTTTAAAACAAAAAAGTCCCCATACTATTTTTAAAAACTATTTTTAATGTCCCCCCTGTAGAGGGACAGGCCCGACCTAACCCAACTCCCTCGATACCGTCCCCAATAGCTCGGGACACACAGTCGACGCCGACCTCGATCCTTCCATGCAGGCGCGTGACCTCTCCACGGGCACGCGCGTGCTGCGCCGCTGCTCCTCGGCGCTTCGGTCGACCCAATAGTGATCGATGAAGTGGAGCTTCCTGAACCCGAGCTCGGCACTGACACAGTCACAGTCGCCCAGGTGATCCGCGCCCCCATCAGCATCCTCGAAATCGTCACATGAATGTCCACTCCGATGTCGGTCGTCGGAGCGTTTTGCCTTCCACGTTCCACGATGGAGGACGGGCCTCCCCTCTTGACCTGGTACCTGGCATGCCACTTGGCGGTTCCGCGGGGAAAGTGCGGAAGTTTTGAACAACCTCCTGCATGTCGACGCAGCTGAACCACGTCACGCCACTCACGTACTCCACCTCCGCGCTGCACCGCATCATAACAACAGCTCGAACGTCAGAGCGTCGCTGCACCGGAACCCTTGCACGAAATACGCCGCATCGGAGTCCTTGAGCAGCGCGCCCGGCGCCCCCGCGCCCGAGCTCAGCGCGAAGAGCCCGTGGTGACCAACGCGGGCCGATCGAGGGTCGCACCGCCCGCGACGCCGACCAGCACCTTCGCCCCGACGGCCACTCCGCCGTCGACGACCGCGGCACGCGCGGCGAAGGCGGCGGTGAGGGCCTGCTGCCGAAGTCCTGGAGCAGTGCCGCCAGACCGGCATCCATCCCCCGAGCGTCTTTACGCGAGAGAGAGGGAGAGAGAGAGAGAGAACAAAAAGAGAGAGAGAGAGAGAGACCCAGCCCCCCTCGGGTAGTGAAAAACATGACGGGAAGCTGTTCCTAAATTTCAGTCTCTGGAGGCCATTACTGGCCCTCGGGACCGTCAAGCAGCGACTCAGGACGGAAAACCGGTCCAGGGGATGGGTCGAGACCTCTGAGGGTCGGGGGTCTGGAGAGAGAGAGAGACCTGAAATGGCAGTGAATCCAACGGATCGGCCTCTTGTGCCGTGGCATCAGACGGTCAGCAACGCAATAGTGAGCAAAAGGAGGAGGAGAAGAAGGTGGAGGAGGAGGAACGTGCTCTGGCATTCGGCATCAACAAAGAAGTGGTGAGCAGGAGGACGTTGAGGAAAGGCCGAGGAAGGTGCCGCGGAGGCGGAGGCAGAGGAAGTCCAGACTTGGGGCAGGATGAAGACGCGGAGGCAGATGCCGCTCAAGGGGAGGGAAAGGGGGAAGGAATAGGGAGGGATAAGAGGGTGAAAAGGGGACCCGTCGGCGGAGGAGAGCAGAAGAGAGGCGGGAGAGAAAGGGGAAGCGGGCGAGAAGCGGGAAACGGGGAAAGGCAAGGGAGAACCCCCCAGAGGTATCCAGAAGTCCTGGGTGGCCTCTGGGGGGGGGGGCTAAAACAAAGAGACACCCAAATCGCCTCCTCCTCCTCTTCCTCCTTGACCCATGCAGTCCACTTCGGTCACCCTCCCCCGCTCGATCGTCCCTCCCTCCCTCCCCCGGGGGCGGAAGGCCACAAAGACAGAGGTACTCAGTGAACCCCTCACCGAATACGCTCTGACCAGGATTATGGGGCGAACCCAGCCATGGCAACGAGGGCCCCCCCAGGAGAGCCAAGGAGGCGAAAAAACGGGAAGAGCACGGGTGTCGGTGTGGTGTCCTCCCCTGATGGGTGGAGGGGGGGGCCTCCTCTTCAGCTTCGAGGCCCAGCTTGAGATGGTTCCCGTCCCCCGTCAGTCGATCCACCTCGATAACCATCCCTCCTTCCATGTGTAATGTGAGATCGGGGCCAACTACGAAAGACAAGCATGCGACTACGTGCGCTTATGTAACAAAAATCACGCCATTTACATATGCCGAAGAGGAACAGCTACATGAAAAGGAACTTTCGGAGGACAGTCAGGAGTTTTTGAATCGGCGCTGGACCCCCTTTTCCCAAGGAAGGGCGGTGTTGGAGGCGCCGCGAGAAGGGGGGCCCAGCGCCGACCCAAGAAACCCGCAGGACGTCCGAGAGTACACTATGGATGCCGAGTCTTGTTCCTCGTCCTCGGCGCGTCAAGAACGAAGCCCTGAGACACGGGGCCCAGAGGCGACGAGGCCCTGATCAGCACAGATTAAGCCTGGCAGGCTCCTCGTGCCAAAGGCTCCGATGTCATGCGCTGTTGTTCACTGCGTGGTCCTACGGAGACCTCGGCCGCATTCCTTGGACCGGATGTTCATCCTGAGTCGTTTTCGACGGTGGGGCTATGTAGCGGCCCCCTGGGGGGGTGGAGTGCTGGGATACCACCTGGTGGCGCACCCAGCATTTTTGTTTCTAAACATTTGTCAAATGTGTATACACGTGTGTGAGTATGGATGTATATATGTACATATGTATCGGACCACCCACTGCAAACGAACATGTCTAAGGGCCCGCATTGCGCATGAGCTCCCAGAAATGGGCAAGAAAGCATGCAGGAATAAGCATGATAGAGACGGAGACAAACGCATACAGAGGGGTGTGGAGGATGGTCATACACGTTCAGTAACAGCAACAGCGACAGGCGCTCAATACGCGGGAAAGAACAGCGCCATGCGAACAGCGCGTCGCGCTGAGCGAAGCAAGCGCGCGGGGTGGCATGGCGGGCCAGGAGCAGCTGAGGATGGGAGGCCACGCGGGTACAAAATATCGCCATTCGTCAGTTGCATTTCTCGTCGCGACCTCCCAGGAGCCCACAACAATGACGACACCTGCGCTTTTCGCAGCCCCTCAGGAGCCGCGAGGTGCCGACTGGATCCCCGTACAACTCCACTCCGCGCGACCTCCCAGGCGCCCACGAAAGTGGCGCCCCTTGCGCTCTTCGCAGCCACCCAGGGAGCCGCGAGGTAACAAGTGGATCCCCGTACAACTCCACCCCGCGCGACCTCCGAAGAGCCCGCGAACCATGCAAAAATTGCCACTTCGCAGTCACCCAGGGAGCCGCGAGGTCCCAACTGGGTCTGCGTACCATTCCAATCCGCTGGACCTCCCAGGAACCCGCGAACGTGGCGACGGTTGCGCACTTCGCAGCCACGCAGGGAGCCGCGAGGTCCGAACGAGGTCTGCGTACCAGTTCACTCCGCTGAACCTCCCAGGAGCCAACGAAAGAGGCAACTGTTGCGCACTTCGCAGCCACATTGGGAGCCGCGAGGTCTCGACGTGTTGTGCACGACTACCGACTCCGCTGGACCTCGCAGAAGCCCACGAAAGTGGCGACAAGGAGAGGCCCGCACGAAAGTGGCCAGGCGGCGCAAGCAGGACGAACGAGAGAAGGGAGGAGGACGAGAAGGAAGTGGAGACAGGAGGCAGGAAGAAGGAAGCAGGAGGGGGGAGGGGGGTAGGAAGGAGTGGAGACCACAGCGCTGTTCAAAACGAGAACCTAACACAGGAGGATTGGGGAAAAAATCCTCCCGTCGCAATCTTTGTCCATGAGACCCTCGGCGGCTCAAAGTAAACAACATTCGAGGGTGCCCGTCCCCAGGATGCACAAGAGCATCCAACATACAAGAAGAACATTGGGGTACCCTCACCCGACCGAGCTCGATCTTACGTACGCCTCGGTCCGGCTGTCAGGGCTCCCGGGGGGGGGAAGGGAAACGGCAAAAACCCTACCGTCGCGATGCCTGCACGTCGAGAGAAAGTGGGGGCGTCCTCAGAGCCCACTCCCTCTGGACCTCGTCCTTGATGCCCTGACGATCGACCTCCTCCCTCCCCCTCGTACTCCTCCCCCTCCGCCTCACCCTGCTCCTCCTCCTCCTCCTGCTCTCGTCCTCGTCCTCGTCCTCCTCCTCCTCCTTCTCCTCCTCCTTCTCGTCGTCGTCCTCCCTCCCTCCCTCCCTCCCTCCCTCCTCCCGCAGCGGGGGCGCCGCCTCGTCCTCCTCCTCCTGCTCCTCAAAGTCCAGCTTGAAGAGGCCCCCCAGCCCCGCGATGGACGAGCGCCGCGAGCCGCGGCTGTTCTGCGTCCTCGGCGGCGGCCGGGGGTGAGCCTCGTGGGCCCCTCCTCGTCCGGCCTCCGCCTGCTCCACCTCCTCCTCCTCCTGCTCCTCGTCCTCCTCCTTCTCCTCCTCCTCCTGCTCCTGCTCCTCCTCCTCCTCCTCCTCCTCCTTCTCCTTGTCCTCCTTCCCCTCCTTTTCCTCCTCCTCCTCCTCCTCCTCCTTTCCTTCTCCTACTAAATAACTTCCCCCTGACAGTTTTAGGGCGGGCCAGGCGTTTCGCCTGAGACTTCCTCACTATGTACGACGCTAAAAACTTAAAAGGAGACAACTTCACAGATGGAGAGCGGGTGGTTTTCAAAATGTGGTTCTCGTCTTAGCGCCGCGCACATTCGTTTCAACCATTTGCAAGAGCTTCACGGCCTGAGGGCGGGTGGTTTTCAAAATGTGGCTCTCGCTGCGCCGCGCGCATTCGTTTTCAGCATGTGCAAGAGCTTCACGGATTGAGGGCGGGTGGTGTTCAAATTGTGGCTCTCGCCTAAGCGCCGCGCACATTCGTTTTCAACATTTGCAAGAGCTTCGCGGATTGAGGGGGCGGCTCCTTTTCAAATACGGCTCTCGCCCTCGCGCCGCGCAGACTCGTTGTCAAAGTTTGAAAGGAGTCTCACTGGTTCCCATCATCAACGTACCAAAAATGGCATTTTGGAAGCATTCAAGATTACACGGGTGCAACAATTATCTGGATCCGTAATGGTGAAGTCCCCAAAATGGCGTTCTGGCGCGATTCAGGATCGGATCGCCAAGACGCAGCTGTCAGGTTGATCCGTCGCGTTGAAATCCCGAGAACAATGTTTTGGCATGAATCAAAATATTCCAACGGTTGTCTCCAACGAGGCAGTTCCGTCAATGGACATGAAACGTTGTGCAGCCTATGAAGAGGAAACTTGCAGGGAGTGTGAATGTCAACATCATTGATGACCCTTGGGTTTACACTGGTCCTCCTCCTCCTCCTCCTGCTCCTGCTCCTGCTCCTCCTCATCCTTCTCCTCCTCCTCCTCCTGCTCCGCCTCCTGCTCCTCCTCCTCCCCCTCCTGCTCCTCCTCCTCCCCCTCCTCCTCCTCCTTCTCCTCCTCCTCCTCCTCCTCCTCCTTCTGTTCCTCCTCCTCCTGCACCCCCGCTTCCGCCTCCCCTCCTCCTCCTCCTCCTCTCCTCCTCCTCCTCCTCCTCCTCCTCCTCCTCCCCCTCCCCCCTCCTCCTCCTCCTCCTCCTCCTACTCCTCCTCCTCCTCCTCCTCCTCCTCCTCCTCCGCCTCCTCCTCCTCCTCCTCGTCCTCTCTCTCCTGCGAACATTGACGAGGAGGGGGCACGGAACGGGAGGGGTGTCAGAAGCATCGTTGCTGCGTCTCGGATGTATTCTGTCCTCCTCCTCTTCTTCCTCCTGCTCCACCTCCCTCTGCTCCTCCTCCTCCTCCTCCTCCACCTCCCCCTCCTCTTCCTCTTCCTACTCCGTCTCCTCCTCTTCCTCCTCCTCCTCGTCTTCCTCCTCCTCCGCTCTGTTCTCCAGCCGCTCCTCGCCCGACGCCTCCGTGGCGGTCTCCAAAGCCTCCAAGGACGTCCAAGATGGCTTCCAAGACTGTCACCCGAAGTCGCCAAAGTGGTCATGTGCGGCCTGAAGAGGAAGTCAGGCCAGCCCTTCAAGAAGACGCACGAGGCGCACAAAGAGCGCCAAAAGAGACGTCAACCCCCCAAGCGGCACCCCAGGAGACCCCAAGCGAACCACAAAATGGCTCCAAGACCGCCCAAGCAACTACAAAACATCCCCAGGACGCCACACGACCGCCCCAAGACGAATCCGACAAAGCCCCTGGACCAGCGCAGAGCGAAATCCAAGAAGTTGTCTGAACGGCCCCAGTGCCTCTCAACACTGCCCACTCGCGGGGATCAATCATCATCGAATCAAGAAGTCACATCGAATCGGAACGTGCGTCGAGACGGCGGCATGGAGTCGGAATCAGATCGAATCGGCCGCGCCAGGATGCACCTCGGCTCCATGCAGACGCCAGGCCGCATCGGATCGACGGACCGAGGTGGACCCTGGGGAGGAGCTAGGGGCCACCTGCGAGCCTTCCCCCTCCCCCTCAGAGATCGTGGGGGCAAGGGGCAGGGTTCGCACGTGGCCTCCGAGGAGCGGGGTCCCCCCGTCGGCCGAACGATCCTCGCCGCCTGGCTCCAAGGTCACAGCTCGGGTCTGCAGCGCCCGTCCGGGAAGATCTGGCCTTAGGTCGGGCATGTCCTCCTACAGGCGGATTCTGTGAAACATAAGAGATGGTCCAAACAGAATCGAAACTTCTGACATAATAATTCTGATCTCATGAATCGTCCCCGGACGATGTTTTGAACTATTCTCGAGTATTCCCCCTGCAGAGGGACATGCCCGATTTGAAGCTGGCCACCCCTTGGCACGTGCTCGGCGAGGCGCAGCTGCTGGGAACAAAAGAACACAGAAACCAACAAAAAACAAGGCTGGAACTTAACCGCCGAGGACCGACGGGCACCCCCGAGCGCCTCGAACTCTCGAACTGGCCCCCTCGCCCCCTCACCCCGTCGCCCCCTGGTCCTCTCGCCCCCCCGCCGCCTCGCCTCCTCGAACTGGCCCCCTCGCCCCCTCCCCCCGTCGCCCCCTGGTCCCCTCGCCCCCCAGAACTCGCCCCTGCCCTCGCCCCTCGCCCCGTCGCCCCCTCGAAGTCGCTCCTCGCCCCCATCGCCCCCGCCTCTGCACGTCGCCCTCGCCCCCGCCTCCTCCGCACGAGCGCGCTGGGCGCTCTCGGCTGCCCTCCCCTCGGCACGGCTGGGGGGGGTCCGTCCAGGAGTGGATAAGGGTCAGCCCATCGCCCCGAGGGAACCCAAGGCGTCCCCCTACAGCTATGTTGTTCCCATCGTACTTAAGGACCACATCCCAGAAATAATTTCGAGATCCCAGACAAGTGTCGCAAGAGTGTCGAAAGAGTGTCGACACAATGTCTTCCAGGGCCCGACACGTGAAAACCCTCGAGTTTTGGGGTGCGCTCGAAATTGTTTCTGGTGATCAAGGCTGAAGTAGGTTGGAACATCATAACCCTACAGGCAAAGCGAGCTGTGCGCTTCAGAAGGGCAAGACGCAACCAGGACGAGGACAGAACCGGGTGGCGATGCATCGAGAATCTCTGATATCCGGCGGCTCTGAAGGATGTATCGAGCGCCGCGGCCTTCTCAGAGCGCTTCGGAACACTCTGAAAGCGTTCCAGAACGCTCTGGAGCGGATTTATCCTTGTCAGCCGGGTCCGGTTCTGTCTCTTCTGCGCCAGCTGCCCATCGGCGGGATCCGCAGCCTGGTCGGCAATCGTCTCCTAATCGCCCCCACCCGGAGGGACGGCCGGGGGGTGTGTCCCCGACTGGTGGGTACGCCGCGTGTAGTTGCTGCTGATGAAATCCGCCAGCTCGCTGGACTCAGGCGCCATGCCGGTCTCCGCGCTGTCCTCTCCGGCGTTGGTGTTCGCGCGGTTCCTGTGCATCGGCGGCAGGGAGGAGTGGGAGCAGGGAGGGGGAGGGAAGGGGAGGGGACAGAGAAACAGGGGAGGGAGGAGGGAGGATGAGGGAGAAGGGAGGAGGGGGAGGGGCAGGAGGAGGAAGAGGAGGAGGAGGAGGACGGGAAGGAGGAGGAGCAAAATGGCTTTCGGGGGACGTCTTGCATAGAACAGCGTGCGGGAAAGAGAGAGAGAGAGAGAAAGAGAGAGAGACAGACAGAAAAAATAGCAAGCGACCGAACCGTCCGCCACACCCGTGCTTGCTCCGACGAACAAGCACGCCCGTCCCCTTCGGGCCGTCCAGACGGAGGGTGCGGAGAGAGCCCCACAAGGCGGGAGGGTTACTGTGGTGGCCTCGAGAAAAAGTTGCAATTACGCTACCGAGGAACCCCACATACTTATATTATGGCTGGAGTGATGATAGCTGAAAAAAGCATGTGAGAATGATGTTGGTGGCCGTTCCCTGCGCGCCCCTTCTGATGTCGAGAAAATGACGCGCCTGCTGCGCTGTGCGAGCCTGCAACGCATAGAGACCGCACCCCACGCGCCCCCCCCTCTGTTATCGACACTTTGCCACGCCTGCCGCGTCCTGCGCGCCTGAAACGCATAGAGACCGCACCCCCTGTGACCCCCTCTGGTGTCGAGAATTCCCACGCCTGCCATGCCCTGCGCACCTGCAACGCATAGAGACCGCACCCCCTGCGCACCCTCCTGGTGTCGAGAAAATGCCGCGCCTGCCGTGCCCTGCGCGCCTGCAGCGCATAGAGACCGCACTCCCTGTTCACCACCTTTGGTGTCGAGAATTCCCACGCCTGCCGCGCCCTGCGCGCCTGCAGCGCATAGAGACTGCACCCCCTGCGCACCCTCCTGGTGTCGAGAAAATGCCGCGCCTGCCGTGCCCTGCGCGCCTGCAGCGCATAGAGACCGCACCCCCTGTGCACCCCCTGTGGTGCCGAGAAAGTGCCACGCCTGCCGCGCCCTGCGCGCCTGCAACGCATAGAGACCGCACCCCCTGCGCACCCTCCTGGTGTCGAGAAAATGCCGCCCCTGCCGTGCCCTGCACACCTGCAACGCATAGAGACCGCACCCCCTGTGACCCCCTCTGGTGTCGAGAATTCCCGCGCCTGCCGCGCCCTGCGCGCCTGCAACGCATAGAGACCGCACCCTCTGCGCACCCTCCTGGTGTCGAGAAAATGCAGCGCCTGCCGTGCCCGCGCCTGCAACGCATAGATACTGAACTCCGTGTGCACCCCCTGTGGTGCCGAGAAAATGCCACGCCTGCCGCGCCCTGCGCGCCTGCAGCGCATGGAGACCGCACCCCCTGTTCACCCCCTTCTGGTGTCGAGAATTCCCACGCCTGCCGCGCCCTGCGCGCCTGCAGCGCATAGAGACCGCACCCCCTGCGCACCCTCCTGGTGTCGAGAAAATGCCGCGCCTGCCGCGCCCTGCGCGCCTGCAGCGCATAGAGACCGCACCCCCTGTTCACCTCCCCTGGTGTCGAGAATTCCCACGCCTGCCGCGCCCTGCGCGCCTGCAGCGCATAGAGACAGCACCCCCTGCGCACCCTCCTGGTGTCGAGAAAATGCCGCGCCTGCCGTGCCCTGCGCGCCTGCAACGCATAGAGACCGCACCCCCTGTGCACCCCCTCTGGCGTCGAGAAAGTGCCACGCCTGCCGTGCCCTGCGCGCCTGCAGCGCATAGAGACCGCACCCCCTGCGCACCCTCCTGGTGTCGAGAAAATGCCGCGCCTGCCGTGCCCTGCGCGCCTGCAGCGCATAGAGACCGCACCCCCTGTGCACCCCCTCTGGTGTCGAGAATTCCCACGCCTGCCGCGCCCTGCGCGCCTGCAGCGCATAGAGACCGCACCCCCTGCGCACCCTCCTGGTGTCGAGAAAATGCAGCGCCTGCCGTGCCCTGCGCGCCTGCAACGCATAGAGACAGCACCCGATGTGCACCCCCTCTGGTGTCGAGAATTCCCACGCCTGCCGCGCCCTGCGCGCCTGCAGCGCATAGAGACCGCACCCGATGTGCACCCCCTCTGGCGCCGAGAATTCCCACGCGTGCCATGCCCTGCGCACCTGCGACGCATAGAGACCGCACCCCCTGCGCACCCTCCTGGTGTGAAAATGCCGCGCCTGCCGTGCCCTGCGCGCCTGCAACGCATAGAGACCGCACCCCGTGTTCACCCCCTCAGGTGTCGAGAATTCCTACGCCTGCCGCGCCCTGCGCGCATGCAACGCATAGAGACCGCACCCCCTGCGCACCTTCCTGGTGTCGAGAAAATGCCGCGCCTGCTGTGCCCTGCGCGCCTGCAGCGCATAGAGACCGCACCCCCTGTGCACCCTCCTGGTGTCGAGAATTCCCACGCCTGCCGTGCCCTGCGCGCCTGCAACGCATAGAGACCGCACCCCCTGCGCACCCTCCTAGTGTCGAGAAAGTGCCGCGCCTGCCGTGCCCTGCGCGCCTGCAACGCATAGAGACCGCACCCCATGTGCACCCCCTGTGTTGTCGAGAATTCCCACGCCTGCCGTGCCCTGCGCGCCTGCAACGCATAGAGACCGCACCCTCTGCGCACCCTCCTGGTGTCGAGAAAGTGCCGCGCCTGCCGTGCCCTGCGCGCCTGAAACGCATAGAGACCGCACCCCATGTGCACCCCCTCTGGTGTCGAGAATTCCCACGCCTGCCGTGCCCTGCGCGCCTGCAACGCATAAAGTCCGCACCCTTTGCGCCCCCTCCTGGTGTCGAGAGAGTGCCGCGCCTGCCGTGCTCTCCCTTTCCTTCTCTTCCAGCCGCGGGTTCAGCGCAGCTGGGAAGAGAAGGAAAGGGAGGGGGAGGAGGAGGAGACGCGGGTGAGACGCGGAAGGGAAGAAAACCTGAACCCCACGAAGCAAAGCACCGTTTAGGCAGGCCCCCATGAAGACCCCTGAAACACCGCGCTGAACGTTCCAGCCAAGAGGCACTTCATAAGGCCCCGATCTCCCAAGCACGACCACAGCGGGGCCGCATCTACGGCGACGAGGGCCTGAAGCACAACGGCCTCCAGAACAGTCTCCGAAACCGCAACAAGGTTCCAAGCCTTCGACACAGCACTCGCGCATCGAGCACGAACCCAAGCTGGCCCTCCTGAGTTCCTCAAGGGGCTTCACAAAGACAGGAAGAGTGAGCCCAGCGGGAGGGGCCGTTCTGAGCCAAGGGGAGGCCTGAGACTCAAATGACGCTGACGCCTGTGGACCTAACCTTTCAGTTTGCTCGTAATCAAGATGATTCCTGTTGCATCTGGGGCACCATCTCTCCATGGCGGGATTCAATCGAAGCTGCCAATACTTTGTTAATCGAACACTTGTCGCGACACGAACATTCAGACCGACATCATCAAGATCACCGTTCTTCGTAAAGCGATTGAGCTCCAACCTGGCCTAATACACATCTCCACCGTACTCGAGCCTTTCACCATGCGAATGAGACGCCGCCAGATTCCAAGTCTGTAGCCGAACATCCATGACAAAACCACCCAACAACTCAAAGACATGAAACCGTGCCGGATCGTACCATGCCGCTCTTGAGGTGGGGATCTGGAACTCCTCCAAGCCGCCATTGACTTGCCTGCGCCACCTAAGTGCACTGTTAGCTTGTCACCCTGCGTCCCTCAACTTTTCAATCATTTCTGACATGAGATCTTTGACTAACCCCCGTATCCCTTTACCTGTCCGTTCCAATCGTCGGTGTACGTGGGGCCATTCAAGCTCAACTCGGTGATGAATGCTGCAGTCGGTCTTCCACAGCGCCAAGTCTTCTGAAAACAAACACCTGCGCATCTCGGCTCAAGGGCACTTGCGACCGAAAAGTAACGCCAACGCTGTGGTCTCGTCGAACCAACTCCAGAGTCAGCAGCTTGTCGCAGTAACGTGAGAATTCGAAGGCGAAAACCCTTGAGCTTGATGCCCATGAGAGCTATGCGGTAACGCGCCTGTGGACGAAAGCCCCTTAACTTCCGTCCGTAGTTAAGCATTTCGACGAAGCTTGAAATACGCCTGCTCTGAGTCGCCCTGCGATTAATCTGGACCTCGATTTATTGGCCGTGCGCCTCCGACCACCAGGCACGTCAACGCCAAGATCCACTCCGTCCGAAACGAAACTTACGGGGACGCATGTTCTCCTCAATTGTTGTACCGTCGCTCGACAAGCGCCGATGTTTGACGATGACAAAACTGTCTTCCCAGAAACCACCAAGCTGCCTTCCTGAGATATACCGACGAAATCGACAATGATATCACGCAAATCATTCATCGTAGAATATGTGGTGCCTTCCGTTCTGATCACCGTATCGCCAATGAATGCCCGAAGCGTCGGATAACTGGTCTCTCGCGTGTTGCCTGCAGCAGCATGTGTGAGAGGAGCAGAAGGAAGCGGACGAGGCAAGGGTGAGAGGGAGGAGGGAAGGAGGAGGCAGGGAGGGTGGAGGGAAGATGAGGGAAGGAGGAAAGATGAGGGAAGGAGGGAGAAGGGAGGGAGGAAGGAGAGAGGAGGGAAGGTGGGAGGAGGGAGGGAGGCGGAAACTAGAGGGAGGAGGGAGGGAGGAGGTGGCGGCGGCTGAGAGCGGATGGTCCCATCCTCCGACGGCATGCGAGGCTGCTCTCTGTTAGTCTCTGGCTTTGGGGCATGCCGCGCGCGCCCCGAGGCAGGGCCTGCTGTACCTGCTTCAGGTCTTTGAAGGGGAGAGGGAAAAAGGGAGGGGGCAATGGATGTTATATATATATATATATATAGATTCACATGTATAGATATATGTATATAAAATTGTTTTATTCAAAAAAAAAAAGCCTAGCGTCTCATTCTGGACCGTTTGTGTTACGGCCGCAGGGCCTGGCGAGGGCCCCCCGAAGCCGAACAAAACATGGAAGAGCCGTCCGTCGCAACTCGTTCACGACGAGAAGGGGCGGGGAGGAGGAGAGATAATGGGACGAGAGGGGGACTGCGGGGAGGAGCACGCTTGTCGATCGGGCCTCTGGTGTGCATCTGGGGGGGCACGGGGGCGGTGCGGAAGCTGGCGCTTCAAAGCCGTTGTCCGCCGCCCCCCCCCCCCCCCCGGACGACCCAAAACTCCGATGCCGCAACTTTGCTCCCAAAGTAGACCCCCCGGAGATCTGTTTTTTTGTTCCCCGTAGCCAGTTGTTATTTTCTTTTTCATCCCGAGTTACGTTTCTACGGCCTTGCATATGGGGCCCGACGAGGCCCGTGGCGGCCAAAAGTTGCCACCTTCCCTCCCGCCGCAACGTTGTACAACAAGAAGGCGCGGGGAGAGCGGAGAAGGAAGAGGATGATGATGAGGACGGCGACGACGACGAGGACGGCCGCCACAAACAACATCCCCCCCACCTTCTCCCAAACCCCTCCCAGATGGAGGCATCCTCGAGAGAAAAGTTCTCGCCGTTCAGTCGTTCCTCCCGTTCTCTCATTACCTGTTGGTTTGTGCCGGGGTCACGAACGAGCAAATCACGGGGCCCAGGGATGAAGCGAGACGTGGGTTTCCCGCCACCCGCGGGGTGAAGGTCTTCCTGAGAAAATCCCATGCTCCAAACAGCGCGACCAGATAGTCTCCCGGAAACTGCAAAATCCATCAAAGGACAACTGGGCCAGAAGGAGCCTGCAGCCTTTGGCCACGATCATGGATGTCGCGGACTGCAAAGAACTCTGACAATGGGGGGGCAAGCGCAGTGGATTGCGGCAAGGTTGGTCGACCCCTGACTGCAACACCAAGCAGTCCCCTCTGAAAACTCGGGGCCAGGGACTCCGCCCTAGAGTCATCATGAAGCTTCGCAATATCTTCACTCACAGCTCGAGATTCAAACCTACCTTGCGCACATCATGGGGTCGAAGGAAGCCCTGCGCCGAACCGAACAGAACTCCGAACTCGACGAGGAACAGGAAGAGCAACCTCTGCCGTGGGGACCCTCAAGTCTTGGGCGCCGAAACGTGACGAGACCTGATGTCCACTGGGACCCTCACCCACCTGAGCGAAGGAGGGCGGGCGGGAAGGAGGAGGAGGAGGAGGAGGCGGAGGCGGAGCAGGAGGAGGAGGAGGAGGAGGAGGAGGAGGGGGAGGAGGAGGGGGAGGGCGCCGACAGGGCGCAGCCCCCTATCAGGCACCACCACGCTCAAGGCCTCGGCCTCGCGCTGCGGGGCACCCCCCCTCGACCTGCCCTCGGACGCCGGCCAGCCACGAGTCCGGGCCGACCGGCCGCGGCACGAGGAGGGCGAGGGAGAGAGGACAACTGAGCGCGAGCCCTCTCAGTCTCAGTCTTCGCACCATCCGTGCAAGAGCTGCATCTCCAAACTGAGCGATTCCGCACCCGATTGAGAACATGCCCGAGTCCAGGAGAAGGACGCAGGAGGTTCAGGATCGAGCTTTGGGCAGGCACCTGAGGCTCACGCACGCTTCTTCTTCTTCTCCTTCTTCTTCTTCTTATTATTATTATTCTCCTTATTATTATTATGGTTATTATTATTATTATTAATGTTATTATTATTCTTCTCCCTCTCCTTCTTCTCCCCTGGCACAGAGGTGCACCGAGTGCTTCAAACAGGCTGAAGCAATCCGCTTAAAACACTGAGCAACATTCCGACGGGCGATCTACATGGCCTTCAAGTCCGGCCGCGGCGCAGCATGTAAGTGTCTGTCCTTCGCCGCCGCATGGCCCGCCCACCGACTCCCCCTCGCGAGGTCCCCCAGGCCGCGCCGATGGCCACTCGTGTGATAGACGCGAAGGGGGTCGCTCAAACCTCCGAGGCCCTCGGCGCAGCGCCGAGTGGCCTCCCACAGGTCCACGTCGTCACGACCCGGGGCTGGACAAACTTGGCCCCCCCACGCGACAACGCGCACGCTCAGAGGATCTCAACCGCCCTCGGCGACGGTTAGACGGGGCCAAGCAGGGCGCCAATAACGACGGCTCTTACTGCGCCACCGCGAGCTTGAGCAAGCCCCCAGCCAGCTCTGGAACATTCGGGCCAGCGCCAAGCCCCACGCCTTGCGACGCGCTCGGTCCGTGAACGACGCGCCTGTGACGACGCCAGCATTCCCACGCGCGACGCGTCACCCTTCGCGCGATCTCCGAGGAGGGAGGGGTGGAAACAGAACCTGCCGAAGAGACCCCTGTCCACCATCCACGTCCCAGGTTCGCGCGCAGGAAATCCACGCAAGTCGACTCTGCCAACGTGCGGCTGCATCCCCTGCTCCTGACTAGAGCAGCCCCACATGATGCGATGATAGTCCACGCGCGCGCAGCGCAGCATCTCCGCAACACTGGCGGACAAAAACGAGCTGGATACAACATGCCACCTTCGACGATGCCTCGCAGAACACCCGATGTGCAAAAGCTTGGACTCCAGGTCCTGAAGGGGGCATGTGGCTCTTCCATTTCAAATTCGGAGCCCCCTGGTCCTGAAGGGGGCATGTGGCTCTTCCGTTTCAAATTCGGAGCCCCCTAGCGTCCTCGGGCACGTCTCCGGGGCCCCCAGGGGGCTTCGGTCCCGGGGCCCAGCACACCTCCCAGGTCGGTCTTCTAGGAGTGCGCTAAGCCCAACAGCATAACCCAGATGGGCCCCAAACGCGCCCCCGCCCCCATGGATTACCCTGCAGATCAACCACGCGAAGCTGCTGACACCAGGCACGCTGGAGAACTTGGATTGGCGCCTGAAGCGCAGGGATCTTAACTACAAAGTCGCCTCCCTTTTCCCACCCCACCCCTGGATGCTTGCAGTTCGTTCCCTGCCCCTCCCTGGATACAGGGCCACATCATTCCTCCCCTCCCTCCTCGCCCCGCCTCCTCTGACTGTTCTTATCCCTTCTGGGGGAGGGGAAGGGGGGAACGAGGCGGACCTGTACAATTGTCCTCCTCCGACTCCCTCTCACTCCCGCGCGTCGTCGCCTGACCGAATCTCCCTCCCGTGGGCGGGAGGGAGGAAGGAGAAGGGGAGGCCCGGGGAGCAGGACGAAAACGAGGAAAGGGAGGGGGAGGAAAGAAGAGGGGGACAAAGACTCAGGCGGTGGCCTGCTTCCAAAGAGACAGGTCCAAGAACGATGGAAAATCAGCCGATAAGATTGGACAGCATCGTTTCGCGCCATCCGCGAGAACCCAGCCAGGCCCCACATCACGGAGGACACACGGGCCACAAAATGGGCAAGTGGGCGATGAGAGGAAAACAACAGGAGAACAAAGAGAAGGGGAGAGCCAAGAAACTGATGCACCGCACGGAGGAGATGGAAGAGAAAAAAGAGGAGGGAGGGAGGAGAAAGAAAATGAGAAGGAGGAGGACGAGACGGAGAAGGAGGAAGAGGAGGAGGAGGAGGAGGAGTGAGGAGGCCAGTGATGCAAGACATGGCGAGGAAGAAAAAGGGGATGAGGATGAGGCTGAGGATGAGGAGGGGGAGGAAGGGGGGTTGCACAACAACCCACTCCCCCGAGGCCTCCCAGCCTTCTGCAGCATGGCCCTGACGTCCACCTCCTGCAGGGAAAACTAAACAACTGTATTGCTGTTCCCTGCGCCAGCAGCACTACCATCAATTCACACCTGCAACCAGCGTCCTCATCCTGTTCGGATTCATCACCGTCATCAGTATCGTCACCAAAGCCATCTGCAGTATCATCAACACCATGATCACCACAATCGCCATCAGCATCGTCATTATCTTCGACGCCACCACCACCACCACCATCACAGTCATCCCCATCGTCACCATGATCACTCTTGTCGTCATTAGCACCATCATCATCACCAGCACCAGCATCATCATCACCATCATTGGTGCCACCGTCATCCTCATCATATCACCAGCAATATCGCCGCCGCCGGCGTACGTATCCTTAGTTGTTGCTTGTGAACGCTCGGTTTCCTCAACCCCCACAGTCGTGCGGGCTCCCCTTCCTCTTAATCTCGCTTCTGGAAACTGCTCTCTCTCGCTCTCTCACTCTCTCTGTTTGGCGTCTTAAAGACCGTCGAAAGCGTACCCCGATGGCGCCTTCTCGGCCCAGAAGGAAGCGGGATGGCTCAGCGAGAGAGGCGGCTGGCTGCTGTACCTGGCCGGAGCGCCCACTGCTTCGGCGCAGCCTGGCCGCTCGCAGCGGGGCTCGGCCCCGCCCTGATCCTCGCCGGGATTCTGGCCATGACCGCGCGCAGCCTGCGAACCAGCTCCGCCTCACGCAGCCAGCGCGCCAGGGTGCTCGGCGGGATCCTCAGCTCATGTAGCTCCCATCGTACTTAAGGACCACGTCCCAGAAATAATTTCGAGCACCTGGAAAAGTGTCGAAAGAGTGTCGAAAGAGTGCCGAAAGCGTGCCTCCCAGGGCCCGACATGCGAAAACCCTCGAGCTTGGGGGTAGTTTCCTGGCGCTCGGAATTCTTTCTGGTGATCAAGGCTAAAGTAGGCTGCAACATCATAATCCTCGGCATCTTGAAGCGTCCTCGGCGGGCGCCGGGCGAGGCGGGGGCGGGCGCACTTCTGCCGCCGACGGCGCCGCGGCCGGCCGCCGTGTGGCCAAGGCGGGCCTGGTCACGGAACCGCACACCTCCACCGAGCACTTCGCCAAGGAGGCCAAGGGGCGGGGCACGAGCCGGAAGTTCAGCGACGCCCTCTGCCAGATAGACTTAAGTCGGGCCTGTCCCCCTACAGGGGGATCTTCGATTTTTATTTTTTTTAATACCCCGAAAATAATCAAAACATAGTCCCAAAATAGTCTGGGGACTATCTTTTTGGATTATTTTTGGGGTATCTTGTATTTTTCGTCGAGAATCCCCCTGTAGGGGGACAGGCCCGACTTCAGAATACCTCAACCGAACACGTCGCCAAGAAGACCAAGGGGCGGGGCACGAGCCGGAAGCTCAACGACGCCCTCTCCCAGACCGACGGGCACGTGGCCCGCCTCCGCGTCGACCCGCAGGCTGCGAATCGTACCGGCTGGCCAGGCTCGCGGATTCACTGCGAGCAAGCGCAGGGGCTGGCCCCCGCTCGCTGCGACAACGGCTCGAGCAGACCGAGCCCAAGCGGGCCCACTTCGACCGCGCCCGCGGATGCCAGGTTCAGGACGGAGACATCCACGGCCAGGAGCACGCGGCCTTCGCCTCCGAATCCATCTTTGACGTAGGCACCAACGCAAAAAGTCACGAGATGCCCAGCGTGGCAACTGGTCTGGAAAGGATCCCGGACCAGGAGTCGGAGTCAGAGGTCGAGCAGGAGGACCGCCGCTGCGAGGCGCTCAAAGTCGGCGTCGCACTCAAGAGTGGCACGCGCCCGCTCGTAGTCATCGGCTGCCACGACGCTACCCGGACTGAGCCGCCCACCCACCTGCGCGAGGACTGCCAGGCCTCGGACCTCCCTCCGCCCTCGGGGAGGCGCAACGCCACCGCCTGCCACTGCGAATCTCTGCGCCCATCACGACCAGGCGCATCGGGCGACGAGGTTCGAAGTTCTAGGCTAAGTGCTCCCAGCTGACATACTGCTGAGAGACCGTGGAGACCGCCGCCAGACCAGGCGCGCCTCGCCCACTTGGGTGGAGACGCCGACCGGGCAACGGCAGCGTCCGCAGTTCCCGCCCTCCCCGCTGGGCTTTCACAGGCGCCGGGCCGTCCGCAATGCGATCGGCGACCGACCCGTCCCCCGCGGCCGCGGGGAGCCGGAGGGGCCGTCGCGGCGAGGGCCCCCCCCGCCCGCCACCGGCCTGGTCGACGGGGCGACCTCCCCATCCTCCCTTCTCCCCCGTCCTACATCTGATAGCGGTAGTGGAAAAGTGGCCCGTCAATGGTCATCATACTAATCTTCGTTGTCACTTTCTTTCTCGTGTTCGTCGCCGTCAGCACTGGCATCAGCATTGCCCTGATCAGTATCACCATAGTCATGGCCACCCTCGTCATCATCTTCCTCAGCAACATCATCGGCATCGCCGTCGCAGTCGTCGTCGCCTTCGTCATGCTCAACCTCATCGCCGTCATCGTCGTCGCCGGCGGCACCAGCATCAACACCATCACCGTTGTCATCACCACCAACACCACCACCATCACCGCCATGGACAAGAGAACCCAGAATCGAAGCGATAAATCGGCTCGGTGATCGAAATGGCTCGGATCGGCGGACATAGGCAGCCGAGCCGAGAGAAGACGAAGCGGCGGAACATCGGCAGTGTGCCTCCAATATGAGACGTCGGAGCCCCAATCGGAATCCCAAGTCACCGTCGGAGTTGAACCGAATCGAGCTGGAGACAGTAAAACGAGCCCTGCCTGGAGAGGCGTCGCCGCATGCCGTCCTGGGCCTGGTCGATGTTGACCACCGTGTCCAGGCACTTCTGGACCTCCCGCCGCTTCCCGCGGCAGCGCGGCAGTGCAAACGCTCCCCCCCCCACACCACCTACGCACCCGCGCACGCCTTCGCGGGCCCACCCGGGAGGAGGAGGAGAAGGAGGAAAGAGAGAGGAGGAGGAGGAGGAGGAGGAGGAGGAGGAGGAGGAGGAGGAGGAGGAGGAGGAGAAGGAGGATGAGGAGGAGGAGGAGGAGGCGGAGGAGGAGGCGGAGGAGGAGGAGGAGGGGGAGGAGGAGGAGGAGGAGGAGGGAGGAGGAGAAGGAGGAGGAGGATCAGGAGGAGGAGGAGCAGGACGAGGGGGAGGAGGAGTAGGAGGAGGAGGAGGAGGAGGAGGAGGAGGAGGAGAGGAGGAGGAGGAGGAGAGGAGGAGGAGGAGGAGGAGGAGGAGGAGGAGGAGGATAAGGAGGAGGAGGAGGAGGAGGAGGATAAGGAGCAGACAAGCGCAAATCTGGTCGGGTGGGGGGAGGGGGGGAGCGGCGGGGGGCCGGACTCGGGCCAGCGCGGTCACGGTCGCGGAGAGGGAATGGGGGGGGAGGAGCGGGAGGAGGGACGGTGGAGGGAAAGGGGAGGGGGTGGAGAGGCAGGAAATGGAGGGCGGAGGAACAGAGGGTGAGGGGATAGACGAGGACGGGAGATGAAGGAGAAGGATGACGGAGCACGGACGGGGATGGATAATGAAGGAGGAAGGCATCGTCTTCCTCATCATGTTCGTCCATCTCGACCTTTTCATGAGCATCGTCAGCATTGTCATCCCCATCGTCAGTCTTCTTCGCCAGCCAGAGGGGTCCAGCCTTGTCGAGGACCTGGTCCAGCGGGGCATTAATCCCCAGCGCGCGGACGTTCTCCTGGCCCTCGACCTGCTGCACGATGTTCCTGATGTCCTGCGGGGCCGTTCTTGTAAAGGCATGCCTGCATCCTGGTCCTGCGTCTCTTCCTCCTCCTCCTCCTCCTCCGCCTCCTCCTTCTCATCCTCCTCCTCCTCGTCCCCCTTCTCCTCACCCTCCTCCCGCCCTTTCACTTACCGATAAATCCGCCGACCCTGTCGGTGTGTGTGAGAGGCTTTGCCGTTTGAGTCGTCGTCATCGTCGCCACTGCCCCTCACGCGTTCCAGATCGAGCAACGTCTTATCGAGTCTAATTGGTCCCTCCCCCGCCGGGGGGAGGGTCCGGAGGGGGTCCCAGGGGGGGTCCCAGGGGAGGTACTGAGGGGTCCTGGGGGGGATCGCGGAAGTTGTGACCCCCACCCCCCTGTGAAGGAGCGACCCTCCCTGGGAGAAGCTTTCGGACCCAGAGCTTCAGCATCGTCGTCGTCATCGCTGTCGTCGTCGCCGTCGTCGCCATGGTCATCGCCGTCGCCAGGGTCGGCGGCATCAGCCGCAAGGCCTTCGCAATAACTCCTCCTCGTGTGCCCACCAGACGTGTCGGAAGGGCGGGCTGAGCGTTTCGCCTGAGACTTCCTCCCCGTCTGTGACACCGAAGCTTGAAATGGCCAACGGTTCCACGGATGGAACACTGGCGGTTTCAGAACGTAGCTCTCGCTTTTGCGCCGCGCACATTCGTCTTAAAAGCCTCCAGCAACCACACGGATGGAGAGGGTATACTTCAAATGTGGATGTTGCGCTAGCGCCGCTAACCTTCGTACTCAACGTCTGCATCAGCTGCACGAGTGGAGCACACGTCGAGTTCAACATGTGGCTCTCGCCTTACAGCCATCCCGTATCATAAGGATGCGCGGTAAGGATGCAAGGGCCTTGGAGACTGATGTCAACGTTTTTCGAACGAGGCTGACCAGCGAGAGTCCCTGAGGATGGGCCGAGGGGGCAAGGATGCAAGGGTACCCTTGGGAAGGTTGCCCAGACTTCCCATGCGGGTTGACTGTAGCGCCGCACCCATGCATCGTCAGAGGTTACACAAATTGCACAGATGGAGGGAGGTCCTTTTCAAACTGGGGCTCTCGCCTCAGCGCCGTGCACACTCATCCCAAAGGATTCCGACGGCTCTACGGATGAGGGGGAATCGGTTTCAGAACGTGGATCTCCCCTCCGCGCCGGGCACATTCGTTCCGAAACCTTCCAAACATTACACGGATGGCGGAGAGCATGGCCAGATCGTGGCTCTCGCCCCAGCGCCGCACACCACTCGTCTTAACGAGCTTCGAGCGGTCGCACGGATGGAGCGCGACTCGTTTTGAAGATGCTCCTCATGCCTTCGCGCGACGCACACTCGTCCTACAAGCATGTCCGGCAGCTACACGCACTGCGGGGGGGCGTTCTCAAACCGTGGCTCTCGCATTGGCGCTTGGACGGCTCCCTCTCCCCCCCGCCCCCACGAGCGAGGGCAGAGCGACTGTCGACCACTCCTGTTGAGGGGGTTCTCGAAGGGGGGGCCGGCTCACGGGGGGAGGAACATCGGCATGAAATCGACGACCACGCGTCGGTCGGACGAAGTAGGTAGAAACAGGAAGATAAGGGGCGGATTAAGCAGCTTGGCCCCAGGCTCCCTCCAGAAAACAATACCAGAAGAACAGCAAGATCATATCGGCTCGTGAAGTGTAGAGGCTTCCTAGAGGGTTCGAGTGGATGAGGTCGGAGGATCGCGCCGCATCGCCGATGCATCGTTGATGCATCGGCGATGCATCAGAGATGCATCAGCAATGAACCTGCGATGTATCGCCGACGTCAGCGATGCATCGGCGATGTCGGCGTGGGGAAACACGGGCTGCACGTCGAGCCGCATCGCCGATGGATCGGCGACGCGGCGCGTTCCTCTGACCCCATCTACTCCGACCCCATCCGAGAAACCTAGAATTATGTTGTTCCCGTCCTACTTACGGACCGCATCCCAGAAATAATTTCGAGCACCCAGAAAAGTGTCAAAAGAATTCCGAAGCAGTGTCGAAACAGTGTCGGGCGAGTGTCTCCCAGGGCCCGGCACGTGAAAACCCTTGAGGTTCGGTACTTGAAATTCTTGACGCCCGACATGGGCACGGAAAAAAATGGTACAATACCCAACAGCAAATGTTGTCCCGAACCAACAGCAGCCGCTTTTGGGCAGGCAACCTTCTGCCTCGAATGGACACAGGCCGCAGCGGCGTGGACAGCGAATCCTGTTCAGAATGAACAGGAACTGCTGTTGGGCATTGTACCCATTCTTTCCGTACACATTTCGGGCGTCCAGATTATTGGGGCGCTCGAAATTCTTCCTGGTGATCAAGGCTAAAGTAGGTTGGAGCATCATGAGCCTAGAAAGTAGAAGGCCCTGGAAATGGATTTGGGGTCTGGGCGTCCAGAGATCCGCCACCGTGCCGCTGGGCGCGGAGTGGGCGTGGCCTCAGATCCTGGGCCCGGGCCTCCAAGAGCCTCAGGCCTCACTCCCGAGGAGCCTCTCCGAGGCCCGGACCCCGCACCCCCAAAATCCCCCTGGGCGCGGCGCTGATCCGCTGGGGCTTCCCGCTGCTCTTCGCGGCTGGCCGCACGAGTGCTCCGGGCCCAAGAGGGCACCAAGACGAGCCCAGAGGTTCCCGAAAGGCCTCCCAGCTGGCCCAAGACGCATGGCAGGGGGCGACGTCCAATGGCCTGTGGCCCTGTCCTTGACCATCCCCTTTGGCGCCATGCTGAGGAACCGAGCTGACGCTGAAGACTGAGTCTGGAAAGTACTGGATTCTCGAGCCAGCACAGCTGATGCGCAGAGCCCTTCGAGTTGAGCTGCGTAGAGTGTGCCGCATCACGGTGGCGGCATGGGCCGAAGGCCCTTCGACACCCCCTTTCGACGACTAGAGACCTTCTGGATGGGGTCGGAGTAGATGGGGTCGGAGGATCGTGCCGCATCGCCGATACATTGGCGATACGTCGGTCATGCATTTGCGATGCATCGGCGATGCGCTGGCGATGCGTCGGCGAGGTGGGCGATGCATCGGCAATGTCGCATCGCCGATGCATCGGCGATGCGGCGCAATCCTCCGACCCCATCTATTCCGACCCCATACACTCCCTCCCCCCTTACACTACTGCTTCCCCTCGTTCTAAGCCGTCCTGCCGCCTCCCCCCTTACACCACTGCTTCCCCTCATAGGCCGTCTCGCCCTCTTCCTCCCCCCTTCCTTCCTCCTCGCCCCGATCCCCCTCCTCTTAGAACGACTGCGTGGAGTCGCCGACAGGCCGGCGAGGAGCCCCCGGCAGAGCGAGCCCGCAGGCGCCCCGCGGGCGCCCGCGGGCGCCCGCGGGCCGGCGGGTGCAGCAGACGGGACAGATCGACCCCCAGCCCGAGCTGTGGGGATTGGTCGAGCGGGCCAGACATCTTCGGGGCCCGGCCCCGGGGGGCACGACGGGGGGGGGGGCGTCCCTCCTCGACGGGGGCGCGTCCGAATAATCGCCCCTCGGGGGGCATTCCAGGGCTTCCCCACTTGCCGGAGCGGCCATACACGTCGGTCTCAAGAAGTAGGTAGAAACATGAAGTAGGAAGGCGGATTAAGTTGTTTGGGTCCAGGCCCCCCCCAGAGAATCATAAAACACAGCAAAAGCGTGCCGATTCTTGCCGTAGGAAGGCACTTGAAGTAGACTGGGATCTGGGAATCCAGAAATACCTCATTTCAACGACCGGCGTGTACTGTCCGGGCGGAGCTCGGGGGGTGGAGGGGAAAAATCGCCTATACGGCCCTTGGCTATCTGCTCAGAGCTCTGCTCTCCGGCGGCCGCTCGGGACGATTCGGGCAACCCCAGCACGCTCTCGGCGAGGCGCAGCCGCTGGAAGGCATGCCGACGCTGGGCAGCCGCCGAGAAGCGACGTTGACGCCCGGCACCCCCGAATCTCGCCGCCGCCCCCTTCCTCTGCCCAACACGTTCGCCCCCTCCTCCTCCGCCCGCGCGCCCGAAAACCTCGAGTCTCGAACCGGAGATCTACTGACCTGGGTCAATCCAAACCCGAGCCAGTCAGGCTTTGCAGAATGCTGCGCCCAGACCCGGGTCCATGCACCCCTGGCCCTGCAGGATCCTGCAAGACCCGGCGCTCTGACGGGCCCCCGTTTGCACTGACGCCCGCCCCCTCGAGTCCCCAAGGCACCCCGAAGCCCTCCGAGCTGGTCCCACCCGCTGGCGCTGCTCCTGGCCTGGCGCGCCCGCCGCCCAGTCGAACGGCCCCGAGCAACCCGCGCCCGCACCCCGAGCGGCGTCGACCTGGGCGGCGCCCCGCGGCCCCGGGAGTTCTGTCGGGGCCTCCCATCGGCGGGGAGCGAGGGGGGAAACGAGAAGGGGCGGGCCTGCCCAGAAGGCTCGGAAGTCCCCCGCCCGGCCTTCCGAGAAGTGTTCTAAGCCTCCCCCGAAGAAACGAAGACAAATATTCTCGGCAGACGCGAGGGCTTCTGAGAAAATCCCCCGCCCTCTGAGAAGGCCTTCTCCTTCTTACTTCCCCTCTCCCAACGACTCGCCATCGCTCGGACGCCCATTCCCCGTGCAGATGTCGACTTCGTGCATGAATTGTCCCGCAGGATGATCCGAGATGCCCATCGGTAGTCGTCGCCGGAACAAAAAAACGCACACGTCCGAACGATGCTAAGCCCAACTGACGCTGCCCCTGGCCAGTCGCGTCCGCCGCCACCGTCAGACGGCCCAAATGCGCCCCGCGCCTTCTGACATGGCCCGGCGCTCAGACGAGGGGGGGGTGGAGGAGGAGGAGGAGGAGAAGGAGGACAAGGAGGAGGAGGCGGAGGAGGAGGAGCAGGAGAAGGAGGAGGAGGAGGAAAAGGAGGAGGAGGAGGAGGGGGAGGAGGGAGGAGGAAGAGGAGGAGGGAGGAGGAGGAGGAGGAGGAGGAGGAAAAGGGAGGAGGAGGAGGAGGGAGGAGGAGGGAGGAGGAAGAGGAGGAGAAGAGGAGAGGAGGAGGAGGAGGAGGAGGAGGAGGAGGAAAAGGGAGGAGGAGGAGGAGAAGGACGAGGAGGAGGAGGAGAACGAGGAGGAGGAGGACGAGGAGGAGGATATGAGATGAGATGATGAGATGAGCCAGCGGCCTGAAGCCAGTTTTCGGGCGCCCAGCGCCCGTCGCTGGAGGCCTCAGAGGCCTCATCGAAATCCAAATCGTGGGCCCCCTCGGGCCCACTGTTTGCGCCCTTGCGCAGGAGTCAGGCCCCCTCAGCACGCGTGGCCGCCAGGCCAGACCCACGGAGGCCGAAGGCCCTCGGCACCTCCTCTCGGGACGTCCTGCCCCCGAAGGGCCCACGCCACGCAGCCCCCCAAGCAACACGTCCCGATCCGAGGCGCTGGGGGCAGGATTCCCCAGAGCCAGAAAACGACGCAAGACGCAGCCGCACCCCAAGCGGAACACCGACGGGGGGATCAAGGTTCAGGTCCTGCAGGCCCGCCTTGTAGGAAGGGTACTTGCCAGCCTTGATCAAGGCCAGCTGACACTTCAGGCCCGATCCCGCGAGCTCTCTGAGGCCCGGCAGGAGGAGGGCCTATGGAGGGCGCTCGGAACTGAAGAACGCCCCGCACGCGCAGCAAACATTGATGGCCTCGCCATCGTCGCGCCCCGACCTGGCCCGCACTCTCGCGCGCAGGAGCGGGCGCCCGTTGAAATCGCACCCGATCTCTCGGTACTCGGCGGAACCTGCCGCGGGAGCCGACAGAGTGGGGCGCTCCGCGCCTGCAGACACCAGCCCCAGCCCTACGGGCTGAGCGGCCCCTGGCTCATCTGGCGGGGCCTCCACCAGCTCGCGGCTTGCCACGTAGCACTACATTATATCGCCATGGCCCTGGCAGGCCTCTCCGCCCCCCACCAACGCGTGCAACCGACTGCTCCCCCCCCCACCTCCCTCGAGGCCTCAACCAGGCCACGCCAGATGGTACTCGCCCCCCTCCACTCCATGGAGTGCGGCACCTCGCTTTGCGAACTCGTCCGCGGCATCGTTGCCACGCTTCCCCCAAAGGGTGGCGCTGTCGCTCTGCACATCCATCATGCTGCAGTGGGCCCTAGGCCGCGAAATCGTCGGCCTCGAAAGCAGCCCACAAGGGAGCCCACATGTGGGTCCGAGGGCTCCCCGCGCATGCTCCAGCTCCTGGGCCGCTCCAGAGCGTCGAGACTGTGTGTGCCTTCGCAGTCGGCATGCAATTCGAAAGAAGGCATGGCGACTTGACAGAGCACGCGCACTGCATAATCCCAGCCCCCAGAGACGACTGAAAAGGGCCCTTGGCCCGTTGGGGCCAGGCCGCGAGCGGCCGTCAGCACTCCGCCAAAGTGGTCACACGTGACCACGGACCACCCCGCCCTGGATGAGGCCCTCGACCTAGGGAAGAGGACCGAGCCGCCAAGAAACAACACACCAGTCATTAAGCCCGACTCGGGCCTCTGGTGCCAGAAAGTGGTCAGGAGGTTCTGGGCCCTGGACGTGGTCTGGCGGCGCTGGACCCTTAGGGGCGGCCTCGCCAAAAAATCGCCCGCTCCAAAATCCAAGTTTTCACCCATCGGGCCCTACGCAATAGATGCGCCGAACCGTGCTCCCGTTTCAGGGCAGCGTGCGCATCGCACTCGTAGCGCCTGTGCCGGCAGGGCCCGCCTGGGTGGCCGCGCGCCGCGCAGTTGGCCGACGGCGCCAACCCTTTTTTACGGAGCCGAACTTGAGGCCAACAGGCCCCTGAGATGAAGGCCCGCAAGGCCCGTTGCTGGCGCGCAGACCAGCTGGCTGAAGCCCCGCGGACAAGTGGCCCCGGAGCCTACCAAGAAGCAGGAAGGGCCCAAGGGCTGGATGCGGCCTTGAGCGCTAGCCTATCCAACTCACGCCCCAGCCCTTCCCCCACCAGCTTCCGCACCGCCGCTGGGCTCAGCCGCGCGAGGTTCACGGTGCATCCGTCGCCCGCGGCAAGCACCGTCGCCGAGAAGGCGCCCCAGACGACGCCGCGGATCATCGAATAATATACGCATGCAGGAGAAGCTGCCGCCACCCAGGGTCGTCTCGACTTAGAGCACCTCCCACGGGAGATCTCAAGTGTCTTGCCGAGTGCCTGAGGCTTCGGGCTCCCTGCCCAAAGCACAGTGCCCCACTGGAACAGCACCTGGCCGAGGACGATGACCCGTGGATCGACGCGCCTCCCGTCCCGATACGGATGCACCCTGAGACCCACTGAGGCACCCCGAAGATATCTACCCAAAGTACTACACGCAGCGACACGTAAGTCGCGGAGCTCGGACGGAGGCACACCGATCACACAAGCTCCCCACAGCGCCGAGGCCGTCGAGCCCCCACGCTGAGTACACTTCACATCCGCATCCGCATCTCGCAGGTTGCACGAGCGCCTCGATGATTGCGCTGCCTTCTCCCAGCGAGCTCGCGTTATCCCTGCCCGCCCCGAGGTCCCAAGGTTAGCGTCGGCCCCCAGGCTCCTCGCAGTGTCGACCTTACTCGAGGTTGGAAGCGACCACTGCGACCCGAGGGCGGCCGTGAGCTCGGGGCTGCAGGACAGGCACTTGCACTTCTTCAAGTGCACTGGGAGCCCGACCTCGCCGAAAAAAACGAGCATGCGCTGCGCCGCTGCAGGGGGCTGGGCCGACGCCAGCTCGCGCGGGCCGGAGCACTGGGGAGCCACGTTTTCGACGAGCCCCCTCACCTGCACCTGGGGCCTGCCGCGAACTACCGAGGCGAGAGGCCCAACCGACAGAAGTTTGGCCAACGTCGCGGCCGCCGAACACCCTGCCATGTTCGGCCCAGTCGCCTGGACAAAATCGGACATCGCCCCGTCGAACAGCAAGGTCCTGAATCCGAACGCACCGTCACCAGACCCCTCAGCAGATTCAGGTTGAAACCGGACTGCCTAGCTGTGGAGAAGGGGTCATCATGTCTCACATGTTCGTAGAACTGTGGCGCTGCCAGTGCCTATCGCATGGCACACTGCCCTGCCTTCTCGCACGTCGTCGCATGGCCGCTGCCCCAGAAACAACTCCATGTTGTGAGCCCGCTCCCATTCCCTGCAAACAGGTTGTCTGAGTCTGCTTCGTAGCTTGGTAAATGGGCACAGCATAATAATAGGCCACGTTCCCCCTTTCAGGTTTCGGAATCAAGGCGACGTTGTTTCACAGCTCTATCATCCAAGACGGGTTATCCTCGGAGGCCTGGAGCATCCTCAGGACCAGCATCTGCAACTCTAGAGGCAACTGCAAGATAAGTCGCGGGTGGAACTGGCCCCAGCCGAGGTCCGCGTCGTCAGGGTAGGACTTGCAACAGTCCTGCAGGGCCTCTAGGGACATCGAGGGAAGTACGCTGACGCCTGCGCCCCAGGCCGAAGGGTCGACCCTGTCGCGCCCAGCGGGGGTCCACATCGGGAGCCACTCGTCGAGGAGCTGGGCTATTTATGGCTTCGTCGCCATTGACAAGGAGGCCCTTGAAATCGATCGCGCTGGTGGGGGTCACGTGCTTCTTCCTGGCATAGGCGTGAGCAGCCCCCCCCCCCCCCCTTTCCGCGCCGCTTCCTTAGCCCAGGTCCCCCACTTGCGGCCTCGCTCTCGCTCATCCGCGCGCTGTAAAAAGGAAGCGAAAACGGCCGGCTCCAACCAGCAAGCGTCATCGATATGCGCGGTGCCATGGCGGATCTGGCCGATCATGGCGCGCAACTACTGCTCACTGGGGCCCTCGACGCCTTCCTGCAGCTTCGAATGATATGGGGGGTCCTCCGCGCACATGGCGCCTAGCATCTCCAGGAGAGTACTGGCCCATCTCGAGGCCGCGCCCAAGACTCGAATCCCCAAGGGAGCCAAAACCAGCGTGGAGCCCGGGAGGGCCAGGCTCTGGAAAGCCACCCGGCACGTCGTCCAAGGACCGCACCTCCGTCGAGCCTCGCGATCCCACAGGGTCTGGAGGGGCACACGTATGAAGACCCAGCCCACGTCCCATAAACGCTCACCGCCGCTGGTCATCAGGCACAGCATGAACAACTCCCGGCCAGGCCTCGGAGCTGTTGAACCACTCCCGAACGGCTCCAGGCGTGTCCTCTGGGATCTGGTCGGGCCCCCACCTCCGGTCGGCCTGCTGATGGGGCCATCCTCAACATTAGTGGAAAAACAACTATGCACATACACCGGTTCTGGCCAGGCCCAACCTGAGCCCAGGATCGGTGCATACGCCATCCTGCCTTGGCCAGGAGGGCACGGGCACCGATCCTGGGCCCAGGATGGGACAGGCCAAGATCGGTGCATGTGCATAATTTTCTTCGCACGAAACATAGGGCCACTGGGAACTGCTTGAACGTCTTGGCCTTCCCGAAGCAGGCCTTCGAGACAGGGTCCTTCAATGACGGCAACCACGGGCACGCGGGGCGACGACGGGGCCTCGACAGGGCTGCCACCCTGTGGGGGCAATGCCTGAGGACCTTGGCTCCTGCGAGGAGGTCGATATCACCCTCCACCTGGGCCCACTTCTCCGTCCCGTCCTTCCCCCACCTCCTTATGCCCAGTGAAGCACGCGGGCACGTTGGGCTGAAAGATCGCGCCTACGACAACGTTGAGCCAGCCCGACTCCGCCAGCTCCGCTGGCGCGCATGTCCAGCCGCCTTGGCCCTGGACCAACAGAAAGACCGCGAGCCTTCGAAGAAGCTTCCAAAGCCCCCCCCCCGGGCCCCTTCGGGCCCTCCTTCGCGTCGAGGTAGATTGACGATGATGATGAGGAGGAGGAGGAGGAGGGAGGAGGAGGAGGTGGAGGGATGAGGAGGACAAGGAGGAGGAGGGAGGAGGACTCGAGGACTCGAGAACTATGGCAACGCGGTCGACTCCGCCAACGCGCCCCCCCCTCCCGCGCACGCTGCGCAGGCTCATGAGGTCGCGAGCCAGCCCCAGAAACAGGGCGGGCCTCCACCTCCCTGCCACTACCAGGGCAGAATACATCTGCGGGGCCGAAGCCGCGAGCCGCGAACTCAATCACATGCAACTTGTCGAGCCCCCACAGCACCTGGACGTAGCTCTGGGAGGTTGCCCAACGGTGCCGCCCACGACAACATATAGGATAGCCCTATGGATGCGCCCGCAGTTAACGTTCAATGTGATGCTCACCCTGTTGGCGCCCGTGCGTCCATTCTCCCGCACAGCTAACAACCGCAGAACGAGGCTTCCAATCCACAAACGGCACTCTCCCATCACAAGGCTGCTGAAGCCCACCGAACCACGTACTCTTGACGCGTGAATCGCAGTGCCCTGCGCAAAACACCGCAACGTAGGACGACGACGCAATGCAACGAGCTCTCCGACACGGAGAAAAGCGCCCCGCAGCAGCGCACCCCATCTCCTTCCTCAAGAAGACCGCCACTGCAGGAAAAACAAGCCGTATGTGGGGCATGACTGGCCAAAAAGGCTCTCTCCTCCCACAAAGCTGCAATCACCACGTGCTTGACATACTCTGAATGCTCAACATCTGCTCGAAAGTCGGTAGCGTGTTTTCCGGAGCAATCTTCGAAACAAAATGCCGACCGTCGGTTGCAACAGCACAAAGAATAAGAGACCAAAACCTGGTATTGTGGGGCATGTCTGGCCAAAAAGGTTCTCTGTTCCCACTTTGCCGCTGCACGCCCATGATGATGCTCACCTGTTCCTGGGACCTGCAATCGATTTTGGTGACGTGGTGGTCAACCTCCTACTCCGTAGCCTGGAGGTAGAAGAAACCGTACAACTTTCAGCGGCGCGACGCCTGGCGCTCCCCCTTCAAGTCCGAGAATGGGTCAAATATACTGCCCGCGTATCTTACCCCACCCTGTGCGGATTGTACAGCCACCTGGTTCGAGCCAGCTCTGGTGAGCCAAACTGGTCCGAGCCAAATGTTACTGGAGGGAGGAGGGAGGAGGAGGAGGAGAAGGAGGAGGAGGAGGGAGGAGGAGGACGAGGAGGAAGAGGACGAGGAGGAGGAGGAGGACGAGGAGCAGGAGGAGGTGGAGGAGGGCGAGAAGGAGGAGGAGGACGAGGAGGAGGAGGAGGAGGGGGACGAGGAGGAGGAGGAGGAGGAGGAGGAGGAGAAGGAGGAGGAGGAGGGAGGAGGGAGGAGGGAGGAGGAGGCGGCCGTCTCCTTCTCGCTTCCTTCCCTCGCTCGCCGCCGACCCCAGGGAAGGGGGGGGCGCCCAGGCGGTGGGCGGCGCGAAGAAGCACGGCCCGAGGCGCGCGCGCGGACACGGGAGCGGGGACCTCGGCCTCGCGGGCCTGGGCGCATACCCCCGGGGGCCGGCCCTGGCCGCGCTGCGAGGAGGGGACGTGGAGGAAGCGAGGTACCGGAGGCAAGAGGAGGAGGAGGAGGAGGCAGGAGAGGAAGAGGAGGAGGCGGATGAGGAGGAGGAAAGACGCGATGGCTCTGACAAGCCAACGCATGTCCACCGTAGAATGAGGAGGACCTCCCGGCCAGGAGAGCGGGGAGGAAACGTGGGCCAAGCGAGGATCGCACGCCAGAGGGGAGAAAAGAGAAGGAGTGTTCGACAGTCGGCCGACACCCCAGGGGGGCCCCTCGTAGAGGGAGAATCGAGGGGGGGGGGGGGCGAAGCGACGAGGGGCAGTGAGCGAGGGACGAGGAAGGAGGACTGGACACCTCACTGATGGGGTCCGAGCAGACGGGGTTGGAGGGACAAGGGACGATAAGACGGAGCCAGGACGAGGACACATTCGGGTGAAGATAGATCGAGAATCTCTGACATCCGGCGGCTCTGGAGGATGTCTCGGGCGGCGTTGCCTTCTCAGAACGCTCCAGAACGCTCTGAGAGCGTTCTGGAACGCTCTGGAGCGGCTTTACCCTCGTCCAGGCCCCGTCCGAAACGAGGAAACGCGCCGCGTGGCGAAGAGGGCAAGGGCACAGTACGACCGGGTCGTGGAGCTTTGCGGCAAGGACGCAGGGCACTTGGGCTCAGAGACGCAGGCCGGACCTGGAAGACAATGGTCCATGGCTAGGGGCTGAGGTCTGGAAACGAGCCGAGCGGCAAGGATGCAAGGGTTAGGTGGAAACCCATGGGAGCGAACCATTTTTCGGCTCTTGCGAATCGACGCTAGTCGACGCTAAAACGACGCAAATCGACGCTAAATCGACGCTCATCGACGCTAATCGATGCTAAATCGGCGTTCTATGGTCGGCTAATCGACGCTGAAGACGGAATGAAGAGGGGATACCAGGCTCCCCTGATGTAATACCGAGCAAGGGCATCCTTCGAAAGCTGCTCGTGCGTACGATGCGGCTGGACCGTATCATCGAGGCGGACCTGCCCGCAGATGTCCAGAGCGCTGAGGAGGCGGGGCAGCAGGAGAAGGAGCAGCAAATGGCAAGAGGCAGACTTGGGGAAACCAAAAGGTGCCGATGCCGTTACTCCCCGGACCTCTCCCAAGGCGCTCTCTGATCACGACGATGGCCTCCCGGGAGGCCGAAAGCGGCGAAGACAAGAAAAGGGCGTCAGTATCAGTACCTGTCCTCCTCAGATGCAAAGAATGGAGTCGGGTGCTGCTGCAGGTACCCTTGGCCCAAGATGCCCCCAGCTTTTCGCTTTATGTTGGAGCCCCTGGGGCCCTCTGGGCCTCGTGAGGAGTGCTCTGGAGGCCGTTTGGGCTACCACGAGAATTCTGGAGGCACCTCGGGGCACTTCTAGCAACACCCAATGAGGAGAACCGGCGGCAGACGTGGCAGCAGGGGAGGCGAGGACCCCACGGAGGAGGCAGCGCTGGCGGCGGCCAGCGGCAGTCACGAGGGCGACGCAGAGAACGGGGGCGGGGGCGGTCACATGCTTGCCCTCGACGTCGAGGCGCCGCTTAGGCCAACGCTCGCTTGGCAGAAGCATCAACTGACCGTCCTCGGCGAGGGGCCCTCTGTGCGGATTGCTCGTCCATGGCAACCCAGCAGCTGTCGCATTTATGCCTGGGGTGATCCGGCAACGCGACAGCGCCTCGAACTCGGCACGCCTGGTCGGATACAGTCGGCCCGCATCACAAGGATGCGCGATGAGGATGCAAGGGCCTCAGACACCCATGTCGAAGCTCTTCGAGCGGGGCGCGGCCACCGAACGTGGTCAAAAAAAGACCGAAGAGGCAAGGATACAAGGGAACATTAAGTAAAAAGGCGCTGAAACAGATTGGGTTTTCACCCGCCCCCTAAAGAGGACGGAAAACGTGAAGCCACTCGATCATTGCAGTAGGAAGGCGCCTAAAGTAGACTGACATCTGGAGATCCCAAAACACCGACTCTCAACGACCAACGGGTACCCGTGGGGAAGGCTGCCCATCCTTCGTCGGCTGGCTGAACTGCACACAGACCCCCCTCTGCCGCACCAAAACCCCGGGCGGAAAAGAGGGGCCCGAGGGCGGAGCGGCGGTCCGCCAGGTACTTCGCCAGGCCCTCGCGCGCGCACGGGGGTGGGGGGGGGGCAACAGGGGGCCCACACTCTCTAGTGTTAGTGCGGGTGCGTCCTCCTGCAGGCGGATTTTGGACGAAAAACAGATACCCCACAAAATCCTCCAAAATGAAAAAATCGTCGAAAAATCGTCCCCAGACGATTTCTGTGACTATTTTCGAACCTTCCTCCTGTAGAGGGACATGCCCGACTTAACTCTAGTGGGCGGCGCGCCCAGGGAGGGAAGGCAGAAAGGGCGGGCCTCTCCAGAAGGTTCAGAGGGCGAGTGGCCTCCCGAGAAGCCTACTCCGAGCCCTCTCCGGAGACAGAAGCGGCGCATTTGAAGGCAGGAGGGCCTCTGAGAAGCCCCACCATCTTCAAGGAAGGCCTGCCCCTTCTCACCTCCCCCCCTCGGCACACCGTCGATCTGAGGGCCGTGAGGAAGCGCGAGGCGGAAAAGAAGGCGACGGAACTGAACGACCCAATAACCAAGAGCTAGCTCGAAGCCCGAAAAAGGCGGAAGAGAAAGGGAGGGAGAGGGGCAGGATTATATCACGGGGGATTGGGCCAGGGGGGAGGAGGCAGATGCCAACGCCCAGCGAATGCCAACTGCGCATGGCTCAACAAATGTGGTTCGACGTTCAAGATGAGTCCTGCGTGCGGCGAGATCGCGGGCGATACAGAAGCAAGCATCGCTGTTACACAGCATAGAGATCTCAGGGCATATCAGCAAGAGGGACAGAAGGAGGGGGAGGGGCCATCAAGGCGACCTGATCATGACCGTGCAAGAATCGCTGACAGGACGCGGTGTACGAAATTCAAGCCAGAACCAGGCGAGGACGAACAGGATTTTGTTTCCCGCCCAGCACGGGCCCAATGTAGCTCAGACCACGCTGAAGGGATCGAAGTGGGTCGGCCGATGCGCCTCTGAGGCTGAATTCCGCTCCTCGTCGTCGTCCTCCTCCTCCTCCTTCTCCTCAGCATCCGGCTCGTCTTGCTCCTCCTCGTCCTCGTCCTCGTCCTCGTCCTCGTCCTCCTGCTGACGCAAGGCCGAAACAAGGTACACGCTCCATCTGGAAACACATAGAGAGGACATCACAACGCGCTGGATGCCACTACCCTGCAACAGCGGCGCCCCTGCCACCGGTCATGCGCTCCCAGGCGGCGCGCGTCTCGGAGGCGGTTGGCGCGGCCACGAGCGCCAGCCCCACGTCCGCCGTCGTGGTCCTCCTGCTACCGTCCCGTCCTCCTAAACCTCCTGCTCATGCTCCTCCTGCCCCCCTCCTGCTCTTCCTCGGCGCAGCCGAAAGCGCGAGCAGGTCCTGTCCGGGCGTGCCATTCAGAGGCGGGTGGCGCACGCTCTGGGTCCTCCTGCTCTGCCTGCTCCTCCCCCTCCTGCTCTTCTCCTCCTCCTCCTTTCCAGTATACTTCTTCTCTAGCTCCTCCTCCTCCTCCTCCCCTCCACATCTTCCTCATCTGTTCCCTCCTCCCCTTCTTCCACCTCCTCCTCCGTGTCCACTTCCTCTACCCTCCTCTTCCTCCTCCTCCTCATCATCCTCCTACCCATTAGCCTTCTTCATAGATTGCTCCTCCCCAGCCTCCTCCCCTCCACATCCTCCTCCTCCTCTTCCTCCCTCCTGCTGTTCCACCTCCTCCTCCTCCGCTTCCTCCTCCTCCTCCGCCTCTTCATCCTCCTCCTCCGCCTCCTCCTCCTACTCCACCGCCTCTTCCTCGCGCACTCCTCCTCCTCCTTTTCCTCGTGCCCACATCTCGCTGGCGCTGTTCTCCTGCTCGTTATTCTCCTCCGCCTCCTCCTCCTCGTCAGCCTCCTTCTCCTACACATCATCACCGCAGTCCTTCTGGTCATCGTCGTCATTATCAGCATCTTCATCATCATCATCATCATCATCACCACCATCATCATCATCATCATCATCATCAGTATCACCATCATCATCATCATCATCATCATCATCATCATCATTATCATCATCATCATCATCATCAGCACCAGCATCAGCATCATCAGCATCAGCATCAGCAGCATCAGCATCAACGTCAGCATCATCATCATCATCATCATCATCATCATCATCATCATCATCATCATCATCAGCATGATGATCATCCTTCTCAGCATCATCAACATCAGCAACACCAGCATCAACAACAGCATCGTAGTCATCAGCAGCAGCATCGTTTTCAGCATCAGCATCGTCCTCTCCCTCCGCAAGATCATATGGATCAGCGCCATCATCATCACCACCACCAGCATCATCATCCTCAGCGACATCAACATAACCAACATCAGCAGCAGCATCCGTTTCGTCATCAGCATCAGCATGATCAACATCAACACCAGCAACAGCAGCCGCAGCATCGGTAACATCGTCAGCGTCTTCGGCAACGTCAGAAGCAGAACAATTCGCATCATCATCAGCAGCATCATCAACATCATCAGTATCACCATCATCAACATCATCATCAACATCATCAGCAGCATCGTCATCATCACCATCATGAACATCAGCATCATCATCATCCTCATCATCATCAGCATCAGGCTCATCATGACCATTCTCATCAGCAGCATCAGCATCGGCACCATCTACATCAGTATCATCATCAGCTGCATCAACAGCACCAGCCACATCAGCATCATCATCAGCATCGTCATCATCAGCATCACCAGTATCACTATCATCAGTTTCATCTTCATCGTGATCGTCTTCAGCAGCATCATCATAAACAGCATCGTCAACATCAGCATCATCATCATCATCATCAGCAACACCATCAGCATCATCAGCGGCAGCAACATCAGCATCATACACAACAACAAGCGACACGAGTATCATCATCATCAGCAACGACAGCAGCAGCATCCACATCAGCACTATCATCCGCCACCATCATCATCACCGCCACCAGCATCATCACCATCATCATCACAATCATCATCGTCATCGTCATCATCATCATCATCATCATCATCATCATCATCATCATCATCATCATCATCATCATCATCATTAGCATCGTCATCAGCGTCATCATGGTCGCCATCGTCATCGTCATCGTCATTGTCGTCGGGCATCGTCCATCCCCCATCGTTCATCGTCACCACTATCCTGTTCCGCCCTTTAGTCACCGCGAGTGCATCGGTGGCAACGCGCGCAAGCGCCGACCCGCCCGGAGGGCGGCGCCCGCCTCGTAGGGCGTGCCCTCGAACAGGTTATGGCTGGACTCCTGAACCGGCTCCTGCGGCTGCTGGGATTCCCCTGCTCCTCGACTTCCTACTCCTCCTCCTACTGCTCCTCCGCCCTCCTCTTCCCGCCTCCCTCCCTCCTCCTCCCTACTCCCTCATCCCGCCTCCCGCATCGCTCCTTGTTCCTCCTCCTCCCCTCCCTCCTGCCTCCTTCCTCCTCTCTCCTCCTGCCTCCTCCCTCCTGCTCCGTCCTGCTCCCTGTCCTCCTCCTCCTCCTCCTCCTCCTCCTCCTCCTCCTCCTACTCCGCCTCCTCGTCCTCCTCCTCCTGCTCCTCCTCATCCTTCTCCTTCTCCTCATGATCAACAGCAGCAGCATTATCACCATCACCATCACCATCATCATCAGCACCCGATTCATCTTCAGCATCACCATCAGCATCATCATCATCAGCATCGCTATCAGCATCAGCAGCAGCATCAGCATCATCGTCATCGTCATCGTCGTCGTCATCACCACCACCAACATCGCCACCATCAGCAGCATCATCAGCATACTCAGCATCATTCTCAACATCCTCATCATTATCATCATCAGCAGCATCGTCATGATCATGATCAACATCTTCAGCATCAAAAGCATATCTCCACCCTCACCTCTACTACCTTCTACATGCTCTCCTCATTTCTCCTCCATCCTGCCTCCCACTTCCTAGTTCCTCATCATCACCATCATCAAAATCATCATCATAATCATCAGCATCATCCTCATCCTCATCCTCATCCTCATCCTCATCCTCCTCATCATCATCATCATCGTCATCATCATCATCACCATCAGCATCATCATTATCATCACCCCCCCCACTACCACAACTTCTGGCATGGCCTGGCAGTGCTGCAAGATGTTGTTTGGCATTGCTTGGAAATGGTTGGCAGTGCGTGCATGTCTAGTGTTGCGTGGCAGTGCGTGACATTGCCTTGCGGTCCTTGGGGTTAGGTAGCGTTGCTGGGCATTGCTCGGCGTAGCTCGGCGTTGCTGGGCATTGCCTGACATTGCTTGGCAGTGCGTGGCAGTACATGGCATTGCTTGGCAATGTTTGGCATTAGTCGGCATTGTTTGGCATTGCTCGGAATGACGTGGCGATGATGTCACTTCAGACTGTCTTAATAGTCAAGGCCACCAAGTTGAGTATGTATAAGAGCTGCGCGGATGATGGCTCCTGTTCAAAAGCCAAGCTACAGCGTGGGCATTCCTCGAAGTGCATGACCAAACAAGACAATTGGTGCACCAGTTGCAACAGTGGGGGGGGGGGACGATTCTGCAAAAGAAGAACATTTCGCTAGACGCCTCGTTGAACTGTACGATCACACCTTCCCGCAGTCCTTGAGTAACGGGGCTAAGGCCCGTAGCGTGCTGGGCATTCAAGGGGAAGGCGTGTAGGCGCTTGTGAGGAAAACTGGGGCGAGAGGGTTTCCCCTATCAAACGCCTCCTTCTCCCTCCTTACCCATCCCTCCCACCCTCCCACCGTCCCACCGTCCTTTCTCCCTCATCCCCCGTCCTGCGCTCCCCTTGTCGTGTCTCTCCTCCTCCCCACCTCCTCCTCCTCCTCATCCTCCTCCTCCTCCGCCCTGCGACCGCCAAAGATGACATCTGAAGAAACCCAAGATGAGACTCGAGAGCTTCACGACGGCCCCATGACGACCCCAAGGGTCCCCCCCGCTTTCAGACGGCCTAAGAGGAGAGCGTCAAGATGATCCGAGAAGGCCCCAGGACTGCCCAAAAAAATGCCCAAAGGGATCTCGAGCCTGCCCCACAGGAAGCCAATCCAGCCCAGAGACGGCACAAGTGGGCTCCATGAGAAGAAATCCTCAGACATGCATACGAAAAGTGTCACGTTTGAAGGCATGTCTCGTCCTTCGCTTCCTCATGCTACTGATCATCTCCAGTGACCCCACTACCACCATCACCATCAATCACAATTGTCATCATCATCGCCACCATCATCAGCATCATCATCGGCATCAGCATCACCAACAACATTATCTTACTCAGCATCAGCAGCATTATCAACATCAACAACAGTAGCATCGGCATCATAATCTGGATCTGCATGTGCACATCCATATCATCAGCATCACCGCCATGATCAGCAATTGACCGTCCACGCGAATAATGCTCACCATCAACAAACCCGCCTGCCACAGGTATCATGATCACCCTCCCCATCCTCTCATGACCATCATTATCGTATCCTCTCCCTCCCACTTATGACAATCATCTGAACGTCATCCCCCTACCCCGTCACACGACGGGGCCACAACATTCCAAGAGAACCCCAAAACGGCCGAGCTGTCGCAAGTGAGGTTTACGCCGTGGCCCCAACTGTCGCCGCACAAAAGAAATTTGGAGATTCGGACGTTTTCAAAGGTCCCGAAGAAAGCTCCATGCTGCCCTACATGGAGCCGAAGACGGCCAGACGACGGCTCAAACAAGCCCTGTGAGGACTTGTCGGGAACTGCAAACAGCAGGTGCCACATGTGACGCTCTTCCTTTGTCCCTCTCTCTCTCCCTCTGCCCCTTGTTCTCCACAGTTTCCTCTTCCTCCTGCGCCTGCGCCACCTCATCCCCTTACCCATCATCACAGTCACCATCACCATCTTCGTCATCAGTACCATCACCACCCATATCAACATCGACTTGCGCATCACCCTCATCCTGCTCGTCTGCCACAATTACCATCACTCTCCTTCTCCCGTAAGTTTGATAAAACCGTGTCTGTGTGTGTGTGCGTGTGCGTGTGTGTTAGTTTGTGTGTGCGTGTCTGTGCATGTGTGTTATTTTTGACACACGCACAGGGTACACACAAGCATTTACATGCGCGCGCCTATCACTGTTCCACCATGCGTACACAGACACACACACACACAAACACCTATATCCTGCTTGTCATGTTCACGATCTGATTGCATTCGTTCGGTTGTTCGCGTTTGTCTGGTTATGGTTTTCTTCGTTGTCTAAGGAAGAAGAGTCCCGTTGTAACCATTACAGAACCATCCATTCGGAGGCGGACAATTTTGTAACTCGATGACAATATGATTCCTAGTGTGGCCGACGAACTACGTTGTGCTCAACGCCAGCCGCAGCCACGAGGCAAAGTGACAAGCGGGAAACAGTCGCAGGAGGCCGCACGCTACTGACAGCGGAAAGTACACCTGGCATCTGCGAGGACCATATTGAACTACCCTGCCGGGCCGCCCGGATCACAGAGCCATCAGTTTCTCGCACCCTCTGTCCGGGGTGGAAGCCACCGTGTGGCCGTCCTCCCTGGGGACGCCGCCCACTGGAGCCTGTGTCTTGTCCAACCCTGTTTCACGGATATGTTCAAATCCGCTGACCCTGTCGGCGTGTGGAATGAGGTGCTCTTCTCGTCCGTGCCTCCTTCCCTTCCCCATCCTCTCCGTTTCCTTCTCGTTCGTCTCCTCCTCGTCCTCCTCCTCCTCCTTTTCGTCCTCCTCCTCCTCCTTCCTTCTCCGTCTCTTCCTCCTTCATCGCTTCCTCCTGCGTACAGTAAACTGACTCGAAAGGTTCCCCCCTTTTCTTCCCTTACCCGGCGAGGGGAAAGTCCCGTGGGGGGGTCCCAAGGGGGGTCCTGCAGGGGGTCCCGGGGTGATCCCGGGTCGACCTCCCTCCTCCTCCTCCTCCTCCTCCTCCTCCTCCTCCTCCTCCTCCTCCTCCTCCTCCTCCTCCTCCTCTTCCTCCTCCTCGGGGGCGAGCCTTGGGGAGGTCCAGGGTCGTCTCCCCCTCCTCCTCCTCCCTCCTCCGTCTCTTCCTGCTTTATCGATTCCTCCTGCGTACAATAAACTGACTCGAGAGGGTTTCCCCTTCCCTTTCTTCCCTTCCGCCGGCCGAGGGGGGGGGTCCCGGGGGGGGTCCCGGGGGGGCCCGGGGGGGGGGGTCCTGGGGTGGTCCCGGGGGGTGTCCCGGGTCCGAATACCACCTCCGTCCTCCTCCTCCTGGGCGTCGTTTGAAACCTTGGGGCGGTCCCTGGGGGTACCCGGGACCTCCTCTTCCTATGGGCGTCTTTTGCCACCTTGGGGGGGTCCCGGGAGACACCCGGGAGGGGTCCATGGGGAGGTCCCCAATTAATGAAAACTCGGCCTCCAGATATCTCCCAGGCTCTACGCACCAATTTTGCCAGCCGCGTCCAGACGTGGCATAGAGAGCGCCACTCGAACTGCAAACAATCAACGTCTTCCTCCCCCTCCTCCTCCCCTCCCCCCCCTCCTTCTCACACACTCCTCCGCCTACCCTGTCGCGTTGTCCTTTAGCTCCTTCCTGTGATCACATATCCCGTCGCCATCGACAACCAAAACGTTCAGGGTCGGCGACACGGGCCGTAAAGCCTTCACCATATTTTGTGTTCTGAACGGCGCCACCGTGCAATTGTGGCACGGAACTTCTTACGAAAGTTCATCCGCTGTGCCGTAACCGGCCTCACGGCTTCGGCGACCTAAACGCAGGTCCACCGCTCTGTGGCCCTGAATCCACGTGCCGCTGATGCTGTTATCCGTACAGTGCAAATCAGCGCACCCCGCCCCAGCACGACTCGCCCCCGCCTGCACGAGGAAGTTGGCCCAGCGCCGCGCCCACCTGGGGATGTTCATCGGCGTTTGATACCCAGCCTGACGCAAGTCGAACTTTTGGCCGTAGGTGTCGACGAGGTGCGGGCCGCCGACGCGGGCGACCGCTGGGCTGGCCATCGCACTGGGCGCCGGGTTCGGCGTCGGGAAGGATATCGGGCTGGATGTCAGGCTAGGCGTGGGCCTCGGCGTCGGGCCGAGCGTCGCCGCAGTCGGGGTGGGCGTGGGGTTTGGCGTCGGGTCGGCCGTCGGCTTGCGTTCGTAACAGGCGCGAGTGTCCGTGTAATAAAGCATCGGGCCCCCTATCGCTCCCAAGCGCAGGTAGCAGGCAGGGGTATGTCCCCCAGCGGCGACATGCACAAACCCGACGCCCTCGGAATCAGAATCGCACTCGTTGGCACAGTGTATGTCCAATCACACAACGAGTGACGTTTACTTTGGTTGAACCCAAATTGCCGGCGGCACCGTGGCCAACGCACGTCTGACCCGTATGTCTTGTGTACAACAACATCAATGCCAGGGTCGGCGCTGGCGCTGGCGCCTGGCTTGCAGTAGACGCCCACACGCGCATGCTACCGTAACCACAAGCAGCGCCCTGGGTAGCTCCCGTTTCCACTTCAAACTCGGCGCGCAATCTACCACCGACGGCATCACATGCAGCTTCACCTGCCTTGTGCGTGCAAAGCTGGCAGCTGCCACTGGGAAATAATGGCGTACTAAGGTCGCAACAACGGCACCCCGACAGGGCCTCCCCTGCGGCCTAACTGTAAGAGGAAGGTTTGCGTGGCGGCTTTGCGGGTCCGCCGGTGGCTGCACGACCTCTGTGCAGGGTCAGAAGGTCCAAACGGTCCTTCTCCTCCTCCCCTCCTCCCCCTCCTCCTCCTCGTCCTCCTCCTCCTCCTCTTCCTCCCTGCCTGCCAGAATGGACGGCCGAGGTGTCACATGTGACGGCCTGGGCGTTGCTCAAACCACCCATGGACCGATGCCATCTTCACCACGTTCACCTTCGACTTGGCTCGGTGCTTCGAAGGCCAGGCCTTCGCGAGCGCCCGGGGCGGAGAGAAGAGGTCTAGAGTGCGCGCGCGGGGCGCCTAAGGAGATCAAGGGCACAGAGAAACCTTCTCGCACCGATGCTGGCCAAGCCAATCCTGGGCCCAGGATAGGCCAGGCGAGGATCGGTGCATGCACCTATTTCTCATCGCCCGACCCTGCAGAGGGGGGAGAGGACAACCAAAAATACCTGGACCTGCAAAGCAAAGGAGCCGCGCCGGGATGCAGCCGTCACTTGTTGGCAGCCTGGGAGGCCGCCTCCTGGGACCCGGAGCCCTCAAGAAACGACGCTCGGAATGAGGGCCCAGGCCAGGGGAAGGGATAGAGAGCTCCAGGGACCACGGACTGGACAAAACTGGTCGGCGGAGGTTCGGGGAGCCAAGGGGGGGGAGGGACAGGCGAGAAGAGACAAGACAACAAATCATCCGCCACCGCGCCCGGTGGCGCGTCGAGACACGGTGGCCGCATGCCGAGTGCCGTCCGAAAGGGCTCCTGCCATCCCGGGAGGGACCCCGTCCCGCTCAAGTGCTCTCCCCCCCCGACTCTCGCATGCATCGCGCCTCCCCTCCCGGGCCTTCCAGGGCGCCCCGACGCATTCTCGGCGCTCTCCATGGCATCCAGCCCGAGCATGGTTTCGAAAACGGCCCAAGCAGGCTACCAAGGCCGCCAAGACGGCATAAGATACATCCAAGATGGCTAGATGGCCCCAAGACGGCCCAAGATGGGCTCGAGACGGCCCAAGGGGCCCCCAAGGCGGCCCACGAGGGCTCCAAGAGAATCTCACGAAATGCCCGAAGCCCCAAGACGGCCCAGGAGGGCCTCCCGAGGGACCCAAGACGGCCTCCCGAGGGTCCTAAGACGCAAGACTGCCCCACCGAAGCCCAAGCAAGGACGCGAGAGAGGGAGGAGGACGAAGACGAGACGAAAACCCCCGACACGACGCGGACGAGCGTGCCACACGTCGCGGCTGCCCCGAGCCACCACAAGGCGCCTTCTCGAGCGGTCGCCACACAGGATGCTGGGCTGATCCTGGGGGCCAGGGGCACCCGGCACCACTGGGGCTTCAGGATCTCCGAGGAGGGGTCCAAGAAACGTCGGTCCTCAATTCTCGAAGCGGAGGCCAAGGACGAGGACGACGAGGGTGACGGCGACGACGACGACGACGACGACCACGAGCGTGACGACGACGACGTCGACGACGATTAGAACAAGGGCGAGGAGACTCACCAGCTGTGGTAGGCTCGCGTTGTGACGGTGCTGGCGTTGCATTCTGTCATTGCGTAGATCGTTCAGCCCCGAGAGATCCTAGCTGAGCACTAACGCAAATATCTCGATGTCGGCCGATTCTGCGCCAACAGCGGCGCTCAACCCTGGCCGTCCGCGCCGGTGTCGCCGCAGCGTCGGCACGGCACGGCCTCACCGTGCGAATGAAGCGGGTCCTGACGGAGAGGCCAAGGAACAAGATTTGAAAACAGGATGGCGACTGAGCTCAGCTCGCCGCTGGAAGAACACAGGCACACACAGGACTCCTGGGAGGCATGGAATCAGACGAATGGGGACTTGACCAATTCCAGGTCGACAGTTGCGTCTCGCTTGTCTCGATGCCTGCCCTTCTTGACGGAGAGGGGGGGCTTTCCCGACCAGGCTTTCATCCCGAGTCGTCTTCTGACGGTCCCAGAGCCCAGGAACTGCCTTCAGAGGCCGCACAACGGCGAAACGCATCAGGACCTGCTTCCCTCAGGATCCCTGTGATTCGTGTTCGGATATCCCCAACGGTGTGGTGAACGACCATGGGGCGATCTCGGAATATTCCCCAAACAGTGCTTGCAGTCAAGGTCTATTAATTATCCTTCAGGACTTTGGCTTCAAGGCCGGGTCCGCCGCCTTGTTGTCGCCGTCGCCGACCCGTCGCCGCCTCGTCGCCGCCCGTTGGGCTCAAGTGCCAGGTCCGCCGCATTGTTGTCGCCGTCGCCGCCCCGTCGCCGCCTCGTCGCTGCCCGTCGTCTGGACCCCGCTGCTGTGTCCGCCGCATTGTTGTCGCCGTCGCCGCCCCGTCGCCGCTTTGCGTTACTGTGCATTGTGTTGATCGATATAGCACCACATAGAGTGAACCTCGTTGCTAACACCACATCGATTGCAACACATAGCTTACACAACACAGATTGCACTACGTGGACCCCCCCCACACATAGCTTACACCACATCGTTTGCACTATATAGCTTACACCACATAGACTGCCCCACGTATAATGCACCACGGCTGTGCTATAACACCCTGGTTGGAGGTAAACGCTGGCTAACATAATTGCTCGACGCGGGGACCCCATATGCCCATACCATACTCCTGTCACGTTTCGCTGGGCGTGAGAACGAGTCCGCGTAGCTGACAGGCGCGGCAATGACGACGACGACAGCAGCGACGACTTCAGTGACGTCCTCTCATCCTTCTCATGACTTCTTTCAGAGAAGACGACGGAAACACAAGTGGAAGAGCGAAAGGGAGTTCCTCTTGCCGTTCTCCCCTCAACAACTGCGGCAAGCGCGCATGGCGCTGCTTCCTGCTCTCTGGCATGCTACTCGCGGCGCCTGCTGCCCCCTGGGGTGCCCAAGTGTCACGCCAGCTATATCGCGGTCGCCATTTGTGTGTGAGCCTTTGTGCGACAGAATCCAGGCGTAGGTGATGAAAGAGTATGAGCGAGTCGGAGTGTGAGTGGATCCAAGTATGATCCAGCCTGAGCGAGAGTGAGTCTGGATATAGTCAGTGTGAGGTATGGGTCTGAGTATGGTAGGTCCGAGTGCGCGAAAACCTAAATGCGATCGGGTCTGAATGTGACTGGGTCTGAGTATGGGTGAGTCTCGGTTTGAGTGTGATTACTATCACTTTGAGTATGAGCGAGCCTGGGTGCGAGGTAATTTGAGTATGAGCGAATATGAGGGCTGGTAAGTCTAATTGCGAGTGGGTATGAGTGTGAGTTGGTATGGGTGTGGGTGAGTCTGAGTGTGAGCGAGTCTGAATAGGAGCCATTAAGTATGCGTGAGTCTGACTGTGATCGAAAATGGGCATGAGCTAGTCTGAGTGCGATGAATGAGCCTGGGTAAGGAACCAACGCTGATGATGTTGTCCGAGTGCGAACGAGTGTACGTCCGAGTGGGAAAATGGGGAAGGAGGTGAGTGAGTGAGTGAGTGAGGAGCAAGTGAATTAAAGGAAAAGTCTGGGGGCAAGAACAAGCAAACTGCCTGGGGCACCCCCGCAATGTGAGCGCGAGTCCTGGAGTGTCCCCATCCCTCGCGACTCCCCTTTGAGATGCCCAAATGCCACGCTTGGACCACAAGAACGAAATACATCTGGGGGACAGAGCCAGGCAAACTGCCTGACCATCCCTACTCTGGACGAGTGTCCCCACCCCTGGCGGCTCCCCCTTGGGGTGCCCAAGTGCCACTCCTGCTAGATCGCGGTGAACACTGGAACACCAAAAGAGAGATCGGAGGGGGGAGGCAGAAAGAGGCAAACCGTCTGAGACATCCTCACATTCTGCTCTGAAAGCAGAGGCTGCTGGGCACCCAAACCAGCAAACCGCCCGACACATCTCCATAATCTGGGCGCGAACGGGACCGTGCAATACCCCCTGGCGGCTGCCCCTTGGAGTGCTGAAACCAGCGCGTCGCCTGAGACCTCTTCACAGTCTGTGTGCGTGAATGATTATGAGTATGCGTGAGTCTGAATGAGACCGTGATGTACTTGAGTTTGCGTGAAGGGAAGAGTGGGTCTGAGCATGAGTGAGTCTGACGGAGGAAGTGGTGTGACTGAGTCTGAGTATGGGTGAATATGAGTAAAGTGGATATTAGGTCTGAGTATGCGTGAATCTGCGTGTGAGTAAGTCTTGGTGTACTGAGTCTGAGTTTGTACTGAGTCTGAGTATCAATGAGTCTGATTATGAGCGAGCCCGAGGGAGTGTGAGGGAGTGTGAGTGAGTGTGAGTGAGTGTGAGTGAGTGTGAGTCTGAGTATGATGAGTGAGGCTGAGTGTGAGTGAGTCTGAGTGTAATGCGTGAGGCTGAGGAGGAAGAGGAGGAAAAAGGGGGTCCAAAACAATGCGGCCACCCCGAACCCCCACTGACTCATCCGACGGTGTGGCCACCGCACAGTTCTGGGCAGAGCAGGTAAAACTTTGAATAGGGGATCGACTGCAGAATCGAGTTACCTCAAAATGGATGTCCCGTCGAATCTACGAAACATGCCTAGTAGATCTACTGCCTATAATACTAGTTTGCTCATGGGCTCGACGAGAAAATCAATGTTGGAGCAAATCCATTATTTAATCGATCCAATACTCGAAAACTTGCATAAGCGTAAACTTAGAACGACGCTGACCCCTGTCCCTGGCGCGAGGAGCGACCAAGGGGCGGCGCCAGAGGCACCACGAGGGGAGTCCGGCGCAGATATCCAAGACATCTGGCGGGCCTCCAACAGTTTACGCTCGTGGCGTGTTCTCTTCCTCGATCTCCATCTGAGGATCATTCCTCCTCCTCCTCCTCCTCCTGCTCCTCCTCCTCCTCCTGCCTCCTCTTCCTCCTACCTCTTCCTCCTGCATTGATCACCCTGGTCTCCTCCTGTCCTCCCTCCTGATCATTCGGCTACACGCAAGAGCGACCACAGGCAAGAGTGGCATCTGTAGCGCGTTTTTGTTTGGGGGGGGGGGGGGGGGGGGCCAAACCCAAGGCAGCGAGCCGCTGCTATGATATGATAGCAACTTCGATCCCCGCAACCTCGATCCCCGCAACTTCCTCGTGGATTAGAAAGTTCGGCCTCCACAATTAAATCCTTCGCGCCCTCCTCCACAATTGAATCCTGTTGGACGGGGATGATAAAAATAGAGGGGGTTGAAGGGGGGGTTAAGGGGGACAGTGAGGGGGAACAAATAAAGGGGGCTAAGGGGGGGGGGAGAATAAGGGGGAAAACTATTATAAGGGTTTAGAGGAGTTAAGGGGGGGTTCAGAATAAGGGGGGGATAATAAGGGGGAAAC